>CM034059.1:6799629-6922481 GCA_019804595.1 Bruguiera parviflora
TAATAATTTAAAAATTTTAAATTTTAATAATTTAAAAATTTTAAATTATTAGATAAGAATCAATAATCACGTAATAAAATTTATCACTCTAAATATTCTTTTTTAAAAATTTTATATTGACTCTCTAAAAATTCTCGATAATTTAGCTTTGGTCCTTAAATTTTTTGTGGATCATTTATATGTCATCCACAATATATATATATATATATATATTTATAACATTATTGCCAGCTGAATTTAGTTGTACACTTATGGTGATTAGTAGTCAATGACTGATAATTTATAATTTATAGTTTATGATTAATTTTTGATATTGGTACGCGATAAACTTATAGTTATTTTAACGTTAACATATGGTATGGCAGTGGAATTATTGAACTCTTAATATTATTCTAAACCAACTTGATAAATTAATGATATAAACCAAACCTATCCTATCCTGTTTATTTTTATTTTTTAGGATTTAATGATGGCAATGATAAATGTAGGACACCGACCGACCGGCTAAGTATCGAGGAAAATGGTGAACGCGGAAACATGCATACTTATATTATATTATTATGATTATTTATTATATATTTATAATTATTTATTATTTAACAATATAGTTTTTTATAGTGCGTGATAACCTTGGACCACTATTATAAAGTTCAAGTCTGAATGAAAAGGCAAGATATTAATGGCAATCTTTTAATAAGACGATATTAATATTGTATATCTCATAAAAGTATTTTTAATTTTTACGAACATGATATAATTCGTCAACAAAAGATAATAGAAATATATTATGTATAAAATATGCCGATTTTTACGATAAAAAGGAAAACGGACAATGCGTAATGAAATATGTAAATATCAACACTGAATTTAGTTAATTGACATGAAGGTATGGCCATACAAACACCATCAAACTTTAAAATGTCCCCTGGAATTTTTTGCGATGAGGTCCAAAGAAGGGCTTCTCTGAAGCTGAACCTAATTGATGTAAATAAATATCAATCCTATCTTATTATTATTATTCAAGTACTTGTTAGAAACCTAACGACGCCTACATAATAAAAAACCACACACACACACACACACACACACACACACATGCCTCTGCCCCATCATTTTTCGTTTAAAACTGAGATTTTTACATATTTATGTAAGTTAGTCTTACATGATCATTCATTCTCTCACATCTATTTTATTGATAATTTTTGATTTAAATTTCAGAATGCTAATGTTAAATCACCTAACCGACTTTTCCTAATCTGTTTTCCTCGTCCTACACGGATCTAGTCCAGCTCGCACGCCCAAATCCTGTGGAGTCGTGATTCGGCCTTATATTTTATTTCCCAATTCGATGCAAATCTACCGTGACCCTAAAAGAGTTGGCTGTAGCAGCTGTTGCCGATGGTTGCTGACAATTTTTGTGGGCAATAAAACGAATAATGCGATGTCTACTAGATCAATTCCAAGACGCGACGTAAAAATTAAAAGGTGACATTACGCGGAATATGCCACGGAAGACCAAAGAATTATCAATAAGCAAAAGAAGCAAGTTTTGCTTTGGGATGTTGGACACGTAATGCTAGAATATGACGAGTGGATTTTACAAAATGTTTTGTCATTCAAGGACATATACTCAATCAAGAATATACTAGATGGATACACTTTTTTTTTATTAAAATATTTATTATACTGTAAACTATATAATACAATTTTTTTTAATTTTTATAAATAATAAATCCCTTATTTTACATTTTAAAATTAAAATTTTAGATCTTAAAAATAAAAATTTAAATTCTTAACTTATTATAGTATTTTTAAAAAAAAATTAAATAAATACACTTTCTTTTTTTAGATAGATTACACATAATTAATAAAATAAGACACACAAAGTAAGATTTATAATTAAAAAAATAATATATCTAAATAGTCTGTTCAACAAAAAGTATATCTAATTAGTATTTTTATTATTCAAAAGGTCAGTAAACTGTAATATTAAAACACTCAAAATTGAAAAGAGTTTGAATTCAAACAAAGTAAAGATATTAAAATTAATGTATTTTAAACCTAACAATTTGGACAATTCTGAGAATTGAATTACAAAAAAATCTTAAAAAATCCAAAAACCCAACACAATCCAACCTGCCATTGGCTGTTAGATGCCTCTTAAATATGACACACCAAAATTGACTTGTGAGTTGTGAATTGTGATGTGATACTGAAAATTCCAAATAAATTACATAACCACAATTTTTTTTTTTTGGACGAAAATGGAATCACACTTACCCGGAATTTATAGCCTTACCAAACAAACAAACAATTTTCGATCACCAAACAAGGTAAGGCAACCACTCCAAAACCTACTAGAAAGTTGTATACCAAAAAAAGAAAAAAAATCCACTACAAGTTAGAAATAACGAAAAAACAAGGTCAAGCGGAGGCATTTACCCAATTTAGCATCCCCAGGCCGGGCCGGGCCGAGCCGAGCCGAGCCAAGAAAGTGGAGCCAAATAATTGCACATAGAAACGGCAGAGCCGGAGAGGGCACCGTGATTGACTAGGCTGGTGGGCCCCGTTTCGGACCGGACTTGAACATAGATTTCAAAACAATTTAATAAACTATCAAAGTTGGAAACAGCACCGAAAATCTAGCAAAACAAAAGGCAAAGTTGTCCGTGATGTTCCCCACTACGCATCCCCTCCCACGCGCCCCCGCGTCACATCATCAAACACACACGCACACACACACACAAACACACAAACGGCATATTCTCTCTCTAGACTGTCCCCTTTATATATATGCTTCTCATTTATCGGCCATCCTCATTACAACTGCAAAGCCTAACCCTAACCGTAGCCCGCTTTAACCTTTTCTTTTGTATAAGCTTCTATTATTCTGGTATTGTTAGTCTAAATCGTGATGGAGGAGCACAGTAACAAGAAGCGAGTCAGGGATGACTCGGACGAGTTGGGTCTGGAGTTGCCGGAGGTTAAGCGAATAAGAGATGACTTGTTGTTGGGTGTTCTTGACGACTCAGACCCTGACCCGGCGATTCAGGATCTTGACTCGGTGATGAAGAGTTTTGAAGAAGAGATATCGGCGTTTTCCTGCTCGCCGCTTCCGGCGGTGGACCTGACGTCGGATTCCGGCGATTCTCAGCCTGAACTCGCTCACCTTCTAGAAGCTTCCGATGACGAGCTGGGTTTGCCTCCATCCTCGATTAATTTCTCGGGCGACGAGGTCCGAGACGAGGAGAAAGAGTTAGTCCGAGTCGACTCGGCCGATTCCGGTGTAACCGTTGGGTTATGGGGGCCTGAGGATCAGATCCCTAGTTATGACTCGTTGGAATTCGGAGTCTTGGGGAGTTATGACGCCGACTACGTGGCGTTTGATGATGGGCTGTTCGACTATTCGAATGTTTGTTTCGATTCGTCCGAGTTTTCGGACTTCTGGTACCGTCTCGGACATACGCCTGCCGCCGAGTAATCGTGTCGGCCAGGCTTTTGGTACGAAACGCTGCCGTTGCCAACACAGCTCTCTTTCTTGTAAATTTTTTCATTTTATTTTAATTTTACCCGAAAGGAGTGAAAGATCAAAATGATATATTTAGCAGTAGAATTTAGAAAGAAAAGATAAAAAAAAAAGTCCGTGGCCGAAAGAAACCGATTCCTTTTTTTGTAATTTTTTTTGGGTGCTGTGGAATTCAACACATCGGTACTCACAAAATTACGACGAGAACTGATGCCCAAAATCAATGTGTTTCATTTCGATATTGACTGGCTGGAACTGACGTTACAGTGTGTGTTCCCCACAAAATAAAGATGAAAAAAATTTAAAAATGTACAATAAACCTGATAATAATGCGATTTATAGCTCCAGATGTGTCTCCACTCATTCACTCGCGCCCGTACAATATTTTTGTTTCTTTTATGACAAAGAATGAATAAAGAAGAAATGCAACCGACGTACACCCCATCCGTCGGTCTTAAGAGTGACGATATACCGGCACGGACCAATCAATTTAATAAAACAGAGCACTTTTTTTAATACCTTATTGATGTGATGTATATTTAATCGATTAGCATTCATATTTCTTATGCAGAGTCTATTCGCTAAATATTTCAAAAGAAAAAAGCATACTGGCTTTGATAAGAAGAACGTGATATTTTATCAGGTTTCGGAAACACGTCACGTCGGTTGCACACAAAATGTTACCGGTTATGTAGTTTTTGCATATCTTTTCGAATCTACCTCACCACAGTTAAAGATGAACCACTGTATTGAGACAAAGAATAATCTCGCAAGTCTCGACGATACGATCTTTTTGATTCAAATTACGAGGTAGAGAACACCGAGTGCCAAATGAAGTTTTAAACGAAAGTAAAAGGAAATGTGTTTATATCAATCAACAATTCATTTGGTAAAAGGATTTTCAAATGGAATCAAATAAAATACAGAGGGCTCATTGGACGGTGCAAAGTGGGGTTGACGGATTGACAGCGTCGACGTGAGAATTCTGTGGATGGTTTGTCCCGTTTGACACGATGGTGGAACCAACAAACATAAAAAGCCGCCAATGTTGTTCTCTGATACAGCCTTCATTATTGATTGAGCTGTTTGTGGCCGGTCTATTAACTAATGTAATTAGCCTCTCCCATTGCCTTCAGTCAAAGTCTTGAGAGTCGGGACACCTTGTCAGACCCCCCCTCTTTCCCCCAAAAGGAAATCAATAATAGAGATATCTATGTTTTGTTTTTTTGTGGGAGCTCCCAATCATTTTACTTTAAAATAATATGAATGAAGTTCATAGGACAGAAGGGTGTAGATTTAAACCACACAAAAATACCTCAACTGAACGGGAAGTACGCAAGTAAATTGCCTCAATTAAATAAAAATACACAACGCACATGCACTGTAATATACTAAAACTTTTGTGGATGATAACCAAAAAAAAAAAAAAACAGAAAATGGAATTTAATGTAATTCAATCCCTCAAAATTTTTTTTTTGGTATCACAATTTTAATGTAGTAGATAGATTCAACTGAATTCTCACACTTTAAAAAAGATATATTAATGTGACAAAATTGATTATTCGGACCAAAATAGACGTCAATTTGATACAATTCAAATTATTCTATCACTTGATATGTTTCTAGCAAACAACATAATTCAAATTATTGTTACTATTTTTTTCAAAGTTTCTGCAAAACAAGAAGTTAAAAACAGAATTCAATTGCCAAATTAATTGTTTTGAATTTTACAGCTAGAATTAAATTTGAGCTGCACTTGAAAATTTTAATAGAACTTTCTCTTTAAAGACAGCTTGTTGGAGTGTGTAGTACATTTATTTATAAGATTCAAGTTTCTCCTTTTTCTTGATGATATTGGAGTAGGATGACCGCGACTCATTATATTTTTTCACACTGAATTCATCGACGTCCTTGTCGATGTTCTTGGACACGCATCGAGCCGGTGAAACTGAGGGTTTTTGGTATTGCACGCCAAGTCAAGGTCCCACGGTGGGAGGGGTAGACTCTAATATCACTCTATCATGGGATCATTACCTTCTCTCCAAAAAACAACCTGTTAGGGTGTGCAGTACACCCGTTTATAAGACCCAAGTTCTCCCTTTTTCTTAACGATATGGGAGTGGGATGACCTCGACCCGTTACATTTCGCTCTGTTCGGCCCATTTCTTCGGGGCCTCTGGTTCATCGGATTCTCGTTTTTACTTGCCCAACTTGTCTTGACGATACAGGGGGAAAAGGTAATAGGCTTAATGGCTTGGCGGGCTGGTCCCTTCTTCTTTTTAACTGTTTCTTTCTCCTCAAATATTAACCGCAACCGTTGAATAATAATGGATAAATGCGTCAGCTTAGTGATATTAATCTTCCATTGCAACATGATCACTTATTAATTGATACATGCCATTTGCATAATCATATACACAAAAGAAAAGGATGAAGAAGAATCATACCAGTTTTGAGAAAGCCTTAGGGAGAAAATAACACATTTTGTTGTAGACATTTTAATTCAAGAATGAAATAGAAAAGGAATGGACGAGTAGTATGAGTAAATGACTAATTTTCATATTGAGAAAATGTGATTCGATGATTCTTTAAAATTAATAGAATCACACTAATTATTATCACACAAGAAAGAAAAAAAACTAATCATTTTTATTTTCATCCTTGTTAATATTTTCTTGCACTGACCACCTTCCTAGTTTCTTTCCTCATGTTGATTTCAATCAATTACAACAACATGCTTAATGTTTTTTTTTTTTTTGTTTTTTTGTAAGGGTTACACATAGCTAAAAAAAAAAAAAATTGATTATTGTTGTTAAGTAATGCATCAAAACAATCCATCCAAAGGAAGAAAAAGGAAAAACTAACACGCAAAAAACATACTATTCATCATACATCATACAAACTAGATAATTGGATTATATGTTTGCATATGCACAATTCATGCCCCTCGCAGCATCTGTTCATGCTTAAAGAATAAGTATCCCCTCCCCCCCCAAAAAAAAGAGAAATTTTTTTTAATTTATTTTTAATCAATCTAACAATTCTATCACTGAAACACATTATCGGTAACAAATAAAATTACACATACAAAAAGATTAATTTCTATTCACAAGATCAAGTTTTGATCAACAATGATCAATAGACTAACACATTAGGAAGTGAATAGATTCGTTTTTGAAAATTTCTATCACCTAATATTGGCCAACTAACAGTAACTAGAAAATTGGCGGAATAACACAGAGCTTAGCCAAAGAGGGAAGGCACCGTTTTCACTTAATTGACAATTCTGCCCTTAGATATTCTTCGCTCCCCGGCCCTGCACTTTATTAAATAATTATAAATAAATTAATTATTAAAAAGAAAAAAAAATATAAAAGCCTTTTCTATTGGAAGAAGACGAGCGTACGGACACGCAGAGATCGGACTGCTACAGGAGGAGGAGAAGAAGAAGAAGAAGAAGATGAAGATTTTTGTTAAGAACTTGAAGGGAACTACCTTCGAAATCGAAGTGGCCCCGGAGGACACGGTACGGTCCTTTGCTTTCGTGTGTTTTTTCTACTCCTTTTTTCAAGTTTTTGTTTTTTTTTTTTTTTTGTGCAAATTTTTAGGGTTTTGTCGTAAAATGTTTGACTCTGTTGGAACGTCGTTAGATTAGGCGGAATTGAATTAGGAAACGGGTGGAATTGATTGGTTGTTGCGATTATTTGGTGCAATTGGCGATGTTTGGTTTGATCTGGCTGCTTGAGCTAATTTGATTGGGATTCGGGAGTGTTTGGTTCAGTTTTGAACTTACACTGATGCACTGATGTGGTTTGAATTTTGGATTGGGAAACCCTTTTTCTTTCTCTTTTTGTGAAGTTAATGAAAACGAAAATTATCCGGTGAAATCAGCAGATAGTAAGATAATTGAAGTCGGACTCCGTGGAACAAGCATTTTTGTGTACAAGGGCTTCTTCTGTTATCCTCAGTGCAGTTGGTATTCAAGCGATCTTGGTTGAGCTTTCATCAGTATATTGAAGAGAAAAGGAGTGTCTTATCATTTTCAAACATGAGGATTTTACTGTTCGTATTGATAACTGATTCTGTAGTTCTTTCTATCACCCAAATTGTGTCTTTGTTAACTGCTTGTGTAGGTAAGTTTAGTTGATATACCTGTTTCTTTGCAACTTGGAGGAAAAGTTAAAAACCATGACCACCCTTCTTTTCAAAGTTAAAAAAAAGAGTGAGATTTTAGCAAAATTATGGGAGGGGATTTGAATTGTTTTATTTGGAGTTGCTGTCTCCTATTTACTTAGAACTGTACATTTCTACCACGGTATCACACGTTTGTGGAGTACATAGGTTGTTGTTCCAATTATATGTTGCTCCCGCACATTGGTCTCTGAGTTTTGGAAACATTTTTGTTTGTTACTGAGTAAAAGAAGTTCAAACATATCTTCTTCTGTCCAGGTTGCCAATGTCAAAATGCATATAGAAACTGCCCAAGGGACCAATGTTTATCCCGCTGGACAACAGATGCTGATTCACCAGGGAAAAGTTCTTAAAGATGGCACAACAATGGTCGAAAACAAAGTTTCAGAAAATAGTTTTGTTGTGATTATGTTAACAAAGGTGAGATTTGTTTCATTGTTTCAAGTCCTTAAGAAAAGTTTTATGTGATATGATGTCCTTGGAATCCATTTGCATTTGCACACCAGATTTCATGCATGCTTATGTCCTTGCACATTTTTTGATTTATTTGTTCGGAACTTTACATTTTAAGCTATGCTGCTGAAGCATGATGATGATGATATCATATTCCAGCAACTTATTTCTTGTGTTTCTACTTACAGTTGGATTCTAACTGATTACCTTGGAGAAATGCACTGATCAATATCCCTTATCCCCAGTTCTCCACTCTTCCCAACACCCAAAAATTATTGTTGTTGATGTTATCATATAGTTGACTTGGTTATGATGCATTTGTTTCCTGGTTCGACAATGCTAGAGTAAGAGCTCATCTGGTGAAGGTTCAACTGCACCAGCTGCTGCCCCCACTAGGGTAAGGAAATGGTATTTATTAGTTACAATGCTTTTACAGCTGGGAACTGAAGTTTATGATTTTTTATTGTGGAATGTGGAGATAGTGTTATGAACACTCGTCGTTCTATCATTTGTCTAACAAATTCATATTGTGCTCACATTTATGACCTTATTATGACAGTATGATGTTACTTTATGTAGGAATATATGTTCCTTTTAACTCCCTCCCTGCCTCTCTCTCTCTCTCTCTCTCTCCGTTACTTTGTAGGCACCACAAACAAGTGCACCAGCAGCAACACCACATCAGGCTCCGGCAGCTGCCACTACACCGTGAGTAAATAGTTATTCGCACTTATTTTGTGCAAAATTATTGAACTCTATGGCATTGATTTTTGATGCTATGATCTGTGCTCTGTTTGCCTGCTTCTTATCTCATAGGTCTACTCTGGCTCAGGCTCCTGCTCCTACCCCGGCTCCTGCTTCTACTACCACCTCTGCAGTTATTGGGTACACTTGTGTTCTCTTAATTGTTTATCTCTTGTTTGGAATTGTTAAAACTGTGGAGAGGATACCTAAGGTCTTTAAGATTTTGATTTCTCCTTTAATATGGCATGACTTTTGACTTGTTGACAATTATGTGATATTTGTTGAAGCAGGGCAGATTCTAATGTTTATGGCCAGGCAGCATCTAATCTGGTTGCAGGAAACCACTTGGAAGGAGTTATCCAGGAGATCCTGGATGTGGGTGGAGGAACTTGGAGCAGAGACACTGTTGTTCGTGCTCTTCGTGCTGCTTACAACAATCCGGCGAGAGCTGTTGAGTACTTGTACTCTGTAAGTACACATTTTTATCATTCTTCATAATCTCTTTAAGTTCAATTTTGAGTAGCAATTGAGAGTCATTCTCTGGTAGCATGTGATCTGGTTATAGTGACCTTACAGTGGTGATTGCTGTCCCCGTTCTTTCCCTGTTGTTTGGCAGGTGTTTTTATGGGTGTGGGGGGCAGCAGGGGAGTGGGGAGGCTTCTTTTCCCTTTTTAACTAAGTTGCAGCAAGTTGAACTGTATTTGGAGTGAACATATCTTGTGCAGGATTATGTTCTATTCATTCTAATGCACTTAATTAATTATGGCACAGTTCTCTATTTACTGGAGAAGATAGGGGTTTTGCATTTGATGTTGCACTACTCTCTCTTTTTTCAGTTATTTTTTTATCAAACTCTTATGCCTAATATTTATGTTGAACTTTTATAAATGACTTTAGGGTCTCATGAAGTGACTGGGCAGCAGTTATATTTGAAATCATTTCCCTCTTTGCCTTGTCCTAGCTCTTCATTTTTGTCTGGACTCTAAGTTGCTAGTCATACTACTTTTGATTTTGAGTTGAAGAAGGATAGGATAACGTCTAGTTAATTTATGTTATTTTGTGTTATTCTCTGACATTCTCCTGCCTTGTTGGAGAAAGAATCTGAAGTTGATTTCCATCTGGATATGTTGAGATCAATTTCCTTTATGATTATGATTATTATTTTTGTATCACTGAGTTCTTCTAACTTAAGCTATTGTGTCAGGGTATCCCTGCGCAAGCTGAAGTTGCACCTGTAGCTCGTGGTCCAGTCGGTGCACAAGCCGCAAATCCTCCAGCCCAGTCTCAGCAGTCAGCACAGCCTGCTCCAGTTCTTTCTAGTGGCCCAAATGCCAACCCTTTAGATCTGTTTCCACAGGTTGTTATCAACTGTTGCATTATGTGAGACTGTCTGGAATATGGACTAAAGTGGATATGTTTCTTTTTTTCTTTCTCCAATTCCTCTCCTCTCTTATAGGGCCTTCCAAATGTGGGTTCTGGTGCTGCTGGTGCAGGAACTTTAGATTTTTTAAGGAACAGTCAACAGGTCTCTCTCTCTCTCTCTCTCTATCTCTGTCTCATATTACCTTACTAGAGTGTATCTGTTTTTACCGTCGCCTTGTTTCTGCAAGCCATTCACACTGTAATGCACTAAAACTTTGTTCTTTGTTGTTCATGGTCAGTTTCAAGCCTTGAGAGCTATGGTGCAGGCTAACCCACAGATATTGCAGGTAGGTTTTTTTTTAATTTAATCGTTCTCTTGTTGGTCCGGTTTTTCTCCCTCAAAGAGGTCCCAATTCCTTCTGTTTTATAGCCTATGCTGCAAGAGTTAGGAAAACAAAATCCTCACTTAATGAGGCTTATTCAAGAGCGTCACGCTGACTTTCTTCGCCTGATCCATGAGCCTGTCGAAGGTGGAGAAGGGTAAGAGTTGATAAAATGGGAGCGCTTCTTTTAGCTGGTCGTGTGCTTTTCTTGTGCTTATTCATTGATTATGTGTTCCAGGAATATATTGGGGCAGCTTGCTTCAGCTATGCCACAGGCAGGAACAGTCACACCTGAGGAGCGTGAAGCCATAGAACGGGTAAGTTCTTCCATATGTTCATATGAGTTCCTTGGGGATGTGTGCAGTCTTGACAGATTGACAATCTACTTTTCAACTGCCAGTCAATCATAGTAGTTCTCTTGACTTTTTACATTGCAAATGAGTATGGTCTAATCATGGAAATGACTGTCTGTTTCTTAGTCTAATTTCCCAACGTAGAACTGTTTACAAAAGATACGTTTTCCTGCCTGTATTACTTATTTCCGTTCCCCGCTTGACCAATTTTCAGCTGGAAGCAATGGGTTTTGATCGAGCAATTGTGTTGGAGGTGTTTTTTGCCTGCAATAAGAACGAGGAGCTGGCTGCTAACTATCTTTTAGATCACATTCGTGAGTTTGAGGATTGATCATGGTGGACATATGATATATCCTTCGGCCTTTCCGTTTAATTTATTATTATTATTTTTTTTTCCTTTTTGTGTTCCTCTGAACTTCATCTTCTCATTAAGTTTGGAATATCATAATGCGAAGTTTGCCAGACAAGGAACAAAGATGTAAACATTCCTCCTGCAGTTTCCTCCCATGTTAGGATCTTCATATACATCTTGGTCTCCATCGTTGTCTTCGTTATTTCTTTTAACGCGTATACAATCATCGGAATTCTTGTGAGATCTTACAAAAGGGCGTACCAGTATAGGAGACTTTTACACTGGATTTGGAGATTGGTAATAACAGTTTAAATTGAAAAGGATAGAAGCAAATCCCCTTTATTTCTTTTCGTGTATTTAAATGGATCGCATAAATTACTCGAATCGCGAGTTTAAGGCCAGGCCTATCATATGATTTGAATAAGGAAATTCATATCTGATATTGGTTGAAATGCAAACATTGGGAATAAATGGCGTTAACGTCCCGTGCCAAAGGCGGGGCTGCTGGGACTTTGGCGGGGGGAGGCACGGCGTAAATCTCAGAGCACAAATATGGTGTGGACAGGCAACAAGCACAAAGCACAAACTGATTTGTGATAGCCGAGAAGTAAGTTTTCACTTGGTTCGGTTACCAGATTACGTTAACAAGGGGTCCCTTCCAAGAGCATGGATACTGTGGCCTATGGAGCATGCATATGGACGGGGGCAGCAGAATGATCGCGTCAAATGCTAAAGAGCAATACTTTCTTTCCCACCGTCGCTCTTTGTGATTTTGTTCATATCTTGTAATTATAAATTTGAATCTTTACAAAAACATTTAATGAGATTAAACATAACTTTAATTTTGTATGATTTTAAAAATAATCAATGATTTTTACTGAATATTATAATATATATATATATATATATATATATATATATATATATATTTGTAAATTTAGTATAACGATTCGATTTCCGTCTATTATACAATGTAAATTCAATTTAAT
Organism: Bruguiera parviflora; assembly: GCA_019804595.1. Taxonomy (NCBI): domain Eukaryota; kingdom Viridiplantae; phylum Streptophyta; class Magnoliopsida; order Malpighiales; family Rhizophoraceae; genus Bruguiera; species Bruguiera parviflora. The sequence goes on from CM034059.1 coordinate 6,811,983, forward strand.
CTTCTCCGGTAGAATTATAGGAAATCAACTCTATTTTTTATTTTTATTTTTATTTGTATGACAAAAAAAAAATGTATTTCCTTTCCCATATCTAGAGTTCGCGGAGAAAGAAATCGGTGGACACGAAGCAATGCTTATACACGATGTGTTTTATTTTAAATATATTATTTATTATATTTATAAATCAAAATGAAGATTATTTATTAATATTTTTATTTAATTTTTTTCATAATAAAAAAATTACTATAAAAATATGGTTAATATCAAATAGACTTCTTTTAAAATAGATTTTGATGTTAATAAATTTAAAATTTAATATTATACTTTAAACATAAATTTTCATTTATGTGATGCGGAGAGAATTATACCGAATTACTAATCCAGACAGCCCTGTGCCGACTGATATATCATGTTAACAGCAGACAGCCCTGTGTATACTCTTATTTCTACCATAACTTGTCCATGATTCCACCAATAATATCGACACACTTGCACACTTTTAATAACATGGCCCTGAGTGGACATAAAATAAAGGCTCTTGCTTCACCCCGCATCAAAACTCGCGATCTTACCACTCCTGAACACCAATGTACTTATGGCCACATGTAAGCGGACCAATGGAACATATTATTTAGCCATGCCAATCACGAGCGATTTTTCAGTTCTCTGTCAGCCTCCCTCAAACACGGTACTGTCTGGGAACCTTTTTCTGCACGCATGTGATACGTGTCCTTTTTTGGTTGCGTGGGTTTGGTGCCTGTCATAACGTTCTGGATCGAAGTCTGCTCTTCTAGCCTTTTCTTGTCCGGTATTTAATCTTGATTTTGGCACAAGACGGGGAGGCCTAATTGCGGGCATGGTGGGCAATTTCCGTTTCTGCAGCACCACTTCTGTCAATAGAGAAAAGATGGTTGATACTGAAACTCGACACACATTGCTCTTCTTCTTCCTTGCCACATTTTTGAACTCTCCAAGAAAGCTAGTTAAAATTAGCGATTATGAGCTCTTAAATGGATTTCTCAAATTATCAATAATGATAAATCATAATCTAGGAGTTTTGGAACGTAGTATGTCGATGAGGATATACGTTACTTAAATATATCAGCATTTCCTTTGAACTTTGTATTTAACACTAGATGCAATTTTCAAGATATTTTAAAAAATAAAGTTATATCTTAACCAACCATTTAAACTTTTTTTGTATGAGAGCATGCATGTGCTTGATCCTAGCAATATACCCCTTAATTCAGAGTCTAAACTGAATCCCTAATGTAATAGAAAATTGAAGAGAATTAGAAAAAGACAATTAGATGAGAGTGGATTTCATGTGAGGGTTTGGGGTTTAAAGGGTATTATAAAAACGACCCATATCACCTTGTAAAAAGTCTTGGTGAAATTTTGTTTGGTATCACTAAGATCATTCAACTTCTTTATTTAAATTGAACCGTGGAGCAGGAGCTAATTTATTTATTTATTTCTTAAAGAAATGCCAGTTAAAACAGCTCGATAATTGCTAGCAATTGTTGGCCTATACTCATGGTCCGCAGAAATCAAATTGTCCCTCGATCATCTAATATCTAATATCTATCTAATAGCAATAATATATTGAGAAAACTTAGAGAGAGTTTTCCCTTAATCTTAGCTGTCTAATAAATATATTTTCTTATTTTAAAAATAATTAAAAAAACCCAATAATCCCACCAAAATTTCTCACATTTTGTGCAGCTCGTTACTCCGTATTAGTAGCTATTCATTAATAAGATTTCTTCAGTTACTTTCTTTCCACCGTATTCTTGATTTACTCTCACTGACTTCTTATTTAAAAGGAATATGTTAAGAGTAATTTGGCCACTAACAGTTCGGCCGATAATGTTTTAAAATGGCAGACGGTGGAGTTATCGTTAAATGGAAAGAAACAATTGTTATAAACGGCTACTGTGGGGATTAAAATAATAATAATAATTGTGCACAATTAAGCTATTTATAAAAAAAATAAAAAATAAAAAAGGCAATAAGATCGTCGGGCAAATGAATAACGGCAAATTAATATTTTGTCCGGTCCGGTCAACTTTTTTGTTCATAATTATCATTTATATTATAAAAATTCATTAGCATATATATCTTTTAGCTTATTTCATATTTAATATTGCATCCGGGAAGCGAAGAGAAAACTTTCCCTCAGTTTTTCTGTGTTTGTCGCCAAATATTGATTAAACGAATATTTAAAGAATTAATAAAAGTTCAATTATAATAGGAATGTTTCAAAAATGGCAGTAAGCTTATATGACAATATATATATATATATATATATATTATCATTTACCTTTTTTTCCCCTCATTTTATTATTATTATATATATATATATATATATAATAAAATGAGGGGAAAAAAGGGCAAATGATAATTAAAAAAAAAAAAATCAAATGCTCCTATTTAAGTTTTACGACACTGAATTTGTTACGGAAGGATGAATTACTATTTCCATACGACCGAATTGGTAAGCAAATTTTCCATATGTTTCGGCTGGCAAATAGTCATACCATTACGGTAAATAATTATTCGGTGATCAAATCCATCAGTTTTGACCTTTAAATTCCTTAATTGTTAGACTTGTGTATTAATTATGGCCTCCAAGGCCACTTATTATCATCTTTATTACTTTTCCCCGCCGTCATTTCAAATGGTTATTAAGATTTTCTCTGAAAATTCAACACTAATACTTCAATTCTCTCAACCGATCCCAAAAGCCATATCCCCTCTCTCTCTCTCTCTGTGATTGTTTTCATGTCCTGTCAATTTCTCTATGATTGTGTTTTTGTATCAATTCACTAAAAGTCGTAGGTGGCCGGACCCCCATAATTATTCTTTTTTGAATTTAAAGTAAAAACAAAAAACAAAAATTGAATTATTTGATTATGTATTTTTGTCAGCCTAGTTTGATATACTTTAATTAATTTGTTTATTGGGTGCTTTCATTTACGAGACTGGTCACATATTGAAATCTTTAGTTGTTACTCTAGCGGAACAATCGTGAATCACAGAAAATATCAGAGTACTAATGATAGCGTTAAAGACATACCCTCAAGTAATGGTATTAAAAGTATATTAAAATTTTTAATAAAAATCAAATCAATAAGTCCCCGCGCACTTTGAAATCCATACGACTCAAAATTTTAAATCTTATTCTCTTGACACAAGTTCATACACGAACATATTAAAAGAAAATTATATTACATTATCACAATTATTAAAATACATATTCTAATTGTTTAATAAATTATTATAAATATATAATAAATAATTATAACAAAGGTCACTTTACTTTATTGTATCTGAGATTGAACTCTGGATATCCAAGACAACGGGACAATCTACTGTCACTTTAGTTAGGCCTGGATCTCGAAACTCAAAAGCACTACGCGTGCCCTTCAACTTTAGGAGGACATTTGTAATTTAGGTCCCCCCCCCACCCCAAAAGCCGATAATATTCGGGGACAATCAAAAGCAGCCAAATGGTTAGACCAAGGGGGAAAGGAGGTTCACATAATTCTCGGCTGGTCCAATGAGTCTGTTCCAATGGCCCCACCCAGTCCACCCCACTAGCAATTTTCTCGAGAAAATTTTTTGAAAGCAACAGTATATACAAAGAGACGAAGTGGGAGTCTTATATTTTCCTTAAGGCGCGAAAGTGTCACCTTCTCATTTGACTGAACCAATTATGTGCCATCTAAAATTTTACTATTTACCAAGGTGGGGCATAGAATCTGTATCCTAACACACTTTAGCTCGGGTTAGAATTTTGAATACAGTTTGCAAAATTTTTATTTTAAATTAAATATAATTATTAAACAATTAATTATATTTATTAACAAATTTTGTAATTATTAGTTTGTCAAATGTAATAGTAAAGTAACTGTAATTTTAAATAGATCTTTTGTAATTATCTTGTCACAAAATTTTTATTTTATTTCTTTATACAAAAATTTTATCCTACTCTTGCATTTTCCATAGGATAAGAGAAAAAAATTGGGGTAGAACCTGTGATCTTATCATTTTTATAAATCATCTTTAGTTAGAGAAATATACTTTTTCTGTGGATCGCGCGATGGAATATTGCAGACAGACAGTGCACGACACTCGTTGAAACAACTGCAACTGCAAAACAGAAGAAAAAGATATTACACGCATTTTCTTTTATTAAAATTAAAATCAAACATGAGACGAGAATCCAATTCCAGGACCTCAGCTAACAAAAAATAAAAATAAAAATAAAAATAAAAAGATACCTTAGGACAGCATGTTTGGCAGACACATGATCACAATATACATGTTTCATGTAATTTTGAGGAAATGTCCATTTCGATTTTGCCAACATGACCATCGCACTATAAATCACAGCCTCATGGGGGTTGGTTATCGTAGACAAAATAATTCAAGCCGAGAAGATGCTGAAAAGAATACGAACTTTCATTGTCCATACCCGTCACGTCGGTTCATATAAGTCTTCGATTCATTTTTAAATTGTAGAAAACAAATCGTTTCACAAATTTAACTTTTTCTTCGAATTCAATTCACGATTACCACAAATAATTGGAGTCAATCATTACGTGCTTAAAAGTTAAAACATTCACATATTACGTGAACGGATGGTACTGCAATCATCTTTATGGCTGAAGCTTTCTAATTTGAGTCTCGCGCAAAATTAACAAAGAAAAAAAACAAAAAAAAAAAACAAAGGAAAAGTGAACGCATCACATTTGCCGTCTTATCCTCAATAGCCACATTCATAAACGCATAAATTCGCAAAAATTCGCAAAAATCATAAGCCTATAAATAGGGGCATGCACCGCAAGCCCATTTTAAGGACTAAAGTAGAGAAGGAAGAAGATGGAGAACACGGAGGAGAATTGTGGCCACTCGAGAAGGAAAAAGGGTGGACTGATTACAATGCCCTTCATATTTGGTAAGCTTCTGAGTTTGATAGAACCCAAAAAAAAAAAAAAAAAAAAACTAAAACAGAAAACATACTATTGTTTTGGCTTGTGGGTATTGCTGGTTTTGAATGTATTTGTTGGTTTTTGATTGTTGTTTTTCAAGCCAACGAGGCCTGTGAGAAGTTGGCTGTGGTTGGGTTCAACGCCAATATGATTAGCTACTTAACAACACAACTTCACATGCCGTTGACTAAAGCTGCTAATACCCTCACCAACTTTGGTGGCACTGCAAGCTTGACACCACTGCTTGGTGCGTTCATCGCCGATGCATTCGCCGGCCGGTTTTGGACCTTAACATTTGCTTCCATAATTTACCAAATAGTAATCTCTCTCTCTCTCTCTCTCTCTCTCTCTTACTGTCACGGAGCTACTTTCAAGGCGAGGCGAGTAACTTGGCTCAAAAAGAAAAGCACAGCACGCATAAAACCATTGTAAACAATAAGTTAATAAAAAATTAGGCAGTCACTTAAGACTCTTGTTGCACGAATATAGTTTCATGGACATAGAATCATTTGTTTATTATCTTCTTTGACATTCTTGTAGTTCAATTAGTTTTATTACAATAGAAGGCTTTTTTCTTTTTTTTTATATTAAAAAAATCATTTTAACTCTATTTATAACAATGGATTTATATAATTTTAATTATTTATGTTAATATTCTAAAGTTAAATAAGCTATACGTAAAGTGATTGCAGACTCAATTCGTTAAAGATCGTTTACTAAATGGTGCTTAAATGGACAAGATCAGATTTAAATCAGCTACGAAATTGACACCGAGTTTCATATTTTAGGATTGTTTATTAAACGAGTTTCTCTCCCTACTAGCTAACTTCTGGGTTGAGAAATTTTGGAAATCATCAGTTTCTACCCGTGAATCGATGGCTTATGTCATAACTTTGTCCACGATATTCAGGGCATGACAAGCTTGACACTCTCAGCAATTCTTCCAAATCTAAGGCCACCTCCATGCAAAGGTGACCAAGTATGCCAAGAAGCAGACACAACACAACTAGCAATACTCTATGCATCTCTCCTTCTAACGGCCTTAGGAGCAGGAGGGATCCGACCATGTGTGGTGGCATTTGGGGCGGACCAATTCGATGAAACGGATCCCGAGCAATCAAAGAAAACGTGGAGATATTTCAATTGGTACTATTTTGTCATGGGGGCATCAATCTTAGTCGCTGTGACAGTTCTTGTCTACGTTCAGGACAACGTTGGCTGGGGATGGGGCCTGGGAATTCCAACCATTGCAATGTTCATCTCAATTATTTTCTTTGTTGCTGGATACCCACTTTACCGCAACTTGGATCCAGCTGGAAGCCCGTTTACCCGACTGTTACAGGTCATTGTTGCTGCAGCTAGGAAGAGAAAGTTGTCCATGGTTTCAGACGCTAGCTTACTTTACCAGAATGATGAACTTGATGCACCAATCTCTACGGATGGGAAGCTTCTCCACACTAAACATATGAAGTAGGTCTTCTAGTTCTCTCATGCACAAAAATATATGCATGCACACTAAAATTTTTTTAATAAGACTAGTAATATTTAATAAGAAACACCGAACCTAGTTATATATTATAGATTTTATTTTTTGCTAAGATATTTAATAAAATTAAATTTATATTTTAAAAATATATATTTTTAATAAAATTATAAAATATCACAATTATTTTTTTATTTTTTAAAAAAAGAAAAAAATGAGAGGGATTCCCGCCCCCCTCCCACACCCACCTCATTAAGTGTTATCTACTCATCGTGCTGCCATGACCCACTCAAACTCAAGTTGTCCTTTGTGTAAGAAAATTAATATTGAGCATGGAGCCACATCTCCATGAATCCACACCTCAAGTTGCGCAGGAGCTTAGGATATGACCATACACTTGTTGACCTCACGTACCGTGATGGTGTCTTGCCTACCCTCCGTAGTTTCCTTGTCAGCACCCAGCTCGCCTCACTCACTCTTTAGGAACAAAACAAATAAAATGTTTCGGTTCCCTCTCTGCTCGTCAAAGGAGGGGCCTCATCTAAATGCTAGTGAAATGACCTGAGTTTTTAAAATTATTTTGTAAAAAAAAAAAAAAGGATTATAAAGAATATCTGAAATATTTTAAAATTAATTCAATACTAAATATAATTGTTTGTTGAGTAATATTTAATTAAAAAATAAAAGTGATAATAAATATTTTTTTATTCTGCCTCTCTTTGTCTGTTGGCACATAATCAATTCTGTTTATCGTTTAATAATGCACAATGGAGAGCATAATTTTATTGAAAAACACATTTCACAAACTGCAGGTTCCTTGACAAGGCTGCCATTGTAACTGAAGAAGACAAGCCCAAGCAAGGCCATATACCGAACCTATGGAGACTGAACACTGTGCATAGAGTGGAAGAACTTAAATCTGTAATCAGTATGGGACCTATATGGGCAGCAGGAATTCTTCTAATAACAGCCTACGCTCAACAGAACACATTTTCTCTCCAACAAGCCAAGTCTATGAACAGGCATATTATAAGATCCTTTCAAATACCAGCTGGTTCCATGTCCGTTTTCACCATGACCTCGATGCTGACAACAATAGTCTTTTATGATCGTATATTTGTGCCTGTTGTCCGTAGACTCACGGGGATCGATCGAGGCATAACGTTCCTGCATCGGATGGGCATTGGATTTGTGATATCAATATTAGCCACTCTAGTTGCTGGCTTTGTGGAAATTAAGAGAAAACAGGCGGCATGGGCTCATGGTCTGATCAAGTCTCATCAAACTATTCCCATCTCAGTCTTTTGGCTGGCCCCTCAGTATTGTCTTCATGGGATAGCTGAAGCCTTTATGTCAATTGGGCATTTAGAATTTTTCTATGATCAAGCACCAGAAAGCATGAAAGCCACCGCAATGGGACTATTTTGGCTGGCAATTGCAGTAGGGAACTATGTCAGCACACTCCTAGTTACCGTAGTTCACAAGTCCAGCCATTGGCTTCCAGATGACAATTTGAACAAGGGAAAATTGGAGTACTTCTACTGGTTGATCACAATGTTGCAAGTGGTAAATCTTATATACTACCTATTCTGTGCAAAGTTCTACACTTTTAAGCCTATTCAGATCCACAGCAGCAATGAAATTGACGACTCTCAACAAGATGGAGTAGAGCTTGCAAACAAGGTTTAGCAAATCGAGTGCAACTTTGCACCATACATGCTCCGTTTACTTGGGGGCACAACTTGTTTACAAGGATAGGAGAATCTGTAAAATGAATTATGCAGCATTACATATAACTGGGACCCGCTCTGTATAATTTTTGGAGTATTACAAAGAAAAAGGTTCTATTCCAAATTACTTATATGGCAATATGTTGGGTGCTCTATCTTTCTAGGTCAGTTTGGTATCTTTATATTTATCTTATGCAACCTACTGGTCTTTTCCACTTATCATATGGTAGTACTCTTAATATTTTTGTATTCAAAATGCCACACACACACACACATAAATATATATATATTGTTTTTTGCTGGCCAAATTTGTTGCCTATACCCTTGAACAAAAACCCCATTTAGAGATGGAATTCCAGAACCTAAACAATTCAGTTAGGAGCTTTCCAAGAGCCTGAAATCCACTGATAGACAAGGAGAAGAGCTTTGATTGGACACTTTCTGCAATGAGTGCAGTTTTGGTATATGTGCTTGTTCCTTTCTTTTTCAAAGACCAACTATAAATAGGGCTCCCAAAACTCTTGTTAGAGAAATCAATTCAAGTTTAAGTATGAGCTGCCTCTATTATTAAAGTTTGCAGCATATATAAATTGCTTAATTTTTAACCGTGCAAATGGTATAGAAATTGCTTCAATGTTCATAAATCATGCTTTGGTCCATCATAACAATGGTCCTAAATTAAATGCAAAATGCAACAAAAGACATCTGCTTTCTAGCAAAAGAATTACACCTTGTGCTAACAAAATTGCGAAGAATTTCTTTATTCCTCCACATTAAAATGTACCCAAAAACATTTCTAATGGCACTGAAATCTTGCAACATGTATGTGTAGTATTGTAGGCATGCCTGCAAAACTAGGTAAGGTTCCTTAGTGAGGTGCTTCCTCTGCAGGACACACCATCATCCCTTCATTGTCCACAGAACAAAGGCCTAAATTTAACAGCATACATCTGGTAATAACTCAAAGCATCATTTATAAGGTCAGGCTTTCCGGGTCCTCAACAATGATTGCAAATGGGAGGGAGCATGCATTTATCAGCGAATGTCTGTATTTAATTCTTATAGAGGGGAAGTGCTCAACATTGCCCATGGTTAAGGGGCTTTGTGTTTGACACAGACAATATCAAACAGAGCGAAAGATGCTTGTATCATCACCCTAAGTATAAGAAGATAGCATTGCAAAATTCTGCAAGGTATTTAAATGCTATAACAGACTTTCAAGTCCATATCTAATAGAAATGCCACAGAGCAAACAATGATATTTAGAACTAAAAGCTTGCGAATGGTCAGAAAAGGGACCAATCCTCCACTGGAAAGTCTCAACTAAGTCTTAGTTAGCTAATGGCCTTCAGGGACATTGGTGGCAATAGCCATGGTGATCCTTGACTAAGTTTGTGTTTGCTAATGGCTGTCAGAAATAGATGATAACTCAACATGAATCAAAGAGCAATTAAAGCACGGATTTTCACTCATCTTTATCCATGTCTCAGTTGCATAATGGGCTAGAGTTTCAAGAGATTGAAATGCAAAAAATGAAAGATTAGGAATGCTTTGGCATGCTGCTCACTTAATCTAGAGTTATTCAATAGCATCTTCAGATTGTACTCTCGGATGATCAAGTCTCAATATACTGTAAAGGAGAAAAGGCAGGCCAAAGGGGAGCAAAATGGGGTCGCATATACATAATCTCACATAGAATTATATCATCAATTACATAGATTCATGGAGTTGCTGTTAAATACCCTGAAGCTTAAAAATTTGGTCAAGTGAAATTTTTATTCATAGTGGTTTGGTATTTTTTCACAGGCATCCACTCCTCATATTCTTTCACACAGCATATGGAATGGAAATGATGATAGAAAAGAGGTCAAACTCACCGGCATTTTACTTTTCACACTGATGAACCCATCTGCTTTGGTCCCGACAGTTGGTTTTGATGCTCCAACAGCCATGATAGCACCCTGGCAACCATCCCAAATTCAAGCAAATGGCAAATAAAAGAGAAGGATCTTTGATTAACTGAAAGAGGTGCAAAGCCCATCCCTCGCAACTCAGCTGGCCAGGAGGAGGAATAGCATCAAACCTGTCCACTCCAAACATTCCCAAGTTGGATAGAGTGAAAGTGCCTGCATAAAAGTTTCTCTTTAACTTAGGTGCAACACAAAAAGAAAGATTTGCAAAAGCATCCGGTATTCCACTAGCGTAGGAGAGCATGTAGAGAGACAGATGCACATGAATAACTCATGAAAATAACCTGAATTGTACCCATGAGGCTGAAGTAGCTTTGCTCTGGCTTTCTCCACCAGCTCTTTTCTCTTTTGAGATAACAGGTAGAGATCCAGCTATACCAACAAAACACTTTAGTGAACTAAAACTCAAGCTAACTGGAAACCAATAATCCTTAGCCAACATGTCAAATCAACTCAATTACAGTGGAACCTTGTCCGCATCTTGAAGAACAGGGGTGATCATTCCACCAATTATTGCCACTGCCACTGCAATGTTGATATTGCTGTTATACGTAAAACTCTTTCCATCTTTGCAACTGGCATTCACAACTGAACACTGAAAAAGAGTCATTGCTGCAGCCTTTGCCAGCAATGCGGTCATTGTGTCACCCTTTGGTTTCACCTGATAACACCATCAAAAGTTGACCACACTCACAACACCAATTGCTCTAATAAAATTTGCAGGTCAAACACGAATGATGCTTGACAAAGATCATAGTGTATCTCAATCTTCTCAGATATCAAACCAATAGTAGATTACATAACAACAGAAATTGCATTTTTAGATAACTAATTTCTAAATGGACAGAATTCAGTACATATTTTTGTTGATGACAAAACAATCTCTTTCAAGTAAACTTTCCGTGACTAGCAAGCCACCTACCTCCGTGTCTCCTCACTTCAAACATGGAATGCATGTGAGGGATTTGAACATAAAATTGTGTACCTAATTCATACAATCTCAACATTGTCCTTACCACAAGATTAACCATGGCTAATCGACACAACCATAGACTCGGCAGCAGAGGAGGCAGAGGAGTGACTGCAATTGGAAAGAAATTTGAGTAGGGTCTGCGTAAATAACAAATTTGCATCATCCATACTGGCGTTCATATTCATCTCTTGTTAAACTATAGACTATGATATCCAGTTCATGAGTTCCTTTTCAATATGGATTGAATGTGTTGTTCGTAAATTTGAGCAGCATTCGAATAAAAAACAAACATGTAGATTTGACACGGCATTTTAACTAAAACTTTTAAATTATGGAATTTATAAAAAAAAAATTTACTTATATTATTTATTTTCTCTTCTTTTTCAAGATATAATTTTTTTAATTATACAATTTACATATTCACACCTGAAATCGGCTGCTTTACCAATTTCTTCGCATACGGCGTTGCCACTGTCTTCCTCGGCCCCTCTGGATTAGCTGAAGGAGCAGGAGCAGACTGAGAGATGGCCGAAGCGGGCGTAGTAGTAACAGGACATGGACTGGGAGAGGCAACTTCTGTCGCCACGGACGGCGGAGCCATTGAACCGGCGGCTCAGGCCTTGACCTCAGCAATTTCATCCTCAGTCTCAGCCAGAATCCCAATGGGCGCGCCAAACGGAGCCGATTCGCCATCGGGGACAACAATGGCGGAGAGGATGCCGCTGTAGAATTTCACGACATCCATGTCGGCCTTGTCGGCCTCGACAACGACGACGCTCTCGCCCTTCGAGAGAATGTCGCCCTCGGACTTAATCCAGGAGTCGATCTTGCCCTCGGTCATGGTGGAGCTTAGTGTCGGCATGAAGATCTCGCGGATCTTCTCCTGCACAGCGAACAGATTTCCATTTCTTTGCTCATTTCCTTTCCTTCCGTTCCGGTGTCTGGCGGAGGAGGAGGGAAATGCGGATGGAAGGAAAGGGGAGAAGGAGAAGGCGGTCATGGCGGAGGCGGTGATTTTGGAGAGGAACAGAACGGCGGTGGCCATGGCGGCAATTGAGACTTGCGAGTGAGTTGGAATAACTAAGAAGTGTCGGTTTCTACAACAGAGTCTGAACATCGCCGGCGAGCGGGTGGGGCAGAGATGCCGAGGTCGTCGATTTCTTTAAGACCATCGTTAGACATCTTTTGTCTTGTTTCCTTCGCCCTCTCTCTCTCTCTCTCTCTTTTTAATCTATTCGTTTGCCTTCGGATAATTCTTTTTTCTATTAATTAATTGATTCAATTTTTGCCTTCGGAATATTAACTGCTAATTATGTTTGTTAAACTAAATCCTCCTTCAAATTTATAGTCTGAACAGAAGGTTATAGAATGAAACAATACAAAAATGACCTTGTGTTAGATGGCTTTTAATGGAATCCAAATTTTTAATTTTATCGTTAGAATACCAATTATTGATGAAATGAAATCATTTTGTTCAAAATTTTAAAAGATAAGACCTATATTCCACCACCCCATTTCAACCTTATTAGATTTCTTATATCCATGTAAAACGAGAATCTTTTGAATATTGTAATAATTAGTAATTAGTAACTAGTTAATAGAAATTAACAGTGAAAAAAAAGTGGTAAGTTCAAAACATCGCAAAGAAAGTACTTTGTGCCTCAATTTAATCTATTTAACGAGAAGCGAAAGGAAATGAGAGTATTTTTTGATTCTTAAGCCACCAACAACACAGATGACATAAAAAAAAATATATATATATATATATGTGGGCAAAAAATAATAAATTTAAATACAAAATATTATATTATATAAAAAAATGTTTTAGATTATAAAAAAATTATTTAAATTTAATTTACTATTTTTATGCATTTTGTTCAACGCTAGCAGTGCTTTATTGACTTTAAATCCTGATGTAGCAGCCATCGTTTACTTGTCAAAAGAGGCAACACATGACGTGTCGGTACTGATGTCCGGCTAGGCGATGTTGGGAATAAAATCATTGTTTGCTATAAAATCAATTAAACAAGATACTAAATAAAAATCAAATAAGAATCTGTACTAATGGGCATGCGTTTGATTTGATTAATCACATGTTACAATTAGCCGTCGGAGAATTGCACAGGAGCGTGGGTCCGCGACTGTCCCTTTTATTGTGATTAACAAGTCTATCTAATAATTGAAAAAAATAAAATAGCTTTTATTTATTAAAAAAATCACCAAACTTATCGTCTCACACACACACACACACACGAGTGTATTAAATTTAGAAAACTAATTTAATTAAAAATGAATTTTAGAGTTTAAGCCCCAACTTTTATACTTGATAAAAGTTTGAGAAATTTTATATTTAAAAATTTTTAAAAGTAATAATAAAAAGAAAATGTTCTTAGATATAAACAAATAAAAAGTATAATAATTTATAAAATTTGTTACGTTATATTATTATAATTATTAATTATATATTTATAATTATTTAATATATAAAAATAATTAATAAAAAATTCATAAATATAATATTACACATCTAATTTATACCCAAAGGCGCATGCTTCAATTTAATAAAATTAAGATTTTTTTTAATGAAAAATGTAGATCACACATTAGTGAAAAATAAAAATATTAAATATTAAATAAATAAATATATATATATATATAATATTATGTATTTTACTATTCATTATGGGTGAGTAAAAATTTTTAATAAAGTAATTTTTATTATGTCTTATATAAAAATAAACTTAATATCAAAAGTATTTTTATTCCCATAAAAAAAACTTTTTAAAAATAATTGAACTAAAAAGAAAAAAAAAGTATGGTAAAATGATCAAATATTAATTTTGGAAATTAATTGCTAACTAATTGCTAACAGCTGGCAGCTGGACTAAGCGAGTCTCCGCCAAACTTCCCAAATTTTAATGGCGGCAATTGCGGGCGCCACTCCTTTCAACTTGTACTTTGTCATTTTTCCACGTCGCACGACATGTGTGACAGCACATTTCTATCTAAAAAATAAAAAATAAAAAAGTTCGATTAAATATATTAACATTTTTTATATAAATACTAATATGTATAAAATATAAAAATTAATTATTTTTATTTAAATTTATTTAAATGAATTTTTTAAAATAAAATAAAAAATTAAAGTAGATTAAAAATATATAAAAAAAATTAAAGTAGATAAATTTAGTTTATACAACGCGAAAACTAATTATGTTTGTTTACTGGAGTTTAATATTTTTAGATTTGGGACCCAGTGGAAATTAAGAATAGCTAGCCCGTTACAAGGGTATTTTAGGCAATTCACAATTCCCTCCATTGCCATGAAGTTTCCATGTAAGCTTCCTGTCCTTCAAATCATAGCCGTCCCATCTCTCATCAATCACCAAACCCTAGCCAACCCGCCCGCCAGCCCGTCTTTTATACAGTTCAAAACCATCGTCCAGAAAACGCTCAAAACCGAGAGGACAGAGAGAGAGGAGCCAGAGGCAGACCCTAATTTTCTGAATTGTTGCAAACATTTCTTTCGAATTTCGGTTTTTTGGTTTTTTATTTTTGGGTGTAGAATTGATGGAAGGATTCCGGTCGCCGGCGGCGCCGTCTGTGACGGTGTCTTCGTTGCGGTACGTGAGCTGGGAGGAGGTGAACGTGTCGAGCGATAAGGGGAGGAGGGAGGTGCACTATTACTTGAAGAGAATCGATGGAGGTTTAGATCTGGCGGTGGTTGGGAAAGAGAAGAGCTTGAGGCACATGTCTTATTATTACAACCGCTCGTCGCTCGCGTTGTCCACGGGAAAGTTCTCGAAGCTCAAGTCGAGACGGGAGGTGATTGATTGGCTGGACTCCATCGTCTCAGGTGCGTATGAGTTTTAAAAATCAATTGAAATTTTCTCTTCGTTTTCTTTAAAAAAATTTTTCTGTCAATTTTTGGCTGACTTTACTTCTTCCGTTCCCGAAAATTTGAAACTTTCGGTTGCTTTGGCTTTAATTTATTGATTTTTTTCTGGGTTTTGATTTCGTGAGGGCAGTTTTGCCAGATCCACGTTTTATGTGTTTGTCTGCCTGGAGAATTTTCTTGATTTATTTCTTTCATTTTGTTTTCTTCTTTAAAACTTTCTTCTTTTCTTTAGAATTTTCTTGAGGTCTGTTCATAGAGCTGGTCTCGTTCTGTGCCCTTTTAATTTTCCCTCTCTGCTTTTTCTGGCGGAATTTTATGGATTATCCCCTTTTTTTGTTTTTTGCAAAGATGAGTTTTTTTTAGAAAAAAAAATTTGGGAACGTGAAATAAATGGATGAATGTTTTTTCTTTTTTCCAAATCAAATGACCCATGGCGTTTCGTTGGTCATTTGTGATGTGCTGTTCTGAAGGATGTGAAAATCTGCATTCAGCATGTTTATTTGTCTTGTTCAACAACTAAGGTTCATCCCCAAATTGCTGATGCTTCGGGAAATTTGTCAAATTCACTGCAAAAATTAGGGGATTTTTATTTTTCTTATTGACCCTCCTTAAAAAGAAAAAAGGGATATTCAGCATTGGCAGGTAGATGGGCAACAAGAATTTTTTTTCCCTTTTTCTTTTCGTTTTTCCATGTTCAGTTTCATAAGCTTTCTGGGATTTGGACCCTCCATTTGCTGTTGTGGTTTCCTCCTGCGTTTTTACTTCCATTCATAAGAATTATGCCCTGGACATAATGATCAACAAGCATTTGCTCTGCCATGTTAGCTAAAACTAACTGTGATCTGGGCTGCAGGAATAAGCATTCAATTTTAAAGAGCTGGTTGAGAACATTAGATACATATGCCCTTAATATTTAGGTCAATATCTGTCATCAGTGTAATTGGTTTGTTTTGCATGATTAAATTGATATCTGTGGTCATGTTTGCTTTGTTGCACTGTAAGCCATCCGGTTATTTTTTTGATATGCATTTGGTTGTTAAGGGCAGAGCTAGACTTCAGGACTAAAGCAGCCATGCATTTGGTTGACATGGAAAATAGCTCAAGATTTCAGGAGTTACATGGGAATTCTTTTCCCTAGCTGTCTAGCATATATCTAGCACTTCTTATTTACCATTTTTCTATGTATTATCATGTTTTATGTCTATTTATTCGTGGATCTTGTATCTTTTCTTTTCAGATTCACATAATAGTGTTACTCCTGATTTGGATATGTCAACCCTTCAGGTACGAACCATATTACTGACTTGTTGGTATTTATGTACCTGTATAATCAAGGAGTTTTATTTGGTTATTTTATACCTTCAGGGCACTTATATGTAAATTCCTGTCCAGGATATTCAGTTACAACATATTGGCTATTATACCAAGGAATTTTCGTGGTTGGGTGTTCCATGGACTTGCAAGAAAAGAAGGAAGCATTATCCGTTTTTTAGCCGTAATGGTGTCAAAATTTCTGTGAGTGTGTTGTCCTTTTTCATTTCTCCATGTCCTGTGATTATTCTTTACCTTGTCATCTCATTCCTTTGATGCATTTTTGTTCATTTCTATTGAAATCTTTGCAGGTACATGACTTTGTTTATGTTTTAGCTGAGAAGGACAAAAGACTTGTTGCCTACTTGGAAGACATGTATGAGGACTCTAAAGAGAACAAGATGGTTGTGGTACGGTGGTTTCACAAAATTGATGAGGTTGGTTTTGTTTTGCCTCACAATTTTAATGACAGAGAGATTTTCTTTTCTCTTTGTCTTCAAGATCTCAATGTTGAATGCATAGATGGATTGGCTACTGTCCTCAGTCCCCAACATTTTGAGAAGCTTTTGAAAGAAGCAATGGTCACCAAGTTGGATCCATTTGTTTGCCACAAGCAGTTTGAAAACGATGATGTCAAGCCTTTTGACATTACTCAAGTCAAAGGTTACTGGAAACAGGACATAATAAGGTGCATGTTTAATGTTTCTCATCCAAAGGTTCAGGCAATTTCTCAGCAGCCTGAAAATGACCTAAAAGTTGAAAGCTTTGCCAATGATTCTATTGGGATCAGACCTAGGAAGAGGCTTCAACGATGTAAAGATGGTGATGTGATTGCAGCCACTAAAGAGCCAAGTGGAGAAGCATTTTTGGATATGCTTAATGTCCACAATAGGTGGGTAAATTATAAAACAGAAGCTGACAAACATAGTATAAAAAGAGAAGATTCTGGTTCATCATTGGCAAGAAATGAATCTAAGCAAACTCCTGTCCAGTCTCTAAAAGTTGGTACTGAGGTTGAAGTGCTTTCTCAGGATAGTGGGATTAAAGGCTGTTGGTTTAGAGCTTCAATAATAAAGGTGCACAAAGATAAGGTGAAGGTTAGATATCAAGACATTAAAGATGCTGCTGATGAAGCTAACAACTTAGAGGTGTGAATTGTTTAATCACCACTCTTTCCTTTCTTATTCATTTCTCTATGGCAAAAGTGATTAAATGCTCTCAAAAGTTAATCCTTTGATGAATTATCCTAATATGTATTTTTCTTAATTCATCTTGTTGTAGGAATGGATCTTAGCATCTAGGATTGCAGCTCCTGACCTATTGGGAATTCGTATGTTTGGAAGGACTATAGTCCGCCCTTTCTCTCTGCTTAATAAAGGCAGTATACCTGGGGTAGTTGATGTTGGGACTGCTGTTGATGTTTGGTGGCATCATGCTTGGTGGGAAGGGATTGTCATCCAGAAAGAATCTCAAGATAGATTTCATGTCTATTTCCCTGGTTAGTATTGAATTTTATCCCCATAAAGGAAATTGCATGGGTATATTATATTCTTGCCATAGTTTGGATTTTCTTGTTAGCAAGAATTATGAATTTTCCAATTCTAATTTGTAGGAGAAAAGCGGGAGTCAATCTTTTGCTGTTCTGATCTGAGACCCTCCCAAGAGTACCTGGCAAATCAGTGGCTGCCTATCAAAGACCGACCAGATGTTGCTAACTCTATACCATCTGTTTTGAAAGCTAAGCAAGTTGAAGGCAAATGCGACTATAGCAAACTGATCAGCGTATGCGATACGTCTCAATTAGCAAAAACTGAAGCGGTAGGCAGTGATTCTTCTTTGGACTGTGAAAGTGACAAGGGAAAACGCTTGGCAGTGTTTCCAGATCTTTCAAAGGATGACTCGCTAACCTGGTTGAGATGGAAATCATCAAAGAAGAGAAAACGTGCTGTTGGGAGCTCTAGCCATAAAATGAATCACACCAGAAATGGCATTAAGAGTGAAAAAGAAGTTTCTGATTGCTCTTTCTGTGAAAGATTTATGATCCCAACAACGCTGAAAGTCGATTGCGAGAACTGCAAATATATGGGAGATTCTCTATTTAGTTCAGCTGTTGTGCAGCCTCTAACAAGCTTGGTCATGTCTAGGTAATAGGTTCCTTTTTCTGTTGTGATATGGAAGATATTTTCTTTTTTGTTTTTGATTTAGTAGGCCCGTGTTCCATCGTGCATTTACTGATGCACCGTGGTGTAGCTTTAACCCACTGGTCAATGTCATCCCTTTTTTGTTTTGAGAAGTCATGGCACTCTACGTCCCCTTCTGCCAATGTACTTACATGTAACCGTAGCATGGAGGAGCGCTGGTGCTCCATAAATTTCAGGCAGCAATTTTGTAAGACTTACAAAGTTCTTGACCCCTTACAAAATTTGTCCCCTAGACGAGGCAGTTGCAGGCGAATGTCTGCTTCATGTAATTTGTATATCCTCTGCAATAAAAGCTTATCGTTGCATCCTGGCATCACGTTACGGGTGCGATTGGAGATTTTCGTGGGTAACTGTTGGCTGGAGCTCCCCGCTTATGGGCCTTTTCTTAAAAAAAAAAAAATTTTCGGGCAGCTAATGGCTGCTTGAACAGGGAATCGCCTGCAATTGTAGAGTAAGAATCTTCGTTTGATTCCTTTTCAACATGGGGCGTACTATGTTGCAGCCCCTGTAATTCTTGATTCTTCTTCTGGCTCATCTAGGTATATTAAAAAAAAAGTTTCGTAGAGGCACAGGAATCAGAAAGTGTAGTGAGAATCATCTTATGTCGCGACTAAGCTAATAGCAAAATTATTGCATATGTACAATGTCACAAAGTACCCTGTAAAGTTAGCTGTCTGTTGATTAGATTTCCGGTGGTCCTGCCTCGTGTGGAAAACAAGAAGTTTCTGTCTCTTTCAGCATGTCCAGTTGGGCAGCATCACAGTTACTGTACAATTAAAATCTATTTGACCAATTCCCTCTTGTAATTTCGTCTATTTTCCAAGTGCTGGACAGGCTTTGTAACACTCAAAAGCTCTGGTGTCTCAAATCTGTGGGGCGCTGGAGCTGTTATAGCCGCCAGAGCCGAGTGTTACAGCTATCTCAATTCACAACCACATAAAGCTCTATGCCATCATGCTTGTTAGAAAGCTCAGCTCCCTCAGCTCATTGCAGCTGCAAGCCGAGCTCTCCATGACATGGCCGGTTAAATGTACATAGAATTGGGAAGGCTTTGGTCTTATAAGCAAGCCATATTTCTCTAGGAAAAAGTTGGAAAAAAGTGCCATGTGGGCCTGCTGCGAAAATGAAGCATCACTGTCAACTAGGCAATAAAGACCCTTTTCACTTTACCATCCTTTTCTACGCTGTCCCAACTAGTTTTTATCACATTTTCGTGTTTTCCAACAACAGAAGCATCCGAAGAGATGAGCTTGCTCTATCCGTACAGAAAAAGCTATTCCTAGACATTTTTCTGTTGGTTTCCCTTTCTCAGCCTGAGATGGGATTGAACTTCTTACCTTACCTCTATGCGACATTATCTTGCTGTATTTAGTTCGTAACAAGGATATAGCTATAGCTAATCGACCAAAGAAGGTACCAAGAATTGGATTCAAGAAATCGAGAAGCATGCTGCTTTCTGGAACTAGCCTTGCCTCTGTTGAATCATTATCTCTGCCTCTTGTTTGTACTCTCTCCATCTTTGATTTCTGATTTATTGGTTTGGGTATGGAATGCTAACCTTTAGTGATCATCTTGTTTGGGTGCTTGTAAAGGCAGGTACAAGAAGTTGTTATCTTAGCAGATATTCATTGTGCAGAGTGCCACAGGAGAGTAGCTGATATGATGTCAAGAATGAATGGTATGATATCTAATATCCTGATAGTCATTGAACTTCCAAATAACTGAAACTGATACTTCTGCTTCCGTGTTACCCTAAGTTTCAAGAGTTATGGTGATGTCTGAGATATTGTATGGACAAAGGCACAACTTCAAAAAATGATACTCTTTCAACCATAAAATTGCCCTTTCTTTTTACCTTCTAATAATTTCCCTCAATAATAGTTAGGCGGCCCCGGTTGCTTGGCTTCGTTATTGTAGAGCCATTTAGTATTTATCAAATATCCGCATCAGTGGCATTAATCACTTGATGTTATGGGCAATGGTCTTATGTTCATTGTTCTTATATGTTAACAGAAGCAGACCTTACAAAACAAAGAGAATAATATTCAACAAGAAGGAAAAGTTTTCAACCGATAATGTCGTTGAGTCTGCTTAATATGCCCATTTGTTATGCATTGCATAGTGAAAATCTAACTTGAACTTTTGGCACATTTGATTTTGTAATTTTCAAATCATTAGGTGAGGCCTCAATGTCATGTGATTCTATAACCCATTTAACTGTTTGGTAGAATTTTGTGTTTGCCCCAACATTCATGTCGGACATCTCGTAGGCATATCTGTGTGCTGTGTCTGCTCCCGCGGACCCCAGCACATCTGCATTAGTTGGTTGAGTTTTTGGCTATTTCTTCTTGGGGTCATGCCTTGAGGGAATGTGCCATTCTTCTTTACATGTAACACAATTTTGTCGGCAGAGACGGACTCTGTGTCATTTGATGTGCGGGAGAAGAAGGTAACCCTCACCTGCAGGTATCCCGGAACTAAGGTATCTGCAAGGCAAGCTGCTACTGTTTACAGGAATCCTCTTGGGAAGATTGCGATAATCAAGCGTATTATTTGCTCTTACTGCAGTTGAATACATGTAAATGTTTCACTGTGCTGTGTATCTTCTTTCCTACAGAGCTGAGGAAGTTAAATTAGGCATGTACCATCCGAAAGAAAAATGAAGAAGAATATGATACTTTGGAAGTGCTGTTTGCATTTCCAATGAAATGGCAATCTAAAGAAGCAAAACTAACACGAACAATGTATTTGGGAAGAAGATGGGTGTTCTCTTGCGGTCTTTTTCTGTGCACAAATTGATAAACAGGAGAAGGAAGAAAGAGGACTTAAAAAAACTCTTTTTTAAACAGAGATTCCTTTCCATATAATCGAAACTTATTTCCTAGCAGAACTTCGTGAAGCAAAACAAAGCATAGGTTCTTAGGGAAGGCATGCATCCCCCATTCCCACTGTATCCCATCTTACAAGTCAAGTTTGGGATAACGAGCCAAGCCATAAGTGCAAACAAAACTTTCCACAATCAGATCCCAAGACGAAATTCCAAAGTTGAGATATCAAACCATTCAAGTTCTTAAAGACATTCCCTTTTGGCCATCATATCAACCAATCATTCATCTCATTACTATGTCTGTATATGCCCTCACCCCATCGAAGGTAAGCACAAGCATGATCATTTTTTATTTCTTAAAATACTTTTCAAGATAACGAATAACCTCGCAGGCTCGCACCCTTTATATAACGGGCCGGTAAATTTGCGCGAGTTTTCCCATCTTAGCGTATCCATCATATAAAATGTTTTATTACTACGCGCATGTGGATTTCTCTTTATTCAACTTATTCGCATGTTCACATTTATGATCTTTAGTCGTGATTATGGAACGATCGATTACACTAATGTCAAGATATTGTCACATGAAACTTTTTTGTTGGCATGCATCCTAAATCCTCTCTTTGCCTTGTGAGACAGATCTTGTTCTTGGGGGAGGGTTCTATCTCTCCTCCTCCCAACCCTGTTCTGTTCTCCCTTGTCAAATCCATTCGAAACGATACGTTCCTTAACCTTAGAATCCCAAAACTTGACGTTGGCAAGCTTTTGGTATGCAGTTGCAGACATGTTACATGGCGATGAGAGTTAACATTGACTGCAATGGTTGCTGTAGGAAAGCAAGAAGACTGCTTCTGAAAATGAAAGGTACCCCAAAAAAATGCCAGTGAAGACAACAAGAGACTAACTCACTAATACCCCAGTTAACCATTATTTTTTTTTAATTATTTTTTTAATATTACTAGCGATACAAGCACACATGATTGACAAGCAGCAACGCAGGATAATCGTACGCGGGAGGTTTAGACCATCGGACGTGGCAGTTGAATTAGGAAAGAAAATGAATCGGAGAATTGAAATTTTGGAAATTCAGGAGTTCGGTGGCAGCTACCAGGATCAAGCTGAAGGGCCAGTGACTGCTGGCTAGTGGCTTACTGATATCGATGTAGGAACATTTTGGCTATAATATGGTGTTGTGTAAAGCTTAGTCTATAAATGTATGGCTCTGTGCTCTTAAATAATCAAACAATATCAATGGGTGCTCTTAAATAATCAAACAATATCAATGGTTTGTTTCCCTAGGTTCTGCATCTATTCACTTGCAATAGAAAAAATAATCCAAAGTTTTGTGACGTATAAAAGTAGCAGTTTCATGTTCAGTTCAAAGCCAGGATGAAAAGAATAGAGGTAAAGATTCGTTGTGTGTGTTGAGAAGTCCAGAAAATGGTGCTAAATGTAGGATATGAAATGGACTAAAAATTCTTGTATGGGCTGAGTTATTATTGATGATAAGGTTATTTGTACACATTAACGATATTTTAATAATTGAAAATTTAAGTGTTTAATTTTTCAAATCTAGTTTTATGGTCCAATGAAACTCCTGAGAAGAAATAAAATTAAATTAAAAAAAAGCTGTTTTAGCATAGTATCCATCCCATCCCACTATTCTAAAAAGCATAATTTTCTATATTTTTATCTAGTTTTTTTTTAATCACATTTTATCTAGTAATTTGAATTTCAATATGTTTAACTCATCAATTCAGATTGAGAGAAAATAATTCAACAAGCCCAAAAAGTAGACTTTGTTTTGATAAAAAAGACGGCATGGGCTGTGCGGGGTGGGCTATCGGGACGTGGGATTGTAGTTATTTTGGTTGCCACACGTGAACGGCACGTGAGAACATTCAAAGAAATGGGAAATAATAAGTCGATTTAAAAGCCGCCCCACGCACGGCTCCAATAGTCCGGCCTTGCTACGAATATTAGATAAGGAAGGAACATCCGGAACCCTAGATTAGTTCAATGGCGACCGACGCCGAACCCTCCCGACGGAAGCACCGCCGATCCTCTTCCGACGAAGAGGCGGAGAAGTCCTCTAAGCGACACAAACACCGCCACCACCACCACCACCACCGGCACCATCGTCGCCGAAGCAAGAGGCATGGAGAAGAGGACGGCGAACAAGGCCGCGACGAAATCGAGACTCCTCAACAACCCGATTCTCCTCCTCCGCACCCTGCGGCTGCTGGTGGTAATAGCACTAGGATAGTGGATTACGACGACGTGGAGGAAGGGGAGATTCTCGAGGAAGAGGGCTCTGGCGGTGGCCTTATTAAGTCTGTTGAATTAGACGAGCAGAAATCCGATTCTGGAAATCTGGTGTGTTCTATCTGCCCGCTTTTCTCTCAATTGTGGTTTGTAGTTTTTCCCTTTTCTTGTTGGCTAGTGAGAAAATTGATGATTTCGAATCTAAATATTTCCTTTGGCGGTGGTTACATAGTTGTGATTTCTGTTAAATTTATTATTAATTTTTGTTTGGTGAGGGCTTCTTAGAGCATGTCTCGTACACATATGTAAGAACCTGCTTGCTGTGCACACGGACATGAGTGAATTGCAAAATGAAAGAAGATTTATTGGTGGCGTGTTGTTGATTCATAAGAGCTAGTTACATGCTTGCCTTTAAGTTTTTGTGTTCTTTTCTAGATTATTTGATAATTTAATTCTTTGTTTGTGTTGTGAGTTTTTGCCTCCCTAACATTTATCTGTATGTTGCAGGGACTTCATGGTCACGATAGTGACAATGGTTTTATGACAAATTCTCCTGCTTGTGGCAAGTTTGAATCACCGTTTACTTTGCCAAGAGATTCCTGGAATATGGTTGAAGATGAATTACTTTCCAGAGCTGAACCAGAAGCTGATGCCAATGGGCATTTGGGTCATGTCTATAATAAAGAAGATAACAGGCTTCTTGACAAGTCTAGATCCCCCTTGAAAGGAAGTCACAAGCGAAGGACTTATGATGATGTTGATGTAGCTGATGGTGATGAAGGAAAATCAAGTGACTGGAAGAAGTCTTCTTCCTCCGCAAGTTGTGGGGATAGACATAGGAATGTTGCATGCTCCCCTTCACGTGAGAGACACCATGATGGGCTACGTACCAGGATGAGATCAATGTCACGTGATGTTGGTAGGGACAGATCTCCTTCATGCAGCGTGGAAGAAGATTGTACCCTTATGAAATGGAGGCAACACCTTGGAAGAGTTCAGAATGACTCTGATGAAGAAAGAATGAGTAGACGCAGCCGGGATATAAGGCATGATGGTAGAGATAAGAAGAGGGAGTGCAGTGTGAGTTACAGCAGATATCTGGGAGTAGAGGACAGAAATCATGACTGGAATACACGAGATAGCAGCTGGGAGAGGGAAATGGACTGGGAACGAAGAAGGGAGAAGGAACTTGAAAGGCACAAAGACAGGGCAGTGGACAGGGAATGGAGAAAAGAGAAGGAATGGGATAGGAGGCATGAAAGTGAGACTGACAGGCATATACGAGAGAAGGAACGGGAACGGGAAAGAAGTTTGGGCCTGGAATTGGAGAGGGACAGGAGAGAGACGGAACAGGGGAGGAGCAGGGACAGGGATAGGGAAAGAAAAAGGGAGAACAAACGGCACAGGAGCCAAGATAGAGAGTTGGATTTAGAATGGACAAATGAGAAGGAAAGAGGGAACAGCAGAGATAGGGAAGAGCTTGATAGAAAAAGGCAGAGGGAGAGAGAGATAAGCAGAGATGAAGATAGGTCTAGACTTAGTGCAAGAGTGAGAAACAGGGACAAAGAAAGGGAGAAGGAAAGGGACAGGCATGCTGACAGGGACAGGGACAGAGTCAGGGATCATGATCGCAACAGTGAAAGGGAGAGGGACAGACGGCATGACAGAAGTAGAGATAAAGCCAAGGATATCAAAAGAGATTCACTGAAGGTTTCTTGTGCTGACAGTTATTCTTTTGAAGTCGGCAGAGATAAATTAGACAGGTAATTTTGATGTGCGTGTGTTTTATCATTTTGACGTAGGGTGCTTTTTTAACCTCCCATTTTTTTCACTATTTCTTTTATGCTTGCTTCAGGGATGTAGAAGAACAAGATGATTTTGAAAAAAGAATTGCTTTGAAGCTAGCTGAGCAGGAAGAGGAAGATCTCAATAGAATTAAGGAGGAGAGTAGAAGGAGAAGGCAAGCAATTATGGAAAAATATAAAAACCAACAGCTAGAGCAACCTAGCGTGTCTCAACCAGAGGATGCGAGTAATGGTGCCTTTTTTATTTACTTTTAAGCTTCATTTGCATTGAATTAGTTATTTTTTTTCTCATGCTAAGACATTAGGCTTGTTGGTAATTGAGGTTCATTTTTGAGTTATTCATGTTTGCTTGATGAGTTTGATCCCTATGCCCAGTTGAAATTTCGTGATTGCTAGCCTAATATCCCATAATTTGTCCTCCAATTTATTTTATGCTCATGTCTGTCATCTTCTAATAGCATGATATTTGTGCATGTAGTACTTGAGAAGCTTGCAGAACAACCCACTCTATCAATGCCAGCTGCAAATTTTACTGCATATGATACTAGGACTGAGGGTGTTGATGTGGATCTTACTGAGACATTAATTTCTGTTGAGAAGTCACCTCAAGAAAATGGAGCACAACAAGCCTCTGAGACGACCCCTTGTGCTGCAGGGCTTG
Organism: Bruguiera parviflora; assembly: GCA_019804595.1. NCBI lineage: Eukaryota > Viridiplantae > Streptophyta > Magnoliopsida > Malpighiales > Rhizophoraceae > Bruguiera > Bruguiera parviflora. The sequence goes on from CM034059.1 coordinate 6,838,104, forward strand.
GAGAGGGTACTCCAAAGGTTTGTGCACATTACCTCTTTACACATATATTGTGCTTGAGAAAATGTCAATGCTATCTCTTTCTTGATATTGTCTTACAGCAATTTGTGGTTCTAAAGTTTGACACTTGTGTTTATTCATTACATCTGTTTTTGCTAATTTGTGCAGAGTGAGAGATCAGATGAAAAATATTGTGATGATATATTTGGAGAGACACCTGCTGGAGTTCGCAAATCGGTAAGATGCTTACCTATGCTTGCCTTATGTATGTGTTACGCTTACACATTCATAAGCAATTGGCTGAATGGTTTTTCATTTTTGAGTTATGCAGGGTAAAGGGGATGGTTTAACAATTACGAGGAGTGGTCTTAATGACAATTGGGATGATGCTGAAGGATACTATAGTAAGTATTTTAGTAAATGACTGACCTCTTTTGATATTGTTTTACTCTTTCATTTTCCATTTTTCTGCAGTTCCATCTTAAAAGAGACTATTATGTAATCTTTTGATGGTAATCAGATACTATTGGCATTTTCCAGTGTATCAGACAATTGATTGTTTAACTGTTTTGCGTTCTTGCAAATCCATTTTTTTAACCTGCCTTTTGTCTCTTTTTATTAATTATTCTCAAAGCTGACATCTTCTCTTCTCTTTTGCTATCTCTCTCAGTCAGTCTATTTTTTGGGTTTATTCTTGAATCCTGATTGAGTTTTGGCTTGACAGTTTTCAGTTTTGTGATTTGTTTTTGTCATGTAAAATAAATGAAATTTTGAATGCTTTTGAAGTTTAACCTTGTTGCTTTAGTAGCTATGGTTTTCAAATTTATGTTCTTTTTGCAAGTGATCATAATGTATCTTTTTTTAAGTTTTATTTTTTAATATGAAGCATAAGAATATGATAAGCTGCCTTTTTAAGCAGGAGACTATATAATAGTCAATGCTTCTAGATATCATTGTTTTGCCACACAAAAAGGCCTTTATTGTTTTGAATTATTGTACTGTTGGTGACGCACAAAATATGTCTCCACTTTTTCCTGCAAGATAAATGCTTGTGGTCCATATAAGTTGATTTGTCTTGCTGGCTCTGAAATATCCCTTGTGTCTTCTTTCTCAATAGTTATGGTTCCTGCCTTCTGATTGTCACTCTTCTGTGCAGGCTACCGATTTGGTGAAATACTTGATAGCCGATATGAAATTGCTGCATCTCATGGTAAAGGTGTATTCTCAACTGTTGTTCGAGCTAAGGACCTGAAGGCGAGCAATGGCGAGCCTGAAGAAGTGGCTATAAAAATCATACGCAATAATGAAACAATGTGAGCCATCATTTTTGACGTAATAGAAGGGATTTGTTCAGATGTTTTTGTTAAAGCCTACCCAACTAATTGCTCTTTCTACGTTTGTGATGTAGGCACAAGGCTGGCCAGGTTGAGGTTCAAATATTACAGAAATTAGCAGGTGCAGATCCAGAAAATCGGCGCCATTGTGTTCGTTTTCTTTCAAGTTTCAAGTATAGAAACCATCTTTGTTTAGTTTTTGAGTCTCTTCACATGAATCTGCGTGAAGTCTTAAAAAAGTTTGGTCGCAATATCGGGCTCAAACTGACTGCTGTCCGAGCATATGCAAAGCAACTTTTTATTGCCTTGAAGCATCTGAAAAATTGTGGTGTGCTTCATTGTGACATAAAGCCTGATAACATGCTGGTATGTTTTCAGTACTCTGTGAATGTTTATGTTACTGCTTGAATTAATTATGTTTGACTGTAAGATTTACTCTGCATTTCCCCTTTTTTTCCTCAGGTGAATGAAGCAAAAAATGTGCTCAAACTTTGTGATTTTGGTAATGCCATGTTTTCTGGAAAAAATGAGATTACACCTTATCTTGTTAGCCGTTTTTATCGGGCCCCTGAAATAAGTAAGTTCTATAGCTTTTATTACTGGAAACTTGCTTTAATGACTTAATTCATTGGTGGATAAGGTTACTTTGTTACCTTAGAGTGTCATTTGGTGATGAGAAGTTTTCTTCAACTTGAGAGGATGTGATAGTTTTTGGTCTTTGTTTCTGTTTCAGTTCTTGGCTTGCCCTATGATCATCCGATGGATATGTGGTCCGTTGGCTGCTGTTTATATGAACTTTATACTGGAAAAGTACTTTTTCCAGGTCCCATAAACAATGATATGTTACGACTTCATATGGAATTGAAAGGCCCTTTTCCCAAGAAAATGCTTAAGAAGGTAATTTTCCTATTCCTCTTTAGTTTCCCTAGTTGGTGGTTGTTCAACTATGCATTTATCTGTGGCCAAAAATTGCCAAATTCAGCATTAGGTTCGCTAAAACATATTCTCTCTTCTATTTGGTGTTTATTTTCCCACTCCTTAAAAGGGAGGGGTTTTTTTTTTGGGGGGGGGTAATCTTCAACTTAGATTATTTAGCAGAAGCTTATATATGTTGTCTTGGCTTTCTCTTTTCAGGGTGCTTTTGTTGATCAGCATTTTGACCAAGATTTGAATTTTCATGCCACAGAAGAAGATCCTGTTACCAAGAAGGTATGCTGCACCCGTAATTTTTCTGTCATCTATATGCCTGTGTAATTTTATCATTTGAATGCTTAGTGTTGTTTTTCCTTCACCACTGGGTTTAAATATTTCACTTGCAGATCATAAAGAGGATGATTGTAAATGTAAAGCCTAAAGATATTGGATCCATAGTTAAAGGCTCCTCAGGCGAGGATCCAAAAATGCTAGTCAATTTTAAAGACCTTCTTGACAAAATATTTGTGTTGGATCCTGATAAGAGGATGACAGTTTCTCAAGCACTGGCTCATCCATTCATCACTGGCAAGTGAACCATGTTGCTGATTTTCTGACTCAAGAAATGCTGTTGGGCTAGATAATTGTTCATTATGACCTAATTCATATCCAGATATCTAATCACTGAGCATTATCTCTCTTTATCTTCTTTTTCTGGCCTATGAGCTCTGGACAGTCTTTGGCGTGGTTGAAGTCAAAAGTGGTGATGTTTGGTCAGCAGTACTCTTTACTGGCGGTTCTTTCAGGGAATGTACTGTTTCTATTGTAAGACAACTTGCCAAAGGCGTTCTTACACCATCTTGTAATCATTCCTGATTATGAGCATTGTGAAATTTTTATCAATTCTATTCTTTTTCTTTCTTCTGACATTTTCACATCTGTATCCTGAACGTGATTGCTGCAGCTTGTTTGTTCTGGAAATAATAAGGAAAATATAGTATGGATTTCTACTGCTTTGTAATGTAAAATATAATTTTTAGTGGTCCTTTTGGAAGTTTTCCATGTGGTTCCTGTTTCAGTTAATTTCAATTTTCAGTTTCATTGTGTTTGCAAAGTACTCACTTTAGAAATTGGTGTGTTGATTATTCCTAGGTGCTTGACGATGTCACTGCTCATATATTTCGCAGTCTTCATCTTGTTTTATTGCATATTCAAATTGTTTTGTCCTGGAGAGTCTAATTCTATTTTTCGTTCAGGATATCTGTTCCCTGCTTTGAGGCTTTCCTCCAGTGCTTAGATGCTTAAAAGGCATCCAGGAGAAGGTACCTTAGTTTGATAATTAGGAGTTTATTCAAAACCCCTTGACAGTACATATTATGATATTTGCTGCAAGATTCAATGCTTCATTGCATTTTTTTTCTTTTTTCTTTCATTATTTTCTTTTTGGATGGAGGGAGATTGCTTGTACCCTTAATTAGATTATGTTTCCAGTAGTTGTAGTTCTGGATATCTTTGTTTTGGTGGATGTGGAGTGTATGCCTTTGTGTGTCTGCTTTGAAAAGGAATTGCATTTTTATATGCATTGAAATGGAATTTGTGCTTATCCATAATTGGCATTCCTCTGGCCTCTTCCAAACATTTGTTGTGTGGAGCCTATTTTATGATGTCTGTATAGGTTTTTTGGGGGGGGGGGGTTGTTTCTAGGGGAATATATGTTAGGTGTTTATTTTTGCCACACTGCTATTTTGTTTTTCATTTTATGCGTGCCTATTCTAATGAGATTGCATACATCTGATCCATGGTCTGTTGTTCTGGAGGCACTTGCTCCGGAGACTTGCTGCTGCGTCGTTGAAGTGAAATTATCTTGGTAAGTGATTCTGTTTATTTATCTCATATTTATTACTCTTAAAATTTCAAGGAGAATACTGGCTTACTTCATGCTTTTCTTATTATTTCAGAGCAGTCTCTATTGCCTCGCAACTCTTGTAAGTATATTAACTCTTATTGTTCTTGATGTGATATTTTAGTCCAGTGATAATTTTGAATGTTTGGTTTCTAGATTGCTAATGTGGCAGTATCATGAGAAGTGCAGTGTGAAATCTGAGTTTGTTTACTTTATGTGAGTAAGCCTGTGTGTGTCAGTTTGATGGAAATTGTGGGATGTGCATGTGAATAAAGACTAATGTTAAAATGTAGAGTTTTAATACTTCTGCTCAAAGAAGCGTACTTAAAGAAATATGATATTAACATCTCCAATTTGTACTTTTTTAAGAGCTGAGTGCAAAATTTATTTTATCAAGGCCACTTGATTGTTTTTCTTAGTTTGTAGCTCAACTAGTGTCTACACATCTTGAAGGCTTGTGACTTGTGGTCTAAAATCCAGGTTAGACCATGCAATAATTGAAAGCCCTCTTGTTTTAACCCAGTGCACTGGAATGGTGTGGGTGTACACTAACGGGTGGATCACTTGAATAGAGTGGATTGATTGACCGAGTTTCACTGGGTTAAATTTTACCCCAAAAGTCAATTTGACTAGGGAGTTACTTCAGTACCATATGAACCATGAAGTCTCTTTTTACTTTTGTCTGACTTACCAAAATTGATTGATAAGCTTATATTGTAGAATAATACCATGTGTAAACTGTAGAATAGCTTGTACTTTTTCCAGAACAACTAAATTAAGCTATTTTTCCGGAGTGTTTATCAATGAATTTCCACAAATGTATGCTTCCAACTAGATGTACCAGATAGAAAAGAAAAAGGTATAAGATACTATGTAAGTCCTGTTGGATTGCACCTGTATCCTTTGTGTAGTTGGAGTTTGCTTGGTTGTGTTGTCGATGAGGTACTTATTGGAAAATTGAAATTGGTCAATTAATTGCTACAAAGTTTGGACACCTCTAAAATGATGTGTGTCCATGTTAGACACAATACTTGTCAACATGCTCTAGACATGTTAAAGTAAAAAAAATCTGGATGCATGTTGCAGGCATATATAAAACTAATTCCAAAAGTCTTAAAGGTCATGCACAATAATTTTTTCTTGCAAAAATACTAATAAATAGCTTGTTGGTAAGAAAAAATAATGCAATCACTAAATATAATTTACTCTAGGATATTTTAATTTATAATTTGTTAAAAATCATGTTACATGTACATATAATGTATTCTCTTAAAGTTCTTTACAAAAAACTAATTGTAATGTAAGATAACACAGTAAGTTTTCTAATTTATATGTTGGAAAATTGTTAAATGTATTAGAAGTATTTGTATTGCACATATATATCTACCTATAACAGATCTAAAATACTTATTTAATGACTCTCCACATGGTACATGTCTTGATTTTCTAAGAGTTGATGTGCCTTTGTGTTCTTGTCACTGTGTCCATGTCCATACTTCATAATTTCAATGTCCTTCAGCTCTCGCTTATGTAGCATACTATGCTAAGGGATTGCGTGAAAATTTTCTTTAAAAATTGTGTTGACTGAATGACTATAGAGAACAATCTCATATGAATCATTGAATCATAATAAATTTTGCCATACTTCATCTTGTTGTGTAGTTTTCTAATTGCCGCAATGTAGTAGACATGAGTTTGTTTTGCATGGAAGCTTTTTATAAAATGTTTCTGGTTGGAATGTGATTCTTATGGATTTTGTAAAGGTTGTCACAACAATGGTATGGACAAAAAGGGAGGAGACTGGGTGTTGTGGAAAATGTTGTTCAAAACTTCACTGCAATCTATGTTAAAGTGAATAATTGAACAAGTGTTAAAATGAAGAGGTTTTACTATGTTTTTTACCTATCCTGTGGTTTTTGTATTTCCTTGATGTCCCTTAGCAATAGACCTGATTTTGATTTTTGTAGAAACCTTTTTGAAAATGTTTTTGGTTGGCATGTAGTTCTTATGAATTAAGTCAAGGGTATGCCATAATATGGAGAGAGCAGAACTTGACAAGCATGAATACTTAATCATTCTTATTGGAGGCAAATTATATACATATATCTCTAATTTAAGAATATTTGTTTGAATAACATCACCGCCTTTGTTGCTTCTTCTGCTTAAAGTCGAAGTTACATTAGTTGATCAGTCGGTCTGTCTCTCTTGGTGCCTGGGATAGAGAAGAGGGGGGAGGGGTTGTTTAGAGCTGTTCATCATCCTTGGGGCCAAAATGGGAAGAGGGATTCTTTTTTTTTTTAATATGTTGCTTATTGATTAAATTTTAAGGTTGGGGAGAGAGAGTGGAATTGTTTTACATGCTTGGATTTTGCACCTGTATCTGCCATTCCTCCTCTTTCCTCTTTGGAAGCTAATGAGTTTTATGATGTTTCCATGCTTCAATCTGGGAAGCTGTTCATCCTCATTAGATTATACTCTATTACTTGAACTTTTAGTTTTAGGTCAAGAGCTCGACTTGTAGTCTTTAAGAACCAAAAAAAAAAAATTGCGGACTTCCCATTCCTTTCAGATTGCACTCTTTGGGCAAGTTAGCATAGGTACTAATTTTTTTCCTTGACAAGAATATCCCCAAGTCATTCTTCAATTTTGGGATTTTGAGCCTTTGTCTTTGGGCTAGTGTTGGAATGGCGTTGTATGCTATTTATCTTATTTTTGAGTGCTAGTCAGCCAAGCAAATTCTTTATTTAGGTAATGAAATTGTAAGATCAGCCATGTTGAACCCTAATTTATTAAGCATCTCCTTTGCATGTTGTTTTCTTATATGCTCGACGGCCTTCCCTCGAACTGGGAGTCCCCATTAGGAGCATGTATCTAATGCAGTTGAATGTCCGTGTGCTTGATTGATATAATAATAATATACCTTTATGTGAGATAGAGAGAGGGGCAAAAGTATTCAGGTGAGAATATGGGCTGGTGGGATTTGGTGAAAAGAGTCTATCAAAGAACAACGTTTGCCTCTGCTGTTTTGCTCTACTTTCAGTAATTGGTAAAGTCATACCTGATTTTTTACTTCAACTAGTTTCAGGCTTCATGTAATTCCTTACCTTTTTTCTTACCTACATGTATATCTTTGTCCAAACTTGAACGAATGTATTTGTCTGCGGCAAGGAAGATATATGTTGGAGCAAGTTGCATGTTGAGCAAGTTTTTAAATGTTCAAGCAATGGGGTTGTGAGACTTCACCCACGAGTTTCGATTGAACTATGGTTTCGTTAACTTTAATGGATTCCGGTGGTTAATTCCATCGGATTTCAATTTTTACTGTTTTGAGTGATGGGAATTCAGTGGGCAGTTTTATAACACCATCCGTCCACGTTGCGTAAGACGGTGAGACGAGAAATATAAATTTACGACACAAACGGATAATGCCACTCGAATGAATAAATTAATGTGGCTAGGTGTTCGGTTTCAAGTATTGTCTCTGAACATTGCAATCAGTCGAAGTTGTACAATTTGGGTTTCTGAGACTTTACCCACGAGTTTCGATTGAACTATGGTTTAGTCACCCCTAAGGATTTCGGTGGTTAATCCCACTGCCTCTCAATTTGTACGGTTTTGAATTGACGGGAGTTAAGTTGGCAGTTTTATTACGCTAACCGTCCGCGTTGCGTAAAGCGGTGTCACGACAAATATAACTCTGCGACACAAATGATTAATGCTACTCGAATGAATAAATTAATGTGGCTAGGTGTTCCGTTCGTAGTATTGTCTCTGAACATTGGAATCAGTGGAAGTTGTACGATCTGGTTTTGTTTCTTTGTCTTATTCCATTTTGTCTGTTATCAGAAACAATGTATCTCACTTCTCGGGCTTTAGCGTGTGGTGTTAAATGAGAGGTGGACAGGATGCGGAATTTTTTCAATCGGGGTGAAAATGGGTTGCTTGATTGTTGGATGTTGGGAATTTTCCGTGTTAAGAAAGGATTATGGGAGCTAGATCGGGCAAGTGTTTCTTAATTTTCTCAGCCACGGTAGAGACCGGGGGAAGTACGGTTTGACTTGTAATATTCTCGGGTAATAGTGTCTAAAACTGGATTAGAGCAGCCAATGCCTCGGAGAGGATCGTTGAAGGACTGTAAGATCAATTGTTTAATTTTGCCTTGCAAACTCTATGTGGTGGGATGGGACTTGACAAATTATGCTCATGGGGGAAGCAACAGTTTACTCGTCTCTCTTTTTTCATTATTGGTAATTAAATAAGCTGGTCTGGGAGCTTGTTAAAATTTCTTCACGGTTTAAGCAATATCATTACACTTGTTACAGAAAATTAGAAAACGAAAACGGAAGGATTACTATGAGAATGCATCACTAAATCGATGCAAATTGTAAATTAGTTCCTTTATTTATTTTTGGGGCCAAAAAGAAAATATACATCTTATTCAAGCAACTATTCAATTGATGGCAAGATTCATATCATGTGACCTCTAGTAAGTATACAGTCACAATAACTTTGGTAATTATCTAAACAAAATTTCAATAACTTGCTGGAGACGATCAAAACGAAAAGGAATACTCAAGGGACGTTTCCTTTCGGTGAACGTATCCAGTGTAAGTAACGCACTGGAAAGAGAAATAGTTTGCTTGTATGAAAGCAATAACTGCTGGTTGGCACGCACGCAATGTGCAGTGGTGTACAAATTGTTCGAGTCAATGTCCGAGGGGAGGACGCCTGAAGAAGACGTTTTGGACCGACCGAGAATTGGACATTTTTAAAATCTAAAGACGTCATTCACTTTTTGTTGCCCTTTTCCATGTCCTTGTCCTCCAGTTTCTCACGAAAGTATCGCAGCGAATTTTAGGTACCCTCTGAGCACGCGGATTTCCCACGCTCAGGGCAAAATTTGCACCGACTTCTCCGACCAGTCTCTCGTTTATGTAGATAATAACGCTTCTGAGACTAGTTAAAAGAAAAAAAAAAAACTAGTTATTTCGTCTTAAAAAATTGGTTGATCAGAAAAGAAAAGGGTGTTTTTTTATTTTAAAAAAATCTTATTTTATTTTGAAAAAATAAATGTTCTTGAGAGAAATATTCTTGGGGCCGGACGGATTAAACTTAATGTTGATTTTGTTGGCAAGAGAAATAATGGGAAAACAGAAGCTGGGAGGTGATTCTATTTATCTAGAGGGTTCGGTTTTTGCGCTTCGTTGGTCTGGTCATCTTGGTAGGGCTGCTGTCTCTGTCTTCAACTGTGTGAGAGCAATGGAATCTCTTGTTTGAAACTTTGAAGATGGATGATATTCTTTTTAATAAGAATTGGTCCTTGAAAAAAAAAAAGAAAAAAATCAAGCAGCTTATTAAATAGGACTAAATGATTATACGTATTTACAGAAAATAAAACTGAAACATCGGTAAATATGTAAAAAAAAAATCTCACATTAAATTGTAAGGAGATAATTTTTTTATAAATTTTTCTAATTTTAACATAAATGAATTATTTTGGATAAGAATAGAGAAGCAAAATGTAATAATATTTTATTTTTATTTTTTATTTTTGACTTGTAATACTATTTTAATCTGAGAATTTTCAGAGGAGAGGTTGGGTTTAGGTTCACCGGACAGAATAGTCTGTGGAGCGTGCCTTCGCGTGAATGAAGTTCGCGTGACGGGTGTGTTTGTCAAAGCCAACAGTAAATGGGGCCCATTGCAAATTTGTGGACCCCAAGACAATAGCCCCTTCATTTCATTTCTCTACCAAACAGCGTTGAAATTGAAACGCCGCGACTCTCCATTTCCCACTCTCTTCCTCGGCTACGCTTTCGTTCCGAAGCATCCCAAGATTAAACCGGATCCTTTCCCGGTATCGGAGCTAGAATTGGAGATTCGTATGAACAACCCGGAAGAGGTCAGCCCTACCTAAAATGAATCGACCGAGTCTTAGGTCGTAAGAAAGCTTCCTCTCAAAAAAAAAAAAAAAAAAAAAGGTAATAACCGCGTGGGGCAACGAAACGTTCCACATTAAAAAAGAAAAAACACGAGAAGTTTCCCCGACAGGCATTCGTCCGACATTTCTCTCGTCATGACATAAAGGAGAAAACGAGGCTTGGCTCCTTTGTTCTCCTCCGCCCGCCTGCCCGCAGGCCCCCGTCTCTCTGGACTCTGCCTGCAAGCTGGTTCTGAGTGGTGCGTCTTCGAAGCTCCTTTTGGCAGCAGTTGTAAGTAAAAAGATAATAAAGCGGGGACATGGGAAAGAAGCTAGATGCCATTCTCGGGAGGAGCTTCAAGAGGTCAAAGTTCAAGTCACTCGCTAATCTCGCTCTCTATCGCCTTGCTGTTTTCAAGAACCAACGCCAGGTCAGGTGCAATCATGCCCGCTCTGATGTCGTTCAGCTTCTTGAACTAGGCCACCATGATCGTGCTCTTCTTCGTGTAGGTTAACTCTCTTTGACCACTTCTCCTGTTATTGTTTTCCATCGTTGCATAACAAGATTAAAACTTTTGAATATAGTTGATTCGTTGGCGTAGCATCATAGTAGAAAATCTTATGTTTAAATCATGTCATCTGCTCGCGCTCTTAGTCTAATGGACTTGATAAAGATACAATAGTTGTATTTAAGTTTGACTTCAATTTTTTGCAATTTTTCTTCTAATTATTCTCTTCCATTCTGGTGGTTTTTTTTTTCTTTCTGTAAAAAAAAAAAAAAGGTAGAGCATGTGATCAGGGAACAAAATTTGCTGGATGCATTTGTGATGATGGAAGGATACCTCAATCTCTTGATAGAGAGAGTCCACCTCATTGAAAAAAATAGGTTGGTCTCTTTGCTTCTTTTTGCAATATAACTGTGAAATTTTTGCATGGTTTTCTTTCGCGAGAGATGAGTTTTTTTGTTGATCAGTACTTCGTGCTTTTCTATGGCAGTGTGTGTCCCGATGAACTGAAGGAGGCAATATCAAGTTTGCTTTGTGCATCCACTAGATGTGGGGAATTCCCCGAACTTCAAGAAATTCGCGCTGTTTTCACTTCTCGCTATGGCAAAGAATTTGCGGCGCGTGCCATCGATTTGCGCAACAACTGTGGAGTGAATCCTAAGGTAAACCTCAAAATATGGATGCTTGAAGCATTTGCTTTATTTCCATCAAACAACAAAGGTGAAAAACATAGTGATGTGAATGTCTTTTGTCTCTGTAGATTATACAAAAGCTGTCGACCAGGCAGCCAGAATTAGAGAGCAGAATGAAGGTGCTCAATGAAATTGCTTCCAAAAATGACATTGTTCTGCAATTCAAGGAAGCTTATGAGGTATTGCTATATAAATTGAAGTTTTTGCTAGAAGGATACCTTCATTGAGATATGCTGGTAACGTGCTCTAAACATGTGAATATTTCATGTGCGTATTGCAGGAAAAATTGGTCACAAGCGTGGAGAGGAATGAGATTCCGCTAGAGGCAGCAATTACTTCAACTAGCACTAATCTGGTTGAAAATTTGCCAGTTTTTCCCGAGGGGATCGAAAAACATGGGTTCTTCTCTGATTCGGTGAAGGCAAGGAAAAAGTACAGGGATGTAGCTGATGCTGCTCAAGCAGCTTTCGAGTCAGCTGCCTATGCTGCAGAAGCTGCAAGAGCGGCTGTAGACCTTTCTCGATCTGACTCCTATGATCCTGGCAATCACAACAATTTCAGTAATCGAGGAAAAAAGGTATTTGACCATGGTGAGCACATAGAACTTGGATCTGAATCAGGAAATCAAAACCACCGCAGAGAAAGTCCAGCTCCAGAAATGGAAGTTGATAGTGTAGGCGAACTAGAGAAGTCATCCTCTATTGATTCAGCAGAAGATACCTTGAGGGTACCTATAATGTCATCAGAAGAAGAAGAAGAAGAAGAGGATCCAGTCAAGAAGTTGGAGAAGGATACTGTTATTTATGATAGCGAAAGTGAGACTCATGACATGGGTGCCAATAGCATGCCTAGCAAGCTTAGTCAGGCACTGGCAACTGAGAATTCCAATAAGCAAATTCCTTCAACTGTTCAAGCTGGCATGAAGGTGAATTTAAGGCACGGATACACCACAGGACGTGCTGCCGACGCATCTGGATTTGAAAGTTCACGACACTTGAGCCCAGAGAAGGGACCAATTTCTGTCAGGACCAGACGCGGTTACTGAGAAACATGTTTAGTCTGCTTGTAAGTTTTGAATGGCTTGTTATCAGAGAGGCACAGTCTATATATAGCTTTGTTCATTTTTCCATCGTTTTCTTCAGAACTGCAAATTTAATCAATTGTTGCTGATTATATGTGCTTTTGAGTTTTTTTTTTTTTATTAGTTATATACGATAAGCCAGTGGTGAATCTCCAACCTCGTGATTTTGATTCTTAACATGCCACATGAAATTGAGCAATACAGGGTATCCCCAGGACCAGATTTTCCCCATTTGTACAACAGAAAGTTCGACCCCAGAAGAGAAGAGGACCTTTAACATCTTTTTAGTGTCTTGCATACCTTGGTCATGAAAAATCAAACAATTAACTAAAATAATGAAAAAAAAATAAAAAAACTCAGATTCCATCCCAATAAAGAAGGAGGAAAAAAGAACAAAATTTTTTGTCATTGAGCGGTGAGACTGCCACCATTTTGCTGCCACGAGTTGATGATATCAGCAGCCTGACTGAGAAGAATGATCATCTTCTTCTGTGACATCCATGGCTTAGTCTCTAGAGTGGCCTTTAGCTCTTCCCATGCAACCTTTCTCGCCCAAAAGAAGTAAATAACATGAAAAATTGAGTGGGAAAAAAATAATTTTAAGGGAGAGCAAATCCGTAAATCTCATAAATAATAAACTTTCTTGCTTTTCCATATCTTGCCACGCCACTCCAAAGAAGCACACCTAATATGCCAAGTCGGCGGAAAAAAATATTTTAAAAAAATTACGGACAAAAATTTTATCCATTGTAGTTCATACATTAATTAATACTATAGTGAAAGTAAAAGTGAAAAAGAGAGAGAGAAAAAAAAAAAAAAAAAGATGAAGAAGAAAGGAAAGGATTAAAAAACAAAAAAGGCCTTTTAAAGCAAATACTGCGACAAAAAGCTTATCGGACCATGACGATAACCCAAGCCCATTACTCTTTTGGGCCCGATCACATCACAAAACTGGGCCAACGCCCACAAGAATACGGGTTAAAATAAAATAAAACGCCGGTAAATAATAAATAATTAAAAAGTTTTCTCCGTATATTGTTCACTTTCTCTCTAAGATTTTTCTAAATCGGAGGCAGGCCGGCGGGAACGCACTGAGATCGGTAAGCGCACTTCAACCGCTTTTTTTAATTTATTCTTATTTTTGCTACTCTTTCTGTTAATCTCGCCTACGCATTAAGTTTGACATCCTTGTCCGCTGTTTGGTTGCCGAGAAAATTAGAGGAAAGGAAAATGTAAAAATCCCTCAGTTTCTTTCGTTATCCCCGCGGCTTTACATTTTTTATTCCGTTAAGAACTATTAAGCTGGAGCGAAGTATCTGTATGCCAGACTCTCACGTCAATTTTGGGTTTTCTTCTGGATGCGTAGACTCATTTACATTTAATTTATTGGGAAAACTTTAATTTGCGAGATGACGCATTAGGTTTTGGAATGATATGGAGTTGTGCCTTTTTTTTTTTTTTGGTCGATTTCTCCGGTTACTTATCATTTTTTTATGGATTCCTGGAGCTTCGGGATTTGAATTCTTGGAGTTTGTCTCAGATCTTGGATCTTTGCTTTGTGTCAACTGTAAGTTTGATTTGCTGAGGAAGCTTGTTATTGAGGCATACATTCTTATTATTGACATTGTGAGTGGTCTGTTTGTTGTGTGTTGTAGGTCAGTGACTTCAAGAAGGCTTTGAGGTACAATGTCTATGGTCAATGAGCCACTTTATCCAATAGCTGTTCTCATAGATGAGCTAAAAAATGATGATATTCAGCTACGGTTGAATTCCATCCGTAGACTATCAACAATTGCACGTGCTCTTGGGGAGGAGCGAACCAGGAAGGAACTAATTCCATTTTTGAGTGAAAATAATGACGATGATGATGAGGTACTCCTTGCGACGGCAGAAGAGTTGGGAGTGTTTATACCATATGTGGGAGGAGTGGAGCATGCCCATGTTTTGCTCCCACCTTTGGAGACCCTCTGCACGGTTGAGGAAACCTGTGTGAGAGAAAAAGCGGTGGAGTCTTTGTGTAGGGTTGGATCTCAGATGAGGGAGAGTGACTTGGTTGACTGGTTCATTCCTCTAGTCAAGGTATTGTACTGCCTTTTGTTTTTATATTAGATGTTTCTATTTCTTTCTATTTGGAATGAAGATTCCTTGCGGCTAAAAACTGGTTGTTAACTGTTTATGTTCTTTTTAAGGATTCACTTGGTTTAAGAAGTCTTGAGAATTACTAGCTATATGCTAGATCATTAGTTTCTTCTTGCTTGAGTCATGCCTGTGCCATTTATAACAGACTGTAAATTTTCATCTTAATGGTGGGCTATTCAATAAGGGGGAAAGAAGGGACCAAATATTGAAAAAAAATGACAATGAAAGAAATCTATCTTATACAAATGGAATATGCTGGATTACAGAATCTCAGAAAGGGCCTCTTCATTTGGCCTACCTCTTAAATTTGTTCAAACTCTGCACATAACAAGATTTAACCCTCTTATCTCCCCTTTGCATGCATAAATATGCACAGTGTTATAGCAGCATGCATCACAGTTTCTCTTTTTTTTTTTCTTTTCTTTTTCTTTTTCACTCTTTTCTGTCTGCATTTTTTAAAGAAAAAGATATTCCTGATGCTTATTTTCCTGGAATTCTGTATGGCATGTATTTGGATGTTGCTACATTTTGAATTTCTTGTCATCAGAGGCTTGCTTCTGGAGAATGGTTTACAGCTCGTGTTTCTGCATGTGGCCTCTTTCATATTGCCTATCCTTGTGCTCCTGACATGGTGAAGACAGAATTGCGGTCAATATATAACCAACTGTGTCAGGATGACATGCCCATGGTTAGGAGGTCAGCTGCCACAAATCTGGGAAAATTTGCTGCTACTGTTGAACCTGCTCATTTGAAGATTGACATCATGTCAATATTTGATGATCTTACCCAGGATGGTAATTGAACTTTTAGCATGTTGAGGGAAGCAGCCTGTTGTTTGTACTTTCCTGTCACATGGGATAGCTAGATGGTAGAAATAGGTTATGAAGATCTGGTTCCATGGAAAATTGATAGAATTCTTGCTTAAAAGAGGTTGAATGATTAGAGTTATGTAAGAAATGAAGTTGACATCATAGATTATAAATATGATTATTTCATGCTTCAACATGGTTAACATCGGCAATTAAAACACCTATATCTCACACCAAATTTAGTTCATTATAGAATGGAATGATAAGAAATGATTTATATAGTCAACTCCAATTAAAATTGGGACTAAGGCTTTGTTGTTATATTGTTAACATTTCTGTGATAGGGGCTCACATCTGTATTTTTGTGTTTGTGATTTGACATGAGTATGTAGAATGAAATTTTTTAATCTTTTTTTCTCCATTTCAGATCAAGATTCTGTTCGTCTACTGGCTGTTGAGGGTTGTGCCTCTTTTGGAAAATTGTTGGAGCCCCAAGAATGTGTAGCACATATTCTTCCTGTTATTGTCAATTTTTCTCAGGTATCAATGTAGTTTCACATCTTGGAATCATCTTGTGTACCACGCTAGCATTATTCTGCCTTGTATCTCAATAACATGTTGCTTGGAGAACCACTTCCTGAACAAAGAGAGTGGCAGGACTCTGTTTCTGTTAACACATTGTGTATAAATTGTTCATTGGAGGATTTAAGTCATGTAACTTGTTAGAAACATATGTTAAATGTGTAAAGGAGAAAAGTAATGGATGTTTTCAGTAATGTTAGCAACATAGTTTTACCCAATTATATTAGCAGGAATTGATGATTTGGGCAAATTGTGTATAGATTTGCTAGGATGTGGAAAAAAGCATACTCAATAATCTCAAGTTGAATGAAAAGGTTTAGTGAATAATAACACTAGCAGTTATTTGCTGATCTGTTACCATGGTGGTGTTTAGTTTATTGTCTGATGTTGTTGAATATGAAGGCAGAATTGCAGCTCTCTTTTTTTTTTTTTTAATTAATTGAAATTGACTAATGCAGGATAAATCTTGGCGAGTACGCTACATGGTTGCAAATCAACTGTATGAATTTTGTGAGGCTGTGGGGCCTGAGCCTACAAGGTATATCTCTAACTTGACTCTAACACAATCATTTTAATTTTGTGCTCAATTTAGCTTTTTTATTAGTAATTTCTGTTTTTGGTGTTGTGCTGTTGCTTATTTCTGTGGTATCTAATTCCAAATTCTTGACTGATACTGTCAACTTTTAAGGCTGGACTTGGTTCCTGCGTATGTGCGGTTACTTCGTGACAATGAGGCTGAAGTTCGGATTGCAGCTGCTGGTAAAGTGACTAAGTTCTGCCGTATATTAAATCCAGAGCTTGCTTTTCAACATATTCTCCCTTGTGTGAAGGTGGCTAAACAGAACTTCATCCCTACTAGGAATGAAATCTTTCCGTCTCTCTCCTGAAATGTTTTTCATAATCTTTGCTTGTGGCTTTTGTCCTCTTTTCCCACTCTTTGCAGGAATTGTCGTCAGACTCTTCCCAACATGTCCGCTCTGCTCTGGCTTCAGTTATTATGGGCATGGCTCCTGTCTTAGGGAAGGTGAATGGCATCATACAACTCCTTGTACTAGAAATCTTCCTTCTTCTTTCAGTGGTTGATGGGATCATGTGTAGAAACTTTTGAAGAGGACAGAATAAATTTCCCCAGTGTTTTAGAAAGTATGATTTTGGATTGGATGGATGTTAGAGTTGCATATGTATTGTCAATATGCATGTCCTAGGTATAGGCTTAAGCTTTGTAAATCTATGTGCAGAAAAAAACAAAATGAGCTATTCTTATGCCAACTTATGTGACTGCCTCTGCTACCTGCGCTGATTTGATTGCTATCAATGTTATTTGGCATGCATTAACAAGCATCTATTATCACAAGGAATTAGTCCATGTTACTTTTTTTATCTTTTTTCTTCTTGGTTTTTAATTTATGAAGCCTTCTGACTGATTTTTGACGTTAATTGTTGTTAGTTCTTTTCTTTTTCCTTCCTGGCCTTGCATTGGGTTGGGGTAAACAGTGACTGCTCACATCCAGAGAACTTAACCAAGATGAAAGAACAACTTGGTTGTACTGTATTTTAATGTCCTGAAGAAATCAATATAGATTACTGCAGACCAAACACACTTTACATTTTCCCTTGGTTGCTTAATTTTATTACAACTGGTTCTATTTTATTAATGTTCACAATTTCAGGAGAAATGAGTAGACTTTTTTTTTTCCCTGAATCTGGCTAATGCTGCCTTAGATCAATTGTCACTGCTATTTTCAAGTTTATTTCTATTGCAAAAATATATGCAAATTTTCAGCAAGATTGAGTAAATATAGAAGTAATGAATTCTATAAAACCTTTACATTTATAGTCAAAACTTTTATTCAGATTTGTATTCACTGTGGTTTGGACCTGTAGTATGATTTTGATTGCAATGCCATTGAGCATTTCAACCTACCTGCCCTCTTTCTCCTGTTGAGCTCATGCTGCCCATAAAAGGGCATTACTTAATCTAATTGATGGCATAGATTTGCATTCTCTATATTGTGAATCCTCTTTTGTTGTGTGGTTATATAACTCATTAAGCCCTCTTTCAAGTTTCTATTATGTTTTCAACAAACTGTTATCTATTAATGATTGTGCTTTGTTAAGAAATGTTATATTTGGCTCAAATTCTTGTTTATTCTAAGAATTTTTCCTTCCAAATTCAGTGGCAGTAGAACACATGCAATGAATTCAAAACATTATTTGGTTCAATGCAGGATGCAACAATTGAGCAGCTTCTTCCAATTTTTCTTTCCCTCTTGAAGGATGAATTTCCTGATGTCCGCTTGAATATAATCAGCAAACTTGATCAAGTAAATCAGGTTTGTAACAACTGATGGCAACTTGATGTTCTAGCAAACTCTTTTTCTCCTTTGTGGCCACCTTAGTTTGTATCATGTCCAGGACCTTGTCATAGTATCTGGCCTTGTAAATCCCCACTCCTCTCTCTCTCTCTCTTCTCCCCCCTTCCCCGGGTATGTGTTGTCTGTTTTTGTTAATGGGTCCAATGTTGTGCAATACAATTCATTTGATCTCCCCAAGATATGTCTTTAGTGTGTTAAACACAATGAAGATTCCAATGGCTCTTTGAAACGATATTTCTCATGCTATTAGCGACTGTCATTTTGTACACATATGACTTACAAAGGCTACACTTGCAGGTTATTGGAATTGATCTACTGTCCCAATCATTATTACCTGCTATTGTTGAGCTTGCAGAGGATAGACATTGGAGGGTCCGGCTTGCAATAATAGAATACATTCCATTATTGGCAAGTCAGTTGGGTGTTGGATTCTTTGATGATAAACTTGGTGCTCTTTGCATGCAGTGGTTACAAGACAAGGTTTGTGTTTTTCCCTCCTGTGCATGGGTGAAATTAGATAGTTAACTTGTTTCTTGCTTCTACCCATGAGATGTATGGGAAAATTTGTTAATCACCGTGCTTCTACTTCTGCTTTGTCATGCGTCCTGGGAAAGGCTTAAATTTATGATACGAAGTTATCACTGAAATTGTTGATT
This sequence comes from Bruguiera parviflora, assembly GCA_019804595.1. Lineage (NCBI taxonomy): Eukaryota > Viridiplantae > Streptophyta > Magnoliopsida > Malpighiales > Rhizophoraceae > Bruguiera > Bruguiera parviflora. The sequence goes on from CM034059.1 coordinate 6,857,010, forward strand.
TTGTCTGGGAATTTAATGTCAGGTTTACTCTATTCGTGATGCTGCTGCAAATAATATAAAGCGCCTTGCTGAAGAATTTGGTCCAGAGTGGGCAATGCAGCACATAATTCCACAGGTTTTTTGTTTTTTTGGTTTTCTGACAAAGAGTTCAACAAGTTTGTCTGTATGATTCTGATGGTAAATCATTCTAGATTTGGTCTGTGGAGTTGCAAGTTTATTAGATGTAATATGCAAATAAAAAGGTTGGCCATTGGCACATCTAATTCAGTACTAAAATCTGTAGCCATACCTAAAACTTTGGTCGAAAGAGTAGTGATTCGGTGAATGAGGCCTGTTGCCAGAATTCTACTTGTAGATATGGCTATGAACGTTTGGGCTGACTTCGCGGGAAGAGTGTTTGTGCTATTTCTTGGCCTCATTTTGTTTGATATTACAGAATAGAATGGCTAGCTGACCCCAATTAAATTTGGGTCTAAAACTTCGTTGCATTTTATTTGATGTTGTTCAAGCAATTCATAATTATTACCAGATCCTTTAATATTAAGATGGGCATCTGCTTCTCTGCAAGAAGCTCTTGTGTATATTTAAGTTAGGTCTGTTTTTTCCCCCTTAGATCTATATATATATATATATATATATATATATATATACATACAGACAATTTCTTGTGTATATATAAGGTTTTCCTGTGTTGTTTCTGGCTCAATTTAGCTGTCCAATTTCTTTGATTTATTCAACTAGGGATTGTTCTTCTGCAGGTCTTGGAGATGGCTAACAATCCCCACTATTTGTACCGGATGACCATTCTACATGCCATCTCACTCTTGGCTCCTGTTATGGGCTCGGAAATTGCAGGTTCTAAGCTTCTGCCATTGGTCGTCAACGCTTCAAAAGACAGGTAGAGATCGTGAAACTTGTTAACAAGCCATAAGGACCATACTGTTTGAATCCTAATTGAGAATTTATTAATATTGCACTTAATTTTTCTCTGTAGGGTACCCAACATCAAGTTTAACGTTGCAAAAGTGCTGCAGTCCCTCTTTCCCATAGTTGATAACTCTGTAAGTATTGTATTATATTTTCCTTCTATTTTCTTGTGTCTACATCTAACTTGAGATGGTATACAAATGATTTCACCTACATTTGTGCTTTTTCCTTACATTATGCCATTTTCCTCAACATTAATTCGATAGGTTGTGGAGAAGACAATCTGTCCATGTTTGATTGAGCTAGGTGAGGATCCAGATGTTGATGTCCGTTTTTATGCCAACCAAGCACTTCAAGCAATTGATAATGTCATGATGTCCAGCTAGATGAGATCCTCTCGGTGCAGCGAGATTTTTGCTCAAGCTAGGTTTTGAGGTTTGTGTTGAAGACTGCCTTGTTCTTAGTGCCACCATAGTCTTGCTTTTCATCAAATTAATCCCTCCTTTGCTGACATCTCGAGTGCAGACCGTGTAGTGTGGTCCTGTCTCCTGTGATTTCATACAACTAATGTTTCACGAGAATTCTTTGTGTCATCCCACTAGATATTTTGTTTTCGTCTTCTCCATTATTACTTCCCTATATTTTGTTAAAGGTTGTGGATTAAACCGAATAGACCAGAATCCAGTTTATTGACCGTGTCCGTTGTGTGCAAAACGGAATCATATCCAATTAACTCCACAAATTATCGTACAAAATGATGCCAAAAATTGTCTTTGTTGCCTCATATCCCTTTCAGCCGTGTGTTCCTAGTAATGTTATTTTGTTTTGTGGTATTATATCAGATGGATGCTTTCAGATGGGATTGTATCTTATTAACATTTGGATTGAAGCATTGAATGATTAATCAGATCGATGCTTTCGGATGGTAGCAAATAAGAGGAAAGGAGCAATGCTCTTAACTAGACGTACGGAGGGTTGTAGTTAAATTATTGTAAGCTCGAAAGCATAAAAAGAACACCGCACTGCTGCAAGAAAGCTATTATCAGCAGATGGTCATAGACAGTCGTGTATCTGACAAATGCCATTGATTGAATGGACAAATTTGTTAATCTGTTTTGTGTGCATCTAAAGTTATTCCGCATGAATGCATTATCTCTCAAAGGAATACGAGGGAAGCAGACCCCACATCAATTTCTTATTACAAATGGTTGGAGAACAAGTTTATTGCAAGCGAAACTCACTAAAATTTTGATTCAAAAATGTAAAATACGACATAAATGGCAACCGGGAGGCGATGCGAATCAATTTAGGAAAGAAAAAGAAGAAAACAGTAGAAGAACTTGGACAAGCGAAAAAAATGGAATGGAAAGAAAAAAACAAAAAAGAGTGACGGAAGAATTACTTACGATTTTGGATAATAATGATAATAATAATAGTAGCAGTATCCCTTTTCCTCCTCAAAAACTGACAAATGGCCAACCTGGCATGCAAGTAATTACTGATCATTATGAGGGGTGAGGGGTACGTGTAATTTAACTCGAATACAATGACCCAATGAAATCGTCATCCTCGATTAATCCAAATTCTTTTAGGATTTGCTGAGCGCCTTTTAGGAATTCGTTTAGGAAATGGATATATATATATATATATATATATGTTGTCCACTCTGGCTCGTTAGCTATTCGTCTAGCTCATCTTGCTTCTTTTGTTTTTTCAAGATGTCCCTGTTGCGACCTTCTCCTCCTCCTCCTCCTAGTCCTAATTTGTCTGATTGGGATGTTCCAAATTATGACTTTTCTTTCTTGGATACGTTGATGCGGCGTGAAGAGGCCATGGTTATGACTTTGAGTGATTTTGGTTATAGTGATCATGATGATGATTATGAGGAAGTCGTCCTTGATATCCTTTTTGATGATGGTGCGGAAGTGATGGGTGCGACCAGAGAATCAATTGAGAAACTCGAGCTTGTGAAAGCTGAAGGATCGTCGTGTAGTTGTGGCTGCGCGGTCTGCTTGGAGGAATTCTCGATGGGTTGTGAAGCCAAGAGACTGCCTTGCATGCACGTCTACCATGCACAATGCATCGATACTTGGTTGATGAACAGCACTACCTGTCCTCTGTGCCGATATCAACTGGGTTGAGCTTAGCTGATTAAATTACAAATTCTGAACGCTTTTATTCTAGAAATTTGTTTCGCTAGATAGGAAATTTGTTTTTGTGTAAATGACCCGAATTTTCGTGTTCTTTATCGGTTTTCAGGTTGTTGTGCTCTTGGGTCTCTTACGCCCTAATTGTAATTATAAAATGATTACTACGAACCCAATTGTCAGAACCTCATTGTTTGTTTATGGGAGATTGAGATAAATAATTTGGTTACTGTGGACCTTAATAACAAGTTATAACCTAACCAAAAAAAACAAAAAAAAAAAAGGACTAGCTTAACCAAAAAAAACAAAAAAAAAAAGGACTAGCTTACACATAAATATCAGTGCAACTTTATTAATTCTACAATTTCAGTTGAACAGCTAATTCAACAGCTCCAATCTGCAGTTCAATCGTATTATCACAATTCAATTGCCGAAACTATTCTGTTGAGTTTTTTTTTTTTTTTTTTGGCTCGAGAGGAAGCAAACAAGCTCGTGGATCTATCGTCGGGTTCATAAATCTCACGATCCATTCAAAACTACCAAAGCATGAATAAAATTGAATATTACAATTCATTACGCTTGGTGGATTCTAATCCATCAACATTAGGAGAAGAATTTTTTTAGATTGAACAAACACTTACATTATCATTCAAAACAACTGAATCTAACGCCTAAAATTAATAATAAGTCTTTTATCAGTCGTAACACCGAAATTCGTGGGTGAGAAAAGAATGCGACGGATATTTATTGAATAAAAGGAACAGTGGTAGCATCAAAGTTTGAGCGTTAATTCAAACATCAATCTTACACCCCAAAAAATATAAAATCTAATCAACAAGGTTTTAGAAAAGAAAAGAAAAACGCTTTCATATAATAATAATAATAATAATAATAATAATAATAATAATAATAATAATAACAACAACAACAAGAAGAAACGTGCCTTTGCAAGTTACAACGCCTAAAATTGCACTAAACACTGAGACCATGAATTGGACTCACACCTACGTTGTCATTAGCATCGCCCACTCTGCAAACCCTTTATTTCCACAGTAGCTTTTTTCCCGAATGCTTTCCTTAATTATTGGCGCAAGAACCTAACCACGACCAGGAATAAATCTTTGTCAATCCAAAAATTTTAAAAAGTAGGAAAAGAAATGCGTGAAATCCAACTTACCTTATTTTCTATAAATTAATTAGTTAAAGATTTTGGAGGAAATTAATCTCTATACCAAATAGACCTATTTCAACGATTTGTTCTTCAATTTAACTCGAGCACTCATCAAGAATTATGACTGACGTCAACTTGTTTGAGTTAACAACTTCCTGTCTATTCTCTCAAGCAATTGGCTCTGTTAATTCCGACGGAGCAGCTAATTATTAGAGAGGCAACTGTGCTATGTGATAAATGGGAGAGGGTCCCTTATCCTAAATTAACCATAGAAAGTGATTCCATGGTGGTTGTTTCGTGGCTAAACGGACCTTGACAAGGCACTGCGAGCTACCGTCAATTTTCAACGTGATAACGAAGGGTAATATTGTATTTGCATTCAAATCGAGAGATACTAACGCGGTTGCGAATAGATTAACCAAGATGCGTACCTTCTAACGGCTTGGTTATGAGTTGATTGATTTTTCTATAATTCTACTTCTGTAGTATTGTATTTATTATTATTATTATTTTTTTTTTATAAAAAGAACTCGGTGAAATTACTTTTGTTAAATTTATCATTATACTCATTTTTAAAAAAGCACGTAAATAAAAAAAATATGGTAAAAAAGTTAGTATTATATATAATATATAAATTATATAATGTTCCATTGTTTCTTAATAAAATGATTATTTTATTAATCCTGTATAACGAGTATACTTAAATGTGTGTCTACAAAATGTTTTTTGTGGTACAAGGACACAACTATCCATGTATGCCCATTCACCATTTCGATCACTGCATTTACCATTCATGGTTGGATTTTCTAGACAAGGCAGGAGACATACAGTTTACACACCTCTCTTCCTTCCTAACAACATTGCAATTGATTGATGCTGCGAACAAAAATCAACAGAGGCATGCGTCCAGTCGGCACTATCACATTGGCAATCGATTAACTTTGTTTAACGGGCCAATTAAAATTGACTCAATAAGACGGCCATATATCAACCTTCCCATCAGATTTTTTTTTTTATTATATATATATATATAAAAAGGCTTCGGGTAATCTATTTTTATAATCCCGATCACAAATTGGGAATTCCCAACCCAAGTATTTTTGGGGTTTGAGCTGAGAAAAGTCGGACTGACTCGAAATTTCTGAAGCCCAAACCTACCCCTTATAAAGGCAGGCTTAAGTGGGCCAATATGTACCTAAACTCAAGCCCGACAAGGAGACAGCTTCATGACCAGCCCAAGCATTGGTTGGCTCACGACGGCTATAAGTCCAATTCACAAGGGATACGAGGGACACACGCCCTCCCAAGTGAGGACGCGGCTTAGCAGCGTTGGTGGAGGCAGTGTGCCTCTACGAGAGAGAAAAGGGAAAAAAAACGAAAAGGAATTTAAGTGGTTGTTTGTTTAAACTAATTAATTTGTAAATTTTATATTAAAAGAAAAATAAAGGTTTAAATCCTTTTTCCTTTATCTTTTTCTTCTTATATATAATAATAATAATAATAATAATTCTCCCTTCAAATCAAAAACAAAAAGAACAAAGAAGAAAAAGAATGCACGTGCCAATTAAAATAAAAAAAAAACGAAAATTGAACCCAAAAGTTAAGTGTTGCTCGATGAACGGTAATTTTGAGCAACCAAAATATGTTATATAGTGTGATGAATATATATATATATATATTCAGATTCTCAGAACCATTTTCACCAAAATTGAAGCAACCCCAAGTGCCACATCACTTCAGGATTTTCCATGGACTTCCGATGCAATTTTCTCGAACCTAACGGGAACCCGAATAAGCAGGTGCACAACCTAGAACGTGAAGGTAGCTACGAAGATGATGCTTTCTACGCCGAGCTCAGGAAGCAGATTCTGCTTTTAACAGCCGATGACGATGGCGACGAGGACAATGATGATCGTCAATTCCTCCAAACCAAGACTTCAGACCCCATAAAATTCCATAAACATCAAAAAATAAAAAATAATATATATATATATATATATATTATTTATTTATTATAGCATTTAAATTTTTTTTAAAATTTTTGTTCTATAAAATTATATAAATTATTATAATATTGATGATACAAAATCTTGGTGTTAAGAATTCTAAATTAAGGATTCAGATATTTTATTTGATATAGGGCAATTGACTCTCCAAAAGTTAATTAAATATGTAAAGGATTCTAAGGGTTGAGAAATCTAAACTACTCTTGATATCTGCCATTTGAATCTTCCCAGTCTGTCTATTTGGATTCGAACGTGCCCAAACCAGGATAACTTTTATTAATTAGCATCGAGTGATTTTGGGCGCGAGAGAAGTCTCAAGTTACCTTGCAGCCAATATTATTGGTCAATTATTCAATAGTCCAATCATAGATAATTGTTATGTTTACTTTCTTTTCTTTGTTTTCTTTTGTAAAAAAAAAAATTATTAATCATAACATACACCCAATCTCAACTTATGAGATGAGTCGCATAAATAAATAAATGGTATATTAAATTCTCTCAAAAGTTTTAGAAACTATAACAAGTATTAAGAGCAACGCTTATCCATGACTAGTTTTAACTGATCTTTTTCTTCTTGGTTTTATGCACATTAGAATGAATTTTGGTGACAGAAAATATTTGGTTTCAATAAAATAATCTTTTTTAGAGATTAAAAATCTAAGAACATGCCATTAGACGAGATTTATCATCGAGAATATGATCCCAAGTGAGCAATAGCCCGGAGAAACGCAGAAAGAGGTATTTTTGTGAGAGAGGGAGATGACCATGATTAAAGAGAAGGAACTTGCATCTGCATTTCAATTCAATTCAAACATGGATTTGAAAAGGGAAAATGGCAAGCATAACCTTCTCCAAAACTTCAATTTTTACAACGACATAGTTCAATTAAAGTCCTCCTATACATTGCACAAGCGTACAATGACAAACATATTTGACATTTGCTCCAACGGGAAGCATTTCAGGCATCATGTCCTGGACTTGTAGCATGGTCCCAAAACGAAGAACAATTTTTTACTTTCACAATGGCAGACTATCCTATAAATTCAGACCAGCATCATCACCCAATCCACCAACACAACTTTTACCTTCCCATCAGTCTTTCTCCATGAATTCTCATTCTAGGAAGAGGGTATTTCGATTTTGAGTTTCAAAATGGAGCATTTTGATCTCAATCTCGAGTACGAGGGCGTCCGTGAAGACGATGTCTATTACATGGAAATCAGAAGGCAAATCCTGCTATTAACAGCAGATGAAGACAAAGAATTTCCGGGAACAGGACAATTTAAGTCCACTGATGGCTGCATTAACCAGTGCTTTAAGGGATCATCGGGAATTTCCGGTTCTGCAATGCAACCTGGAAGCTATTTTGGATTATGGGATAATGAGAATATTGAGTCAGAACCTAGTTGGCTAGTGAATCGGTGGAGAAATGGCAATGGAACTGGGGTGTTCATACCCCATATTGTCAAGTCTAGAATGAGAAACAAATGTAGTATGTTCCCAATTAATTTCTATGTCAAACGCTAATAAATAAGACTTGGTATTATTTGTAAGATCAAAAAAATAAAAATCTCTTTTCCTCGCAACTTCCTTTCATTATTCAAAGTACTAATTCATGATAGTCCTTTGCAGGAAGAAAGAGGAGACACAGGAGAGGAAAGCATGCAGAGGACAAGCAATTGTAGTTGCTTGTCATCCTTTCTTTTGTCCATGAATAATACCTTATTGTGGTTTCATTGTTCACTTTACAATCTGTCCGGAAATGGATAGCTTTGTAATAATTGTTTCATTTCTTTCTTTCTTTTTTTCTGGTGTTTCAGCACAACAAATAATTGATGAAGCTTCCAAATAAGTTTTAATTATGTATCCTGACATGCATCTGAGACTCCTTTTTCCTACACTATCTTTATCCATTTGGATTAAAATGAGCGCACATTCCTTGCATATTAATGAAGCAACAAAAATCAGGACCTACAGAACACGGTAATAAGTTATGAACTCTTGGCATCCATTTGGAGACATTTAACCAAACCAGGATTCCTTAACCATTATTGGCTTTGACCTCAATTAAAGACCCCCTTTTACTTCTAATGATTCGTGTTATGTAAAACCCTAGTCAATGTATTTTTCTCGTCACAAGCTCGTAACATAAAGCTCAAGTCTTCCAAAATACCAAGTAACACAAAAAGAGACCACCCGATGGAGATCATCACACTAACCAAATGGCAATATCATACCAACCCCGGTCTCGAATCCTTAGAGAACGGACGACGATGTTTCCCATGCGGAGCTTAAAAGGCTAGTTTTGTTGCCGAGACCTGATGTTCAAGTAACGATTGTTATGCCTGCAAACAAGGCTCCAGCGGTCCCACCAACACTTCTACAATATGACGACCTAGAAGCTTACTTTAGAAGGTAGGACGGGGAGATTATTGAATCAGTGCAGTTTATTACGACCAGGAAGCTTACTTTATCTGATGGGAAGGGAGATTATTGAATCGGCGCCGACTTGGCTACCGAAATCTTTGAAGAGATAGTAGTGTTACTGCTGTGTTTCAACCAAAATTATAGAATTTAAAAAATATAATTATTAAAATTTTTAATGTATATATATAAATATAAAAATTTTATATTAAAAAAATAAAATATAATATATATATCATATAAATAAAAAAATTTATAAATTTAATATTTTAAAATTTACTATTAATTTTTTTTTTAATTTTTATTTTTCATATTTCCCAACAACAGACATTATAAGTACCAAGTACCAACAGCAGACATGATAAATACAGCACATCTAGACATTGACACCATTCAAAGGCATTTTGTCACAAAATTATTACTCTATTTTTAAAAAATAATCTTTTAATATGTACAACACTTATATTTATATGTCTCAAGATCCACTTCTTCTTATCTGATATAAGAGACAAATCTTATACACCCGTCTGTCACTCTCTCTCACCGAATTTATCAACATCCTCATCAAGAGTCAAAACCTTTTGTCTATTCTTTCCACACAAAACACTTAATAAGAAATATTGGTATAAAAGTCGAGATGGACTCTGATACCATTTATTATAGAGTCGTAACTCTCTTCTCCAAAATCTGCCTTTTAGAGTGTGCAGTATTTACATTTATATGTTCCAAAATCTCCTTCTTCTTATCCGATATAACTTCTTATCCGATGTAAAAAACAGGTCTTATACACCCGTCCGTCACAATTTACACGAGCATATAAACGTAGACAACTGCTAAATAACAGACCTATCAAGGCATAGGTTGCAGTGATGGCAAAGTCCCTCGCAGCTCAAACGCTACGGAAGGGGGGCATGTAAGAGAATTCTACAAACTACACATACAAAATGAACATTTGAAGATTTTAATTTTTTTGTTTATCGAGACGATTGTACAGTCTGATGTCCTAAATATTATCCCACTCTAAATATCCGCATTCAAGAAATGTAGCATATGCAAAATTTCCGTAAAGTGTTAATCATAAGGAAAGATGTAATTTGAATTTCTATGATGACAGAAATTTGGGAGCCAGGGGAAGATGGACACCGTAAAGATGAGGTCTTCCAAAGACAAGATATAAAATTGGACTAAATATTGAGAGCGAAGTTGTCCACCACAGCTATAAAGGCACTAGTAGTACATCGGTAGAACTACATCGGACAATATCTTAAGACACCTAATGTATCCAATATTCAACTTAAAAGCTAACTTTTGAACAAGACGAAGAAAGAAAAGTTTCAATCATCGGCAAATTACACTTCTCATAATGCTTTCCCCATCTTCGTAGAGCCCTGACATCATTGGCAGGAAACCAAGTGTAGAATAATTACCTCCTTGGTCTCTGATCACATTTGTTATGCGATCCGAGGGCTCCATTGCATGTGATTAATTGAACAGATAGGAGTTAGTCTCTAGGGCGGGCCAACCATAGAGAACTGAGAGCACGGAGGCGTGAAGTATAATCATTGATAACAAGAAGGGCCCGAGCAACCTGATGAGTTGTCAGAATTCGATGCATTTGTTGCAATGTCTGCTGACGCAAGAGGTCGGCCTGACAACAGAAACAACATGCAGATTAAAACACTACTCTCAACCCAATCTAATAACAATCGTCGAGACAACGATCAATTTGTTGTACCTGGTGAAGGAAGTTCTCAAGTGTTGCAAGCTTGCCCATTGCTATTGCCATTTGACCCATGTAGTCAGCAACATTGCCGGAGCCAGCAGGGCCCAAACAGGTGGATGAAAGTGTATCTACAAGTGATTGCTGCAGAGCCTCCATGCCTTGAGACAGGGCATCTTCAGCTTGTTGGGATGACTGCTGCAGATTGCATATGCCCATCAATTGTTGATCTGTTAATGGCTCAAGATGATTACCTAGTATCTGAATGACCAGGGAAAAAGAAAAAATCTTGAAGCAAATTATAACTTGTATCATTCAGCCAATGCCAAAGACCAGAACATCAAAGGGTCAGTTACCTTCAGGATTTCTGAAGAGCGGAATCCACCCAACCACACGAAGCATCTCTCAGCTGGTGTCTTCCACATGCCTGAGAGCATGTGAAAGACATCAGCCTTTGCACCAATGCTCTTTAGCCTAAATATTTCATCGTAGTGTGCCATCACGCCATCAACAAGGATGCATAACTCATTGTCGGCCATATGAGAATTAATAGCTGATCTTAAGTCATTGATCAACCGTTGATGTTCATCAAGCCAACGTGCATAGTCCATGTCAAATACTAAGGCCCCTGTAATTGATGAATCATATGCAGGGTGATCATCTTTATCTTAAAGATCATTAGGATTTACAAGTTCTACTTTCACCCTTAATGATTGAGGAATCTCTTAAAGCCTCAATTTTCCACTAGGAGGCAAAGCAGATCAATGAGCATACAGGAATGCTCAACATCATAAGTTGGAATGTTTTGGAGACAGCATTAAAAATACTTTAAGCATAAAAAAATGTCATGCTACTGTTCATGGTTCTGATTTCTCAAACTGACAACCCTGGTTTCTCGTTGCAATTGAATTCCAAGAGGGATCTAACTTTAACCAGAACATAAATAACTATAATTAAAATGACCTGTGCCAGATTAGTACAGATTGTCCTGTAAAAAACCAGTAGCAGCTGGCTCTTGCTTAATCCAACAAACCAGCAATGGGAATCTAGAAATACAAGGGATTGATAAGTGAGCCAGTACTGAAAGTTAATTTACCCTCACCTTGACATTTTGTCTGTTCACCTTGAAAGTACTGAGAGCTAATTTATCCAACCCTCACTGACACTTTGTCAGTAACACACTGTTGTTTCATTACACATTCATGAGTGGAACCATGCACAAATGGTCTTAACATTAGAAAGCCAAAGTTGAGAATTAGAGAAAAAGAGGTGAGAAAGAATATGGCATCTCAAAATTGTTACTGCTTGACCAACATATTCTTCTTATATACCCACATATTTACTTATCAACCTTGCATTAGTCCCTCACCGTTTCCAGTTATTGAATGACCATGATCTCCTGAATATCCAGTTGCAACAAAAATTCCCTGCATTCAGAAGCTCAATTTAAACAGAGTCTATAATCAGAACTCAAACAAAATGACTCAAGCCTATTGAATCTATGGATAAAGTTTTTTTCCCTTTTCGTACTAACATAATGAGGAAGTTGTATCCTGCACCTGTTGGCGAGCACGTTGTAGCTCTTGCTCAAGTTGTGTCAGCTTCAGTCGACTGTTCTCGAGCTGCTGCACATATGCCTATTTAAAACCAGAACCCATAAATGATCCAAGTATGTTTCACTCATTAACCTTAAACATTGATTTCACTATTTCAAATGGGCCAGGTGATGACTCCAATTAATTATACATACAAAACTTAATCTGCACCACATCAGATCAGATGTCAGAAACACGGCTAGATCAAGAAATTTCAGAAAATGTAATCAACAGAGACACAATTACTTTCTTCCTAAGTCGACTCTTCCTGGCAGCTTCACGATTCTGGGCCAGCCTCCTGAGAGTCTGCGTAGAACAATCAATAAAAACTTTAAACATAATCCTCAATCAGTAAACCCTTTTTTTTTTTTTTTTCAAACACAACTCCACCAAGCAGCACCATTTCAACAACCTTTTGGTCACCACCTTTTGCCTTGGATTGCTCCATAGAATCAACCACCACGGCTGCACCATGCTGAACTCTCTGAAGCTACATAGTGACCAAAAGAGGTCACATAGGATAATCAGCATTTATAAAGAGAATAAAAAAGAGAGAGAGAGAGAAGGAGAGAAAAATAGATAATGGCATAGTTCTAACCTTCTCTTCATTGAATTGATTGAGAATTTTAGTTAGCATTACTAGCTAGTAGAGTTTCACTGTTGAAGGATTAGGATGTACACATTTTTATCATTGGAACTCTAAAATCAGAACCCCGACCACCCAACTCAGAGAAGATATTCTCAAAGTTTAATCTCAATATTAAAATCAACTTGAGATGACAATACAAGGGTAATTATCAGTGAATTGTCAATTACCAAGATGACCCACCATAAAGCCAAAAGATTCCCATTGAACAAAAACAAATAAAACGAATAATACATTTCAAAAGAGACAGGATGAGAAACCTGGAGGTTTCTGTCATCATTGTCAATATCTGTTGAAGTGTCAGTCTGTTGGCTGTTATCAGCTGCCATTCCTGAAGAATCCCCCCAGTTCTCAATGCTATGCTGCCCATTTCCCAAGGCAGAACCAACCACTGTCTCCTTCGAGTACATGTATTGCCTTGCATCCAAACACCCCACTGCGGCTGCTGCTGCTGCTGCTGCTGTTGCTATCTCTGTAGACCCGATAATACTCTGCAAAAACTTAGAAGTTAATCGATAAAACAGTATTGAGAGAGAGAGAGAGAGAGAGAGAGAGAGAGAGAGACGCAAAGAGGGGTTGGGGGGGGCTATGTACCGTGTCCAAAGCATTGGGGTAGTGTAAGTTGCTGGTCACAACAGCGACATTGCCGGATTTTAGACTGAACATTGCGCCTACCATAGATTTTTTTTTAAAATAATAAATAACAAGTAGTTAGACCGGCTGGACCTTCTTGTAGAGGTAAAGGATACATCTTTGTTACATAAAAAGAAAGACAAAATAAAAAACAAACAAAGTAAACCGGTAGAATACATATATGCAGAGAAAGAGAATACTTGGGCTTAAATCAACAGCATCTTGGTGATGGAAAGCAGAAGCGGGCTGATCAAGCTCACTAAGATCCACAAAACGCGTCTGGTGGTTTCGGCCATCATCTCTGCACGCCAATCGCAACAAAACATGCAAAAATCAAACAAAAATGAATACAAATAAACACTTATTCATCATCTTCCTTCCCGTACACAACACAAAACTGACGACTTTTCTCAACAACAGCTAGCCTATAGTCAGCTTACTATGAAACTAAAGACAACCCACGAACCCAAAAGTGTCAAAGAAGAAGAAGAAGACAACAATATATGCATATACCTGAGGAAGAATGAGGAGTGGCAGTACATCTCAGGAGGGGCTGCTTTGAAGCCTTGCATATTCTTTTTTTTTTAAAGTTTTTTTTAATAAACTTTTGTTTCTTAATCTGTTAACAATGTAGCAAAGAAAGGAGATGCATTATTTGGAGCACATGAGATGGATCATTAGGAAGTAGTAGAAGAACAGAAGAACGAAGGAAGAGTGAAGGGGGGGAGTGAGTCATTGAGACTAACAAATCTCTGGCCTTTTATTATGAAGAGGATAGAGTATCAGTCAGTACGGCTACTTTTCATTTGTAAACAGAGATTCTAAGGCAAATATATATATATATATATATATATATATATAACAATAGGCACAAAAGTTATTGGCATTAACACATTTAAACGTAATTTATAAATAATATAAATTTTATTATAATAAAGTAAAAATATGAGTTAATAAATAAAAAATAAAAAAATAATTATATATTTTATTCAACTATATTTTTTTGTCTATACCGTACTAATATATATATATATATATTACACAAATTTAATTTATTTTGAAATGTAGGTTCACGAAAATGTGTCATATCAGTAGTCACCTAACTTTTAACTCGAAGGAAATTTGGGATCGAATTTTACCTTTTTTTTTTTAAATCTTTCACATTAAATGGAATGAAGTATAAAGCATTCTCTTTATTGGTCAATAAACAAAAAAATATAATTCTTTTTTACTAACAACTAAGTATATAACAATTGACTTTTTTTGAATTAAGAAAATAATAAAAATAAAAGTAATAACAATATAGATTATAACTAATGATAAAATCATTATACTTGCATCTCTTGTCTATAAATTGAAAAAAGAAGGAAAAAAATAAATTGATAACACTTATTAATATATATATATATATATGAGACATAAAAATATAAATTAATTATATTTTTCTAATTATCACAAATTAATAAAATTATAAGTAACAATGAATTTATTTTATTTTTTACATATACAATTGTTCTAATAAGTATTGTTATTTTTTAGTATTTAAAAAGATATTAATTATATAATAATATAATTTATCTAATATACGTTCTACAGAATTTCTCTAGTTACATTATTAATAAATTTTTCTCATTTTATTTTGGTATATGATTGCACTCTGACGTGAGATTTTAGTTTCCCGATGCCCCAGCGCCGGGGGCGTCCCCCACCCTCCGGCATACATTGATATTACCAGACTCACTCTCCCAGTGGATAGCGTTTACTTCCCTTCAGTTTATCTAGTTCTTCCCGAGAATATATATATATATATATACCCTTAGCTGCGATACTTGAAAACAAATTAAATCAATTTAACAACGGAGATTTTTTTAAAATTTCACAAAAATAAATTTGATTCAAGTGATAAAGATTTCATGATTTTATATAACAACTATTTCACGTTGTTGTCGTGTAGGTGACAGTCTGAATGTATCTCTTGAAAATTAAGAAAAGAAAAAAATCTCAAAAGTGATTTACTTTCGATTTATCTCGCAGTTACTAGACAGTTCTATCTCACAGTTACTCATAATTACCAAGGCTGTGTTCAAGGTTACACGCTTCCCAGAAGTGTCTGATGAGAGGCTATCTGTCTGAGTCCACTACCCAAGACAAAACCGACCCTCTTCTTCTTCCTTCTGTCGATTCTCTCTGATCAAATAATTTTATGCTTCAAAATGCACAAGGCGCGTCTCTCTCTCACTCTCGCTCTCTCTCTCTCTAGCGTAAGAGTGAGCTGCTGCTGGAGGAAAAAGCTAATCCGCTTAACCCAAAACTCTAACAAAAGCCTTCGATGCCTTTCTCGCTATGGAATTGTGTACTCTGCCCGGCACAACAGTCAGAAAATTTCTGGGAAAGTGTGTCTCCGCTCCAATTGATGAGGTGACTTTGATGAGATATGATTAACAATTAATTAAAATGTAGAAAAACAAATTTAAAATAATTTATAAAAAGCCCATTAACTTTTAAGTTTAATACAGAAGCACTTTAGATATCCACTCGTTATAAAAAAGTATATATTATTGTGTTGATTTATTTTTTTATAAAAATATTTGATATGCAATAATTTTGAATAATTTTTTTTATATTTAATATGAACATAACAAGTATGAAATTTATTGATATATTTATTTATAAATTTTTATTGATTTAAAAAGAAATATTATTTTAAAATTTTGAATTTACATCAATTAAAAAAATGCGATGAATTATTACTGAACTTTCCCGTAAATTGGTAAAAAAAAAAAAAACCAAAATAATAGTCGTTGCTACCTCAGGAATTGGAATATGGAAAAACTAATTTTAGGATCCTTCGGCGAGGATTTTCGTCATTGATTGGTTAAGAACCCACAAAGAGGGGGGGGGGCCATTGCTTGGAAGGAGCCACTTTGGGTCTTTTATTAGGCTGCAAAGGGAGGCATTGCTTTTTAACTGTAGGCCAGGCCAGGGGGCAGGCGTGTGGCAGAGGACTTTATATATCAGTTCTTGCTTCTTTTCTTCCGTGGATATGGCTGCCTGCGCAAACTCAGGACAAAATCGATATTAAATTGTGATACGGCAATCGTACAATTCTGAGGATGAGGTGTCCCGTCCTCTCCGGCCCGCTCTGGGGTTTATGTGGGACTGGCGTTTTGCTTCTTTCTTTGTTCGAAGTTGGGGAGGTAGGGGCGATGATGTCAAGTGACCCTTTCCCCTTTTAAGCATAATGACCAACCAAAAGACCTCGTGGGGAGAAGGACGCTGTTAGAGTTGCTCAGTGGCTGGCTTTGCTCAACGGGTCTCCTACTCCTTACCTTTTTTCGTTGTTCTTGTCAATTATGAAAAGATTAATTAGTCTTTTGGTGTCAAAAATAATCGTAGATAATAAAGGGGTCGTATCGTATCAACCAATGAAAGATTTTTTCGACCAACAAAAAAAAAATAAATAAATAAATAAATATATATATATATATATATATATATTGTATAATTGTTAATTATTATCTTCATTGTTCAAACTATAATTCACCCATTATATGTTTTAATGAGAACATTATTATCTGGTTGCTAATAACTTTATTCAATTTTCTTCACATTAACACACAAATGACAGTAAGCTTCACTTCGACATAATATTCTACTATTATAGGACCGTATTTATAAAACTGTATCCACGTAGTATAATGCTCATTCTACAATAAAGATATAACAATTTATCACTTGTTTGTACTGCGAAAAGACTTGTTCCTTCTACCACGTGCCGTAACTCTGATTCAAGCATTGCAGTAGCCATTGACTTCTACCACGTGTGGGTATAAAACAACAGACACGAGGGATTGTTAAATTTTGGCTTATTTTGGCTTTCCAATCGAAAAAGTTGCCCTACTTTTATACGAGAAAATTAATCGAAAGTAATAGCTCACCGTTAGAAACGGTGCATGAAAAAAAAATAAACTACTTATTTATTTTTTTCATTAAATGAGAAAATAATGATAGCGTACTATCATTTTATAAATATATATATATATTTGATATTAAAATTTTAAGTGTAAATTATATAATTAATAAAAAAAAATTATGTGCCTAACCTGGTCTTGAAAATGGCTTGCATAATACACGTGTATGGTAGGACTCAAGATTTGCATACACGTGTAGTCTAGCTGTGTTCTGCATTCTAAGCATACGATGGGCTTTGCAAGACACAGATAGTTTCCAAGAAACTATCAGGTCACGTTTGGTTGAAGAACTCAGCATCCCATCTGGGAATCATCCTGGTAAAAAGGGGAGTCTTAAAAGACTGCTGATAACCAATGTTTATTTTGTGCTTTTTAACTCGGCCCACAGATAATCAAATTGGAAGGGAAGTATAAGAAATTGTAAAGAACACAAAATTAGTAGAAGTTTACTTGCCAGGGTGAAGATTGGCTAGGGAAAAAAGAGGGCTTCTGAGTAGGCACTTCCATTCCACTACTGCCTAAAGATGGGCTGCTGGGGGGGGGTGCAGGGACTCGTGAAATGCACGCGATCATGAGGCTAATCGAGCAAATTGAACAGGTCACACTAAGAACGAACGCAAAGCAATAAAGAGAACTGCAAAGAATACCAATCTGCTCAAACTCGTTTGTTCAACTTAGTATTATTGCGCACACATGACTATCCAATGCAACCCATCGAATGAAATTGATATCATATAATTAATTCCGCAGAAGGGCTCTCACTGTATATCGTAAGTCGTTTCTTCTACGGGGGTATAAAATGACTCGGCGGCTTGCCGGTAACGAGGAAGCCGGGTCGAAAATCGGGTCGGACGGCTGGTAACAGTCGGCGCATAGAGCACATTGGTGGACTTCGAATCAAGCAAAGAGCGGATTGCTAGTAACATTTGTGTTCAACCGTATATCCAGAAACAGAAGAGACAAAAAGAGAGACCCTTCGACAATTTATCCTACCCAAATTAACATAAATCGATCCTCATGTCTCATATGCTGTGATATTTATTTTAAAAATTTATTTACGGGTATACAATTTTTTTGATATACATATATAATCTCAGTTGATTCATTTTTTAACTTTATAATGTATTTTTCTTTTAACTTATTAAACTATAATAAAATAGTTATATCAATTTTTATAAATTTTATATTTATTTTTAACTATTAAAATCTAATTTTATTAAAAATATATATATATATTTTAAAGACTAAAATGTTTTCTACATGACAACTTATATTATAGGAAAATTTTAGGGCCAACGTGATGAAAACAATGCGATGCATATGTCTTATCATGTAAGATGTATTAAATTAAAAACAAAAAACAAAAAACAAAAAGCACATGCCCCGTTAAATGTATTCTAGGTACCTCCTAACGCAAATCTGAATGTGTTACTACGGAGTTGAGAGATATATCACCGTCATTTTTTGGGTAGTTTACCGTTACCCTTTCAAATCTCATAACTTGAAAATACAAGTATTTAGTAGCATTTTATACTAATATTTGGTATAAAGTTGATGTAGAATGGATGGATAGATTGAGAAAAATAAGGTGAATGAGGAGGCAACACCCACGATAGTCAGGGCGAAAGAAATTACATTCGGATTGTGGCATTGGTGATTAGCGAGACTATGAGTGGAGGCAGAAATATGCGATGAGTTACGGTAACGTTTGGTGGCATTAGTAACAAGCGAGAGAAGCGTTAGGTTGGTTGGTCGGTTGGTTGGCGTGGCAACGTGCAAGGTAACACGCATTAGCCTACTCTTAAGCAGTTAACATGTGTTCTCCAAATTAACTGCAACATCACGAGAAGTTGGCGTACAGGCTGCAGTTCAGGGCAATAACATGTTGGTAATATATACAAATGAGTTGGATATGCGTCTTTGGGTAGATGATTTGAGAGTGTATAGTAAGTAAGTATGATCTTAAATTTGGTAGAAATAGAGATATCATAAGTGATATATTTTAAAAATATAGACATACGATTAGTGGGTAATGTGTATATTGATCAAATCCTTTGTGGTCTCCGTTTCTTCTCAAAAATAACTTGAAGTGAAGATGTTGCTGACAAAAAATGCGAGAGTAATTATAAGTAATTTAAAGTAAGTAGAAAGTTTCATTTAAGTAGGAAAATGAGGGTCTAAGAGTACTACACAAGATATCTGTATATGAGAAATGAAAATAAAAAATTAAGAGATATTTTTTAAAATAAGTGATTTATAATTTTATATAACTTATTAAAATATAATTAATTTAAAAATTAGTCATATAACTAATTTTTAAATAGTTAGATGTTAATTACAAATTTTATAAAAATATATATAAAAAAATAATATAAAAAATTTTGACATTATTTTTTTAGTAAAATTTTGTAAAAAAAGATAATAAAAATTAAATTTTTAAATATATTATATATTTTTTATATTTTTATATTATTATGTAAATATTTTTATCTGTATACTTTTAAGTGGGTTTAATTGAAATTAAGAGGTGCCTTAAAATATTATCACAAGGTTAAAAAATTTAGGGTAAAAAAATTGGTACAAGGTCCCACCAATACTTGCATTTTTCTATCCGGACTTAGGGGTGTAACACCTACCATTTTTTTGGGATATTTCAATTCCATTTTCTTTATCCATTCAGTAGAATCACGTAGAGACCATCCCTGCTCCGTGCGAACTCTTCTTTGCATTGAGCCCAAACCTGATCTCTGCAGCCAAATTACTTTGTAATGCATTGCGGTCCGGTGAAGAATTCTCAGCACAATGGGCTTGTTGGGAAGTCCGTGATCGGTGTTATTAGTGTAAGTGCGGCCATGATTTTCGGATTACGGGCTGCGAATAGCATGTATTGTCAATGTTCATGTACCAATTTGGTCTTTTGTCGAGTGATACTCGGAATCGTCTATCATGACAAATAGGAACAGATTTAAAATCTTCTTTCGTAGCCTCAATTACCCCACCCCCCCAAAAAAAAAAGTTACTTGTGTCGTCTACCACAACAATCTACGTAGGGATACAACCATCTTTTCCTTTTGAGGACTACCGATGTTTATTGATGTCTTTGTTTTCAATTTAATGGGTGGCAATTTCTTTGTTTTTGTGTTGCTTTTGTTTTACCTTCGTTACACAGAGCTCCATTGGTGGGTGGCAAATCTTCTGGCTGATTTTTTATTATTTTTTTATTATTACTTTTTTTTGGGTGGGGGGGGGGCCTTTCCTCGAAGAGATCATAGTTGGCAGGTAATAAGCGTTCAAACAAGACTAAAAGATGCTTTATCAAAGAATCGATGTCGCCACTACGGGGAATCCATTAACAAGGGAAGGTTCGTTTGCCTTTTCCTAATGCGTGCCGACGAGTGGATGAAGGTGGTGCTTTGTCGGGATTACTCTTCAAGTTAATAATCATTTTAATTAACACGTGCTTGGCGCATCATAAAAAGCTTGTGATTTTTTATTTTTTAAATAGCCTTTACTTAATTATGAAACGTAACGTCTCATTCGACCACTATTTTCTTATCATCCTTCACTCTGTCTCTGTATTTTCTTTTCTTTTTTTTTTTTTTCCTGATTCATAAAGAAATCGGGTCGAATTATTTCAAGGCTAGGGGCAAATGCCGTCCGTTGCATGGTAGCGTATGTCATTTGGACCTTGCGCGTATAACTTTGTTTTTTCTTTATCCTCGACGGAGATTTTAACCAATCTGCTGATTTTTTAAATTATTATTATTATTATTATTATTACAGAACATGCAATTTCGTCTTGAAGTGGAACAAAGAAAATTCATCTTCAATAGGGAATTTAAAACATCTTTTTTTTTTTAATAATTTATGCTAAGATTGAAGGTGTTAGATTAAAATCTTAGTCAGAGTTAATAAATGCAAACGAATTCATAGCTCTGACATGTAATCACCTCGAGTTTTGGGGTCCAACAGCATTTGGGCTACTCCCTCTCTTAATGTAAAGGATTGCTTTTCCCATGGATCTTGGCATGTTCCAACAAGAGTTATTTATTATGGCCAAACTAAGTATAAATTTGTTCTCTTTTTTTTTTTTTTTTGGGGGGGGGGGGTGTCATTACAGACTTGTTCTACTGCCCGATGGCATATAATTGTTTTATTACAAGTCAACTCAAACTATATCTCAGCAAACTAAATATTTATCGTGAAAATGCTAATGCAAACATCAGCCTCAGGTGGAAGTGCTAATTGCGTCAGTGGAAAGGATGACCTATAAAGAAATTTCTAAAGTTTGTTGTGTGTCACACAGAAGACTTCAAGTTCTATCAGTGAAAACTTGATCCTTAAAGAATTACAGACTTAAAAGAAACAAAAGTCAGAAACCCAAATAGATTTAAAAAAACAAAACAAAGTGCAAATGAATTATGTGTTTGTAAAAATTCTTATTTTAATATATATATATATATATATATATATATATATTTTTTTTTTGTTTCTGTCTATTGGAAGTTTAATAGAACTAGTAAATAAAAATAAAATTTAGAAACTATTATACTTATAATTGAAAAGGAGGTAGTTTGGTTGTAATAGAAGTTTGTGCTCATACGGAGAAACCAGAAGTTCGAGTTTGTAATTACCAGCATATAAGTATTTTATTACAGATCAAACTCCAACTATATGTCAGCAAAGCGCACGTGATGGTGGAAATGCTAATGCGAACATCAGCCTCGAGTGGAAGTTGCCAATTGCGTCAATAGAAAGGATAACCTATAGAGAAGTTTCTAAAGTTTGCTGTGTATTATTACACAAAAGACTTCAAAGTTCCACCTTTGGACACTCGATCCTTAAAGGATTAAAGACTTAAAAGAAACAAAATTCAGAGACCCAAATAGATTTAATAAAAAAAAAAGCGAATCAATTATGCGTTTGTAAATATTTCTTATTTTAATAACATCTTTTTTTTTAGGTTGTATACAGAGTTTAATAGAATTAATAAATAAAAATAAAATTTAGAAACTACTATACTTATAATTGAAAAAGAAGTAGTTTGGGTATAATAATTAGTTTGTGCTGATATATAGAACTCAAAGGTTTGAGTTTGATAACCGCTGACTATAGTCCATTAGATATTAAATTAGAATTTAAAAGAATTACGTAATTACAAAAATTAAATATAAAAATTAGACATATATTAAAATTATTAAATCTTAATAATTAGTCATAATTAATATGATATTTGATAAATATTATTTTAATTAGTATACTTTTTTATAAATAGCAAATTAATACATAAAATTTAATAATATATAATTGTGTTTAATTTTTATATTTATTTATTTTTTTGGGTTACCGTAACTCTTTAAAATTTAAATTAAAATCTACTGTTAGAATCTCAGACTACCGTTAGTTGGATCCTTCCGCCACCCAAAACTGGAAAAGAAAAAAACAAAAAGTTTTAAACGTCAAATATTTTATATATAATATTTATTTGTTAAATGGAAAAAAGAAAAAAGAAAGAAACTAAAATTCCCAGGATCCAATCCGCACTAAACCAGCAGCTATCGCGGTCGATTCTGTACGCGCCAAATCTTATAAATTCCGTCACGGCATCCTCAACCAAAGGGCCAAACTCCGATCAGCGGAATCGTTTTCCTTTTAACTTCTACTTAACCCAGCGCCCCTCCGTCCACCGTCCAATTAACAACACCGGGACGCGGCGCGTGGTGAACCCCGATCGAAAAGTAAACGCCAGGCTCGCTCTCCTCCGCTTGGCCGAGCTGAGTCAGAGTCGCTTGACTCGCTCACCACTCGCCAGCCTCGTATAGAGACAAAGAGCACCTAGTCTCTTTCTTCGCCGACCAAACATGAGTTCAGTTGTGCAGGTAACCATTGACTAACCTGTCAAATAACGTTAATCATCCATAATCCGATAGCGTTTGAATCTGTATTAATGACGCTTACTTTTTTTAAAAAATTTTTTTTTTTTATTCGTTTGTGATTGTTGTCCGGTGATCTTTAGGGTTTCTCGAAGTCCCTTGCAATGACTATCCTGTCGGAGATCGGCGACAAGACGTTTGTTGCTGCCGCGGTCGGTATTTATAATTTTATTGCTTTTTTTCTTTTTTTTTTTTCAAGCTTGATTTGATTGAAGCAATAAGTAAGAAAATAGCTATGAGTTCTCAAAGCTTAAAGCTAAATTATACGGTTTTTTTTTTTTTTTTTTTGGGTTTTGTTTCGAAATGGTTAAAATTTCCGTTTCTTTTAAAAAAAAAAAATTGTTTTCTTTTTCTAATTCTGGACGCAATAAAATATTTTATATTGCTGTTTGAAATTGCTTGTCTGACTTGTATTGCTTGGTTGAAGATCCTGGCAATGCGTCACCCAAGGAGACTTGTTTTGTCTGGTTGCCTGGCAGCTTTGATAGTAAGTGCTTTAATTTTTGTAGCAAGTTTGTAATTGGTTTAATTTTTTGATCAAATCGATTATTAATGGTATGTTTGTGGATTTTGCAGGTGATGACAATTCTTTCTGCGGTTGTTGGCTGGGCTGCTCCAAATCTGGTAAGCTTTTTAATGATGTCTTGAAATTGTTTTTGAAGTTATGGTCAATAAGTTAGATTTGCGTTAGAAGTTAGAACAAGCAGATTTTGGCAGGTGTTTTAGTTATGGGGATTTTGAGTATCCAATACTAGAACTTCTGGTTGTAGGTTGTGGGGCATTTAATATGAAAACACTTAAGGGGCTAATGCCTAGATTGTGGCACAGAGATTGTAAGTGCTTGCTTAGGCATGGCTGGAAGAAGGCCATCATGTTTTCCATTAACTTTTCTCGGTTATGTAACTTTCTGTATCTTTTGCCATCCACAATGTCATGACATTTTTCATGGGGCTGTTAATTGACCATTTTTAATAGGACAGGACTCCCTAGTCCAAAGACAAACTTGGGTACCTTGACTAGAAACATCCAAATGAGGTATACATAGTAAAGACCAACAAATCAAAGAAACCAGCTGGAGGAAACTCGTGGTCTAAACTGCCACCTATTTCTAGAGGATCTAGATCTGGCAGCTGACAAACAATTCTAGCAATATGACTCAATGGAAGCAAATGGTGTTGGAGTTTCTTTTGAGAGAATTCTTGTTAGTGTTGGGTAATTTCCTGATGTACTGTAAAGAAAAAAAAGAAAAGAATAGTTGCTACAATGCTATGACTGTCCAGATAAGCTTGCACGATAAATGTAAAGTATTTGTTTTTTTCTCTCAATCTGCTTTTCCCTTGACTCCTCTTCCTTAGTGTAGTCTCTAGCTTCCATTGTCAGACACCCTGAATGGATGTAAGACAAAATGCTTTCTCCCATCTGCAAAAATCTAAGAAATTGTCAAAACACCAGCCTATCATTCCTGTGGATGTTCATATGGTTAAGTTGGGAGTTCTGGAGTGATTTTTTGGAGGAAGGCAGCAATCAAAACTGAGCTAAGGATGTGACTACATGACATGATTGGCTTCTAGCCAAAGTACCCCATGGCTGCATATTTCATGATTCATTGGGTTTGGCCTCCTGGACAATTGCTAGCAAGTATGAGATGGTGTGCAGACTAATTTATCATTCTTAAGATGATAAAAAATTGGAAAACAAAAATGCTTATGGACTACTTCCTGCACATCTTATGTAGTTCTGTCACCTAGTGATTTGGTCAATCATGGAGTTTTTGTGCTGGTACATGTGCTTTTCTTTCTTTCTTTCTTTTTTCTTTTCCCCCAAGGCATTGATAATTGAATTGTGATTTAAAATGATGCAGCTCTCACGAAAATGGACGCATCACATAACAACATTGTTGTTTTTTGGATTTGGGCTTTGGTCTTTGTGGGATGGTTACAATGACAAAGGGTAATGGTTTTCTCTTATCAGCATCTTATTTACTTTCTTCTGCACTCGTTACTGAGCTATATGCTTTCTTTCTATTGTAGTTTAATTTTGTGTTAATTGTCAGGGAGGCTGAAGAATTGGCTCAAGTTGAAGAAAAATTGGTTTGTATTATCTCTTTTAACAACCTTTGACATTTAACTGGAATATTATTTCACTTTGACTTCATTCTGTTGTTAGAATGCTGATTGGAAAGCTGACAATGGAGCAATCAAGGAGGATGACAAGGTATAGTATTACCAATGCTATGCATTGAAGATATTCGACAATATTAATTTTGCTCATTTCATGTTGAAGACCTCTAGTTTACTCTCGGGATGTTGCTTTTGTTATTTCCTTTGTGAGTTGCTTTGTTTTTTTTGGTTGTTGTACATCTGGTATTTGCTTTGCATGTTATTTACTCAAGATAACAAAATAATTATGTCATCTTATAAAAAGAAAAACAATGGTGGTGACAGCGTATGATGTGCATTTAGCTGTATGTGGAATGTAATTTTACTAAAATAGGCCCATATTTAATTCTGAATATTAGTAACTTGGATTTTTGTTACTTGTGGATTTCAACTATCCTATGCTTTTCCAGGCTGATGATGAGTTGAAGAAGCAGAGACGGCCATTTCTTTGGCAGTTATTCTCACCTATATTTTTGAAGGTTATATTACCCATTAGGTGATATCATTTGTTTTAACTTTTTTAGGTCACAAATCTTTGTGAGACTGACTGGGCCTGTTGTGCAGGCATTTTCCATTACTTTCTTTGGTGAATGGGGTGACAAGAGCCAGGTAAGGATTAGTAATGAAACTGCATACCTATAAATACTTGTTGCTTCATTCTTATTTTGCATTTTGTATGATTTCCATTTCAGATTGCAACAATTGGTTTGGCTGCTGATGAGAACCCATTTGGTGTTGTCCTTGGGGGAGTTGTGTAAGTTTTATGTTGTGGATATTTGCCAAATCAATGATTTGTTACTGAACTTATATTCAATTCCCGATTTCATCCCTCATGTTTCAAAATTCCTAATTTTATCCTCAACTTTCATTTACGGTACTAAAATGGTCATTGACTGCTAGAATCCGTTAATATTTAATGGAATGATGAAAAAACAACAAAAAAATAAAAAAATTTTCTGTGGATTATTTTAACTGTTGGACTTGCATTTATGCTTGGTGGCATAAATTTCTAGCATTGATTGCAAAGGATTGTGTCTTCTTCCTTCCAGAGGACAAGCATTGTGCACCACTGCTGCTGTCCTTGGAGGAAAGAGCTTAGCTTCTCAGATATCCGAGAAAATGGTAACTTCATTACTTGCATTTTGTTCTCAGCTCATCAAGTTTGCAACTTATAAGATATTTTGCCCAGACTTCTTTCTACCCAACTCAGCTAGGCATTCATCCCAAATAATTTTGGTGTCTAGGAATCTAATGAGTGGTTAAAAATGTTATGATGCAGATTGCACTCTCAGGTGGAATCCTTTTTATTGTTTTTGGGATCCAGTCTTTCCTGGCATCAGTTGAGCCTTAAGGCACATGCTTGTTAAAGGTCAGATTAGTTCCTTTGATGCAGTGAATACCATATCCTTTGGGTGAGGGTTACTATAATGGTGGGACTAATATGGTAATTGTCAAAGTCAAGCCATGGAGGAATAACTGCTGCAATGGCGAAAATATTTTGCCATTTAACCGGGGAGGGGCCCTGGGGGGGGGGGGGGGGGCTCCAGAGCGATTTTGTAAAGATATGCTTATATGAGAATTAAACAGCTTAACAGATGCAAATCTTACTGGATGGCTGTGCGAAAGGAGAGTGAAAATGAAAAAGAAACTAGTGATATTTACAATTTATTCTCATTAATAGTAACTAGTTGCAACTGCTTTCCATTGCAGTGATTGATAGCATGATAGGTTAAGTATGGAGATTCACATGCTGTGAGAACACAGTCATTTTGCAAAGTCTAAAGCATTACAATTATTGGCAAAAGGCTAGTTGCATACATAGGAAAGTAGTGAACTTACCACACTTAATGTTTTTATGACAAACTCAAGAAAGAACTATGCTGTACTTAATTGCACCTGTGGCATGCCTGGCTGATAATTGTGTTCACTGTACACATTGTTGCATACTGGAGATGCCAATTGTTAGGAACAACATAGTGGCTGATAGCCTGATAGTCTATTCTGTTAAATGAGTTTTGGGTGTTCTGTGTGATTCATAACACACCCCCACTCCTCAGCACCCACTTTTCTGGGCGTGGACCCGCAGAGTTAGTTTTTAAGTTTGTTTGAGTTAATTACTCTCAGAAACAAGTTGCTTGCATAAATTCAAATCAGGATGGTTTTTAACTGTAAACGATTGTGGATTTCATTACGCCTTTTTTCAGGAGCCCCAATGTGCAGTTTGGATTGATCTCAAGAGCCCATCACCCCAAACAAATCACCACTGACAGGACATTTTAGTGTGCTGCTTGCATTATATTAACTGCATCGTCAAGGGTCATCCCGGCGATAACGTTCTTCAGAACTTGGACAAGATATTTTCACTCATTGAATTTATGATTATGAAGTTTCACACCATAATGTGGGCATATTTTTCTTGTTTTCTTGAAAATTTGCAAACAACAATATTACTGTTGGTTTCAGAAGAATTGGACTGGCACATAAACGATGTGATGCAGAAAAAGCTGGGATTATGCAACAAAGCGCCAAAATAATAATTCATAATGCAAAAATTGTAGCCTTATGAGTTCAACTTTAGATGACTAACTCGTTTCATTTCCCTCACCTTATTGGTGAGAGAGTCAAGAGAATCCAATGATTATTTGTTATCTGTCTTAAATAATTTTCAAATTATTAACGTTGGCATAGCCTTCTTCATTTCCTCGACTCTGTTGTTGATATGGTAATGAGAATTCAACGATTATTTGTAGCCTGTCGCAAATAATTTTCAAATTATGAATGTTGACATGGTACTTGTCATTACCTCGGTCACGTTGTTGGCAAAATCCAACTACTATTTGTTGCCTTTGCTCAAAAAATGCCAAAACACGAGTGTCTGTTGTCTATCTTAAATAGTTTACGAATTATGAACTTCGATATAGCTCTCCGCATTTTCTTAGTTCTGTCATTGACATAATCATGAGAGCTCAACGACTTTTTTGTTACCCGTCTCAAATAATTTTCAAATTAAAAAAGTTGATATATTCCAACGCCACGACACCGGAACCACTCAATAATTATGACGGGAAATGGTAAATTAGAAGGGACATTTGATTCTGTTTCTGTAGCTAATTATATCTAAAGCTTTCTTTAATTGCTTTGATCAAACTAATCTTCATATTAACCCTTTCGCTTTAGTGTTAACCAAAAAAGGGTGGGGGAACCAACTTCGCTTTAGTGGGTGTCTGAGAAACCTTAAAAACTCATTCCAGCACTGCAATTTCTTTGAGGCTGTTCTTTTAAGATCTGACTGAAGATCCTCTCTCTTATATTTATTGGAGATGCATTTTGGTGTTTTGAATGTTTTTGTATGCAAGAATTAAGTTGATTGTAAGTAGAGTTTCTAAATTGTGAAAGTGCAGTGACCAGTGGAACAAAGATGTGCCAGTAGCTCTTTTCCAGCCCGCTCAGCTCTAGCCTTGACGCGAAAATCAAGATGAACTCTGTTGAGTTCCATTCCATCATCTCTACATATGCCTACTGTTGTCCCAATTTTCAAACTTTGCTAACACACTTGTAGGACCAATTCTTATCATTGTATGGTAATGAACCTGTGATTACTTTCTCAATCTTTGTAATGGGGTTTTGCTGATGAGTCAATTGTTTTGGGTTAGAGGCCCAAGTCGTGGAGAAGCAAACTGAAGTTGAGAAGAAGTCAGGCCGAAAGGCTAATTTTCCTTCAGTATATTTCTGGGGCTTGGGAAATTTGCGGTAGAAGGAAAGTCGAAGAAAGCCAAGAAAAGGAAGAATGGGAAAAGGTTCAAATTTGCCATGGCACCCAGTTCGAACCTTTGTTTAGTGAAGTAATGCCTCTGCCATTGCTTCTCTCTTCGTTTTATTTTGTGCTATACTCGTGTTGTCCATATGTTTTTTATCAATGAAAAGGTTTCCATGTGGGAGTTTCTTGTACTCAATTTGTTCCCAAAAATCGTCTCGGTGCAGTCATTTAAGTATGAAGCTACAACACAGATTAAAGGGTATCTGATTATTTAGCAATTATCTAACCATTAAGCATATAAATAACACATTGGAGTTATTGTAACAGCTGTAAAAACAGTCTTTTTTATTCAAAATCACCAGCATCATCTTGTTTCTATTAGACAAAGATGACAAGGCTTGTACAACTATGAGCACTACTGACTTCTATACACTATCCAGTAATCTGGCAGGAACCGACTTTTAAGAAGAGACCACGGTGGATTTCATTAGGCCTGTTTTCAGCATCCACCATTTGCAGGTTCTATTGAACTCAGGAGCCCGTTACCCCTCAGTTGCATGCAGTGCTCTTCAGCATCAGCCTGAGCACAAACAATCACCACCGACAAGCCATTGTAGTGTGCTTCTTGCATTATGTTTACAGCATTGTCAAGGGTCATCCCTGGGATAACCTTCATCAGGACTTGGACTACATATTCCCGCTTATTGAAATTATCATTATGAAGTATCACACGATAAGGCGGAGACATTTTTCTTGATTTCCTGAAAAACATTTTACAAACAACAATAATACCATCGGTTCAAATCAGAAATAGACCACTAAAAACATAAAAAATGACGGAATTGGATCGCCAGCAATACACTTAAAATGATAATACATACAAGCAGAAACAGCTTAGATAAGTAGCAAAGCACAGAAAATGATAAATCACATGTGCAAATTAGAATCATCAAATTCCAACTACCATGTGATGTTAAAGACAAAGCTAGTTCTCTAAAAATGATCTCGACAACAAGAACTCGAATCAGCAGATTAGCGGCAATGATGCGCTCTGAATGTCTATGTACATTATCTCAACCCACCGAGAAAAAGAAATTCAGATGTCCCAGAGGTTCAAATCCACAAAACGAGTCTTAGAGTCTACCTCAAATCAAACTCAGATTCACGGTCAGGAGTGGTTTTCTCAATTGTTGGCCTCTCCAATAACCCTCCTCCCTTCCCTGACCCTGTAGTTGACACAGCCATAAGAATCCCACGGCTGAAACATGGTCCTCTACAAAGAGAATCTATCACTCAAGCAATCAAACAAACCAGCTAAAAGTCAGTTCAAAGCAATGGCAAAACATCAAACAGACAACATCAGAATTCATAAAACAGTCTTGCAACAATTTTAGCACAAGGACCATAGAAGCCCAAACAAAAATCACCCGCAACAGGAGGCTAGAAAGCAGTGACTTCAGGCTAATCTTCAACCAAGCAATAGAGTTCACAAACATTAGAAAAGCAATGATCAAAGCAAACAAAACAAACAGAAACAACATTGCAACAAACTTTCACTATAGAGAAACAAGCCAAAAAAAAAAAACAGAAAAAAAAAAGAAAAACTACAGATGCTAGGTCTCCATAACCGCGAATCACCCACGGGCAGTCAAGTTCAAGCAAAACCCATGAACCTAAGAACCAAGTTCAAGTCCTATCTTTCCCTCACCACAAAAAATCAAACCAGTCAAACTTAAAACCCCCCAAAAGCTAAGCTTTTGATGTCTACTTTGAAACATTTAAAATGTAAATAATAATAATATAAACAATAATTTGCATATAACTGCACATACAATTACAAAGAGAGTCGCATTATGTTTATATATCTGCAACAAAAACGTTTTCTAAGCCTGAAATGGTCACAAACAGTCGAATTTACAAAAGCTTCCGGCGGTAAGTGACCAGTTTGATAGAAAATTTTTACCCATTAATTAGAGGAAAATATCAACTATTACGACAAAGGGCACCCAAAAACCCAAAAAAAAAAAAAAAAAAGCAATAAGTAATCAAAATTCCGACTTATGAATCCAAAAACCAAAAAAAAAAAAAAGAAAGAAAAAAGACAGAAAATAAATTAAATTAAAGAGGGAAGAGAGACCGATTAACCTTGTATAGGGTTAAAGACACGATTAGGTTTAGGTGAGAGTGCTAATCTCCCCCATATCGCACTCTCCATCTCTCTCTCTCTCTCTCTCTCTCTCTCTCTCTCTCTCTTCAACCTTCCCACTGTAAGAGATAGAGAGAGAAGTGGCTCTCGTTAACAGTTTTTTGTTGTTTTTTTTCCTGTTTGTTTCTCGAGAAAAGAAAAAAACAAGGGAAGGCGGAAATAAACCGGTGGCCGATTTTATTTTTACCATAAAAAAGATAAAAAAAAAAAAAAAACAAATTGATGGCTATGAAATGTCATTGAAATCGATGTCTTCTTTTTTGTTTTTTTTTAATTGGCAATTCGTCACTTTTTTTTTTTTTGTTTTTGTCTGGCAAAGAAAATTTGGTTTATCATTTTCCATTTCCCCGTTATTGTCCTTATTCTTTCTATATAAATATTATTATAAAAAAATTAGTCTTGTTTTCCTCTCTAATCCTAATAAATTTTAAAGTGTTTAAAACACCATCAATTCCTATGCATATATTAATACTACAAATAATTTTTAATTTCTCTTATAAGAATTTAGAAATTATAAATTTAAATAATAAACAAATATATTTAAATTTTTATATTCGTTTAATTTTATTTGTGAAAAGAAAAACATAAAAAAAATTTATTTTCTTTTTTCACTGAAATAATATTAAATCAATATATAGATCTTGATTTTCTTCCCGCACCGAGTGCCTAGAAATTTTAAAGAAAAGATCAAATTAAAATAAATATATTTATGAGATTCGTTGTTATATATATATATATATATATATGCATGATAATTCAGCCAAAAAATCTGATGGTCTACGAGGTCAATTCACAGCCTGCCCAAGAGGGAATTTCAAATTCTACCGTCAACATAATGACTTCAATGAAAGTTAATAAAAAGAGAAAAACAAAATGTTACAGAAAGAAGTTGGAAGTCAGCAAAAAATTTATATGATACGAGATTGAAGACCTTGCATGGAAGGGCCGAGCGCATGCAGTCACAGGTTTCGCTCATCTTATTTCCACTGGATTTAAATTTGTAGTAACTCGTAAATGTCCCTCCACCTCCAGGCATGTTGGGTGGTGGCCCTTGGGAAGAAACTTGTCCCTGATAAACCGACCGTGATCGCGCCTGCCCGTGGACCTAAGCTTGTCCCATTCCTGACCCGACCATTTGTTGCTGGCTGCGGAAGAAGCTGCTGCTGTAATTGTGGAAGTCGCTGCTGTTGTAACCGTGAAATCTGTTGCTGCTGTTGCAATGGTGGAAGCTGCTGCTGATGTTGCAATTGCGGAAGCCGCTGCCGATGTTGAAGTTGCTGTTGCATCTGCGAGAGCTGCTGTAGCTGTGGATGCTGCCGCTGTAGCTGTGGATGCTGCTGCTGTTGCTGGCTAGATATATGTCGCTGGAACACAACCATATCCTGGTTTCGCATAATGCCGACGTAAATAGAGTGAAAGGCACTTCCCGAACAAAATAGACATGAATGATTAACGGTCCCATCTGGGGCCTTAATCACATTCTTCAATAACAAGATATACGCTGACATCGATAAGAAAACCTTCAAAGCAGAAGGAAATCCGCACTTTTGAGTGTCTTTGGTTTCGAAAGAAACAGAAAGCAACAATGCCTGAGATGGTAACTGGATGACTGCACATTGGGGGGAAAACATAGTGCAAATCCAATATAAGCAAAAAACAACCGAATATATTGTCTAGGTTTAGTCCAGAATGAACTCAAAATTAGACATAATTATCACCAAAACGATTGGCGGGGCATGCATAATTGTGGATGGTTTACTATCGAGAGTTTTTGGGATTCTGTGAATTCCGTATCTTACAACTAAGAAAGCATGCATCACATTATCAATCTCACCATATCAGGCTGTACTAGAAATTTCTCACCATCTTCAGTAAGTTCTGTGAGTGAACATGCCTTAAAAATCTTTGAGCCAGTTTAAGTCATCTTGGTGAAATTGGACCATGGAAGTTACAGTATGAGCCAACATGATTACGACAAACAGTTTACTATGTATATTCGCTACCCCAACTTCCAGGAGCAACTTGTTGATAACTTTTAAGTGCAACAAGAACCATATTGAAGAAGCATTGTGTGCGAATTACTACAAAAAAGGGTCAAACATTTGAGAAAAGAGTTGAAAAGAGGGTCAATCATACTTCCAGTCTGGTGATAAAGACAGGCTGCCCTTGTTGCTGTCCAGATAAGTTTCCCTGCACATGTTTCATACACGTAGAAAGGATTAGCAATTTCTAAGACAACAAGTGCAGTGAATCAAACTGCTATTCGCAGTATTGTTGCAGTGTTCAGAAAATCTTCATACAATAATTAGATAAATCTATAAAAGTAACTTGCCGACAACAATGCCATGGGATGATTCGGATAGGAGACTGTCGGAATATGGAGGAAGTTTGGGCATCAGATTCAGACAGGGGAACATGGGAATATTGAGGGTCAAGGTTTTTTGGTCTTCTTCAGAATATAAATAATACATGGTGTAGATCCTCTGCTACTACAACCCTCCTCCACCTGGAGGGAGGACGGAGGCTGGAGTTTTCAATGTACCCCTCCATGGGAACTAACGGTGAGGAGAAGTTAGTTCATCGCTCATATTTTGTGAAAAAATAGCTGCAGGTAGCTTCTTAAGTTATATCAGTCCGGGGGAAGCTTCTCCACTATGTATCAGCAAATTCAGCAAATACAATAGGAGTAGCTATGATCGACTGACATTTGCAACAAAATAGGATGCTTATAGGGGAATAAACATGTTAAAAGATTAATGTCTCTTATTAAAAACCAAAAGTGAAATACTGTCTCCAGGGGTCTGCAAATCCATCCATTACCTAACCAGCTCACCTGCCAGACTTTGGCATATTTGGATTGTGCTGATTATAATTGCGCTTGTTGAGACATTCCTGGAGTAGGGATCATCGTGCCAGCTCCAGAAGAGACACCAGATGGACCAAGACCATTCATCATATTCTGATTCATACCCATTCCACTTTTTACCATTTGAGGAGCCGGAAGATTTCCTGGGCCAATGCCTGGTACTGATTGCCCTATACTAACACGTGAATATTAGCCATTTGAATTTCCAGGAATGTTGGAGGTTGGCGTAGTGAAAGAAGTATGAACAGAGTTCTGAGCCACTTGAGAAGTGCCAGTAAGAGTTCCTGATTCAGTTATTGAATTGATGCCTGGCTGCCCTGAAGAAAACAAATTTTGAGCAGCAGACACGGAAGCTTTCATTCCACTAGAGATCATATTCGACATATGCATCGCCACAGGTGTTTGATTTATTGATGGAAGGCTCATGGAAGTTCCTCCAGTTAAAGCAGCAGAGTTCATCACTTTTGCTTGAGAAATATCGTTCAGTATGCTCACGTTTGCTGCACAGGACGTACAGATTGTGGCATCCCACTGACATTAGGTTTTAAGTCCACCATGCTTTCGTTGCCTGTGATCATCTCTTGAGTGGTTGAAGAAGGTGAAGAATTCTGCAGGCTTGCAACTGTCAGAGAAACTGGATGCATGACAGATAGTATATGTGGATAAGGAGGTCCATTTGTCGTTGAAGTCACAGTGCTTGGCTCCTGATATATGTGAATGTGAGTTAGTGACTATGTCGAAAACCCATTTCCACTTAAACCTCATTCTAGTAATCAAGGAAGAAAAGAAGAATTACAAGACAAGTGAGACTTACAACTTTTACAGTCACAGTGGCAACATTCCCAACAGAAAGTGGTCGCCAGTTCTTGACAGATCCATTCACTACAATAAAACAGAAATTAAGGCTTCCAAAAGCAAGAAGATTAAAGAACAATATTTAAAAGTGGGGGTAATATAATAGGCATACTGATCACCGCCCTGATGTCATAGGCAGAAAATTTATTATTATGATTATTATTATTTTGAACAAATGAATTTATTTTATGGTATATCTAAGTGATTTTCAAATGCATCCAAAATCCATAATTCACAAATTAGCATGAACATATCCTTTGATTGGTAAGATTTACATAAAAAAAGAAAGCAGACCAGTCCTGGAATCTTGTTGAAAGTCTTCCTACTATGGTACGGGTGCTTTTGAAGCTGGTATATATATATATATATATATATATATTTTGCACATTTGAAAGTGTGAATTCTGAGTGATAACAAAGCAAAGAGCTATAAGTACAGTAGCCATGCAATCACATAAGTAAACACTATGCCTAAACGATTGCATAAAATGTGAATTGTGCTGTTATTATCTTTGTCACACAAAGACCTTGTTAGCTAATGCATTTGAGAGGTAAGGGTGACAAATGCTAACAAATCTTGCAAATAATCCATCTCACATAACAAACAAGAACCAGACCCTATTCCCAAAACAACCTGATGGAATTGTAGTTGGAGGTGGGCCAGTAACTGAAGTTGTCGAAGTTACATCCATTTTCACAGGACTCATATTGGAAGACAAATTTGCATCTCCAGAACGACTTAAAGCAACCCGAGCTTCCATAAAGTCGTTTGATATTAGAACAAGAAAATGAGGATTTTTCACACTGTAAACAGGTGGATCTACTGTTTGGCTGTTGCGCTTCGCCTTCATAGAAACAGCACTTTAGTCAATAGCTGCCTAGCCACCAATTTCCATGAACCTCACATGCAAGAAGAGCAAAAGGAGCAAAAATTGGGGTAATTGTGTTTGTTCCCTCATTGTGTTTCTTTTCTTTTTCCCCCCTCCTATATTACATCATTTAAACTGATTACTAGCTTACCCAGTATTCTCAGAAATTTGAGAATTATATATACCCTGCACTCAGATCAAATGGTGATCAAGCTCAAGAGGGTAACACAGACACTGAGTTCAGGTGCCAACAATGGCAGACCAGCATTTATAAATAAAAAATAAATGGACAAAAGAGAGAAAAAAATCATGAAAGAAGATCCTTACTGCAGTATAGATTGTTTTTAGTTTTGGAAGCTGTTTTGGACATATGACAGAGAGAGAAACAGAGCACTGCATTGCAGATTATGGCCAGTCACCCGACAATGAGAAATCTTCACACAGAAAGAAACCTAACAAGTTGAAACTCGGAAACAAAAATAATGGAAGAATACCTCACAAAACGATTTAGCAACAGTTTCTGCATCAGTTAGACGAATTTTAGGCTGAGCATCAGCATTTGCGCCTTGCTCCCCATTTTGTATTTGTAGCTGATAAACTGGTGTGGGGCAACGGGTGAGGATTACTTGCAGCAACTAGAATGCAATGCTTTTGCCCGTCTATATTCTGTTGAGTTGGGCTTCCAGTTTGAGCAATAGGAAACATCTGAAAAAGTGAAATCTGAGGAATATCTTAGACAATCGATTTAAACCAGTAGTAGAATCAAACTATTTCCTGAATCCTCTGCTGCTTTACAGTAAAAAGATTTATAATTTTTCAGCAGCATTATACCTGGGATTGTTTTCCCTGTTGTTTTACTGCAAGGCTAATTGATAACTTGTACTCGGAAATTGTGAAATGCAAATAAATAGATAAATAAATAAAATAAAAGATAAAATATTTCATACCATTAGAGCCTCAGAAAGCCCTTCTGCAATTGCAACATCATTGAAACCACCACCCGAAAAGGGTATGGCAGATAACCATTGTAAGAAGAGATCAACGTCCCTTGTCCAGCCACTTCGTTGTACCAGGCAAGCTTCACCAGGAGAGGTAAAATGGCAAGGAAACTCCATTAGTTAGTCAACCATAATATAAGCTGGGAAAAGTAAATTTGTTACACAAAATAGACACCAATTAGCAAGGAAGACAATACAACCACCGACTTCCGGCATGTTATGAGGTTGGTGCAATTACATCTTTGAATATGGCTATATAACTCATGGTCGGGTAAAGGTTCTCCATTTGTTGCCTAAATTTCCAGATTAAAAGGGTTAAGATATTTGTTTTCAAATGAAGTCGGGATTGTTGCGAAGCAATAATTCATGACCTATGCGAAAGCTCAAGGACATTTGATACAAAAGCATCAGCCACATGCGAAGAAAGATTTTTAGATGTTTGGCTTCGCCAAAATATATTCTTAGAAAGATTAATAAAACAGTTTCAAGTCTACAAGAAATGTCAACAAAGGTATTCACAGTGTGGCTTGTACCAGCCAAACAAACCCTCGAGAGAACATGGAACAGGAGTACCACCAAGAACATAGATTCCAACTCTTCGAAAAAGGTAGTCCAACATCAACAGACAACTACATGACAACCAAAAAATGAATTGGATAACATAAACCAAGAGGAGCAGGCAACAATTACACCAGAATAAGATCCATGAGAATTAAATGTGACCAAGGAGGGCTCAGCAGTGGAAGTAGGGGCCTTCTGTATTGATAAGAAAGAAAATTCAAAAACATGCAAGCAGAATGCATTCATAGGCAAACCAGAAAATACAGTTTAACAAGAATCGATAAAATAACTAGCAATATAAAAATAAAAAAATAAAAAAATAACTGAAAAATAATCATTTCAGTACTGACGGGAGACCGATGCTTAAAGGAAGTATTCTGTTAGACAAATTGCATGCATCTCGCAATTAGCCATAAAAAGCCATACTATGGAAAATATTGTCTGCATTGGACAGCCAACAGGTTTCCTCACTCAAATAATTTCTGCATAAACACTAAGAACATGCCTCTAAGACTAGAAAAGACTAAGCAGGTACAGTGATGCAAATCACAGGCTGCCAGAAGTGATATAAGAAAGGGAAAAAAAAAGTGTCAACATCAATAGAGAACAAGGAAAGCACACTTCTCATCTGTTTCAACCATCTTAATAAGAAACCCAGATAAATACCAATCTACTGAACCTTTTTGTGATATTCTTTCAGTTATCCAAATAGTGCTGTAACTACATCAACGTAAGAACAGGTTTACCTGACCAGTCAATTCATTACCACAAAAACACCTGCACAACGTGACCAAGTGTTATAATATCCACACGCACGCACACACACACACATGCAACCAGAATATAAAAGCAAGCAAGGAACCATTCATTGACTCCCTTAATTCAACCAAATTAAAATACGATTTTCTTCATTATCAACAATCAAAGGGGAAAAAATAAGCACAATTTCAATTGCCTGATGATCTTTTCGAGGTAATCAGAGAGGACGGAGGGCCAGAAGGGCCCCAAGGCGGCTGTTCTTTCAACGGCCAGGATCGGCTGTTTCTGCGCCATTTTTTGGGGTGGTTGGTGCGGCGGCCGGTGGCATTTTTTGGCTCCTTTTTGTCAACGTAGTTTTTGTTATTTCAGTGGCTGGGCCAGTCTAGTCTGCATGGAGGGATTTTAATTTTGTTTTTCTTTTTGCAAAGTACGAGGTCGGAGGAATATTTGAGACAGTACGAGGTCGGTCAGCAACCTGGCCTCTGTCGTCGGAGACTGCGTCTGCCGTGTCGGGACCCGCGATTGTTGAAGACCGCTTAAAACGGTGCGTTTTTCTATTAGGCGGGCTTAACCGGTTCGGTTTGGGTTCCGAACCGAAATCTTCTTTTCGGTCCGGTTATTCCCTTGTTCAGCTTTAAACAAAAATTTTAACATTTCATTAATCTCGGATAGACAATTTCAGTAACATTTATTGTTCAAAAAAAAAAAAACTAAACTTCAAAAACTGAGGAGGTCGATTCTTGTTTGAAGTTAGTCTGGTTTTGATGTTTCAAACTGAAATTGCAATGATGTTTAGTGGTCTAAGTTCTCTTTTGGTAATATTACCAAGATAAAATGTTATAAATAAAAATATTGTGAATAAAAATATTAAAATTAAAAATTACTGCCGTTTAAAGCTGTGTGAATTGCAGGTATAGATGGGTCTTATAAATCAGGCCCATTCGTCCAGACTCGCAGCAGCAGGCGTTAGCAGAATCGGGACTTCATATAATTATGGGATTGATAATTAAAAATTTTTTATTTTTATTTTTAAAATTTTAATATTTAATTTTTTAAAAAATAATAATCTAAAATTTATAAAAATAAAATAAATATTTTTATAATATAATTTACTGATTTAACGAAATTTTAATAATAATAATAATAAAAGACCTTAATCCCATGGTATTAAAATGGCAAAGTGTGTTTTCACAAACCATTTTCCAATATAATCCCAATCGGACTCACTATAACCGTTCGATCATTCCCTAGTCATTCGATCCAACGGACGCGTCGCCGGTGCACCAACGGGGGGGGGCGGGCCCCCCCCCCCAAAAATAAATTTCTTCATCACAATTTGCATTTGCAGTACATATCAAGGGTCGTTTGGCTCAAACTTGGGACGTTTACACAATCAGCCGGCCAACAAGCTCCTTGCCCATCGGAACTCGATGGCCGTGTGTACCATTTTGCCGCGTGGCAATATCAAGACCACTCGATCAAAGTTTCCCCTACAAACTTTTGACATTTGTTGATTGTTCTGTTTGTCACCCTTGAAGCCTAGTTTTGAAGCATACCATGGCTCTTTACTGCAATTCTCTTCTCTACAATCCCTACAGAACCAAACCCAAGTCTTCATTCAAAGTCTTCAAACATACCATTCCCCACAATATTCCTGTCAGCATCAGCTGTAGCTCATTGAAGATGCCAAGAAAAAGGTCTCTGCTTTTTCTTTTTCCTCATCAATTTAGTATTTATGTTGCTGTTATTGTTATGAAGATTTAAGTTTGCATCATTTGAGTTTCACTAGTTTACAGGTTGCATAAGGCTGTGCCTGCTGTAGTTTCTGAGGAGACTGCTGTTGGGTCCAGTTCTGCTGGCACTGATGTGTTCAAACTCACTTATTTGGAGGTGGGTTTTCATCTTCCTTTCTGTGTTTTTTTTTTTATTATTTAAATTTTGCTTTCTTGGGTTTTTTTCATGTTAGGATTGTTTGCAAATTCAAAATATTCATTTTATTTTAGGGAAATAGTTGGTTATGGGAGGTGGGTGGAGTAAATATTTTGGTTGACCCAATCTTGGTTGGTAATTTGGATTTTGGAATTCCCTGGCTATATGATGCTGCCAAGAAAGTGCTCAAGAATTTCCAGGTACGTACTTATTTTGGAGTTGCATTGTAACTGCTTTTCATGGTATACAGTTTCCAACTTTCCATTTCCTTGTGACGTGCGAAGTGTGCAGTCAGTTTTGTGGGGGAATTATCTCTTCAAACATATCCCATGCAGTAATTCTTTAAGAGATTATAAATCAATCCCAGGATTCCCTTTAAGTGGGACCAGCAGATTTTCTGTAATAACATAACTTGGGTTCTGTGAGATTTGTTGTGGGATTGATTGTAGCTGTTCAAATTGTTAATGCAAATCCATTGCAGCTTACTGATCTTCCTGAGGTGGATTGCTTGTTGATTACCCAAAGCCTCGATGATCATTGCCATTTGAAAACACTAAAGCCGCTTTCTGAGAAGTCCCCAAATCTTAGAGTTATAGCAACTCCCAATGCTAAGCCTTTGCTGGATCCCCTTTTTAGCAATGTAAGTTTTTGTCAATCTGGAATGCCCTTTTCTCTGTTTTCATTTTGTGGTTACCATATGCTTGTTTCTTTAATATACAAATTATATCAAACGGGATGTTTACATCCTCTACTGCCAACTTCCAGACAGTTTAAACTTTCAAGTGAGTACCATAATGGCTTTCAGAATGTGAATGCCAATTTAACTGTATTTAAATTATCATCTTCTGTTGTGAACATAAATTCAAGATATTTTATGTTCTTTGCCACCAGTTCCATCACCAGCCATGGTAGACTAATGAATATTTTGTCTGTGTATGATGTTTTGCATTACTTCTGGCCCCTTTAGAAGCATTTTCTGAGTTCAGTTGCAAATGTACAACTCATCAGCTCCACTTAACCGAGTGGGCCTTTCATTGAACAAAGTACGATCTTCATCTTCGGTGTGATAATAGGGAGAGAATGTTGTTGATTATTCAAACTAATAAGCCTCATTCTACATCAATAATTGTTGGAATTCCAAAAAGGTAAGAAATTGAAAAGCTATTGTGGCCAATTTTCCATATGAAAAGAAGTATGTTTGATTTCTCATATGCATGCCTGCTCAAACAATTGGACATACAATGCATGCATACATGAGTGCATACTCAGATACATGTGCTTGTTGACTGAGGCAGACTAAACTCGTGCAAGTTTGTGCAGTTCATTGTTAGTGTGTTCTTTTCATCTTTAGAGTCACTGAAGTTGCAAGATATGTCTCCAAATGGCATTTATCCTCTACCTTCACATCTGTTTTATTAGGAACTAGTATTATACAGCATGAAGATGTTGTTGATGGACTTTTGAGTTTGTGCATGTAAC
Source organism: Bruguiera parviflora (assembly GCA_019804595.1). Taxonomy (NCBI): domain Eukaryota; kingdom Viridiplantae; phylum Streptophyta; class Magnoliopsida; order Malpighiales; family Rhizophoraceae; genus Bruguiera; species Bruguiera parviflora. The sequence continues at coordinate 6,898,620 of CM034059.1, forward strand.
TGTTTCTTCTTCTTCTTCTTCTTCTTCTTCTTCTTCTGCTAAAGACAATCCATCATTTACCATTCATACGTGGATAGTTTGATGTACTTCAATATTCAACCCAAACATAGCTTCAGAAATTTTCAGGTTACTTATGTAGAACCTGGTCAGAGCTCCGAAATTGAAGGAAGAAATGGTTCTAAGGTCAGAGTTAAAGCTATAGCAGGTCCAGTTCTGGGTCCTCCTTGGCAGCGCCCTGAGAATGGGTAATTGTTCTGTAGTATAAATAGTTTGCCTGCTTTTAACATATGTTATTATAGTTCTATGTGTATTCTTCCTAAACGTATGACAATCCGGTGGTGTTGGTGTGCTTTGTGCTTCAGATACCTTGTTAGTTCTCCCCGGGGCCAACTGGTTCTTTATTATGAGCCCCACTGTGTCTATAACAAGGATTCTGTTGAGAAAGAGTATGCTGACATTGTTATCACGCCTGTGATAAAGCAGCTTTTGCCAAAATTTACTTTGGTTTCAGGACAGGAAGATGCAGTTGAACTTGCAAAGCTGCTGCATGCCAAGTAAAAAAAAGTTGCCTTGTTCTTTATGGCTGTACAACTTAATTTTAGTGGTATCTTATTATCTTCATTGATTACTTTGCCATGACTTCTAGGTATGTTGTACCCATGAAAAATGGAGACCTTGACAGCAAAGGGTTTCTTGCCAGTATCATTCAAACCAAAGGAACAATAGAATCATTTAAGGTTTGTTTTCTTCTGTTTTGGGCAGAAAAAAAAAAAAAAAAAAAAACAGATGGTTAAAACATTCAGTTTCCACCTCAGTAACTCTGGATGATTGTCTCGCTGATTAACTTTCTTGGAAAGAAAGAAAGACGAGAAAATGAATGAAAAAGAAAAACATTAAGAAATTCCCAGTCTGGGAATTTCCATAATGAGACATGCGTGGACTTGCTTCTTGTTGTTGGGTTCAAGTCTTTAATATCAGAATGTGTCTAATATGACTCGTCTTGCTTAATTAAGTACTTGACATTAGTCTAGTTACTTTTGAATGTCTAGTTATTGGGCTATGTTGAGCAAAGCATATGTTAGTAGGTGATAATAATTACCTTTGCGAGCGTTATAATCCCATAACCAGCATCATTCTCTTGATCTTGCTTTTGCCCCACGACTGAGACCCCATCAAAGTGTCGGGAAGAGGCTGGACTGGTTCCGCCCTCTTTGGCTTAAATGAATATTTCATTAAGCTGCCAGTTGACCCGCTTGTTTTAATGCTCCTTTTCCAAGTTTTCTTGTTCCCCCTACTAGCTTTGTAATTTCTTGTATGTTTCAGTCTTTCCTGCACGTGCAGCTGAACTGATGCATTTAATTTCTGTAGGAGCTAATGACAAAGGAACTGCCAGGCGCTCAGGTACTGGTGCCTACACCTGGAGTTCCACTGGAAGTTGCACCTTAATATTTTTGTTGTTTACAGTGTTTTCATTGTAGGAGTCATTATTTGGCTCAGCACCATTCAATTTTCCTTAGGAAAAAAAAAGAGAGAGAAAAAAAAAAAAAAGGCTAATGAAATGGAAGAGTAGACTGGCTTCTGTAGAGTTTATTTGTCGTTCAATGTTTATTTCTTTTTCTTTCATTCTCTCTCTCTCTCGTTTTTTTCACTTTGTTTTATTTTTTTCACATTTCCATTTAGCCCGAATTAGTTGAGGAGAACTACAAGATCCAACAATAATGGAAATGAGAGGGTGAGAGAGAGAGAGAGAGAGAGAGAGAGGGAGGGAGAAGAAAAATCAGCCCTTTCTGCAAAATCAGCCTAATTATTGACTTCATCTTAGCCTAGAAGTCTCCCAAAGGCATTTGGCCTTAAAATTCATTGAACTTAATTATTTGTGATAATGACAATCTCCTATAGTTTGTATAGCAAAATGTCTTATATGGGTACTATAAATTTTTATCCAAAAAAGGTAACTTGGCATGACCCAAATTAAAGAACTATAAAATTTGCAAGATCTAGGATATAGCATAAGCAAAAATGCGGGCAGAAAGTGCATTTTGTAATCAATATTAATTATTGGTAACATTTATGACATTTTGCTTAAATATGATTGAATTTTTGTTCGGTGTAGGATAGCATGTGCCTGGCGATAATTTGAGAAGAGTCGATTACCGTACCCTATGTACGAAGCATTTCTTTTCTACATAAACAGAGCAAACTTTTCTTAGTTAATTAAGATAAATAAAATAAATAGAATGAAAATTTAAAAATCCAAAAAAAAGAGAGAGAGAGAGAGAGAGAGAGAGAGGATATTTTAGGTAAATCATCTTGTGTGCGTGAAGTTAGATAATTTTTTTTATAAAAAAAAAAAAAAAAAAAGCGGACGGCCACCGGCACTTCACATCGGAACCGAATTTATTTGTCTGAAGGTTTCACCGGTACCTATCGTCTCTTTGGATTAAATAAGACATTTAGCAAATATATATTGGATTAAATAAATAATATATTTATTCAACGGATACGCAAGCTGAGACCAGAAAGGATTCCTAGGCATCTAAAGAATATCCTCTCACACAAGAGCGACGGAGAATATTCTCAACGTGCAATTTTGTTTTTGATATAAAGAAATTGAATTACAAAAAAGACTTATATTATATACATACAGGTTTTTTTTTATAGGATTAGACTCAAATTGAGTGTTATTGATTGCAAGTTTGCAATATTATCGTTGGTTTTTGATTATGCAGTAAGTTACTGCAATTAGTGATATTATATACACACAGGTTTCTTTTTTTTTTTTTTTTCGGATGGCTTTAGTGATATATATGTATAGTGCAAAGACAGCAAGAATCTTAGCATGTGCCACATTTTCCAGGCCCTGATGGATGGAGAACTAGCCTCCACGCCAACATATTCTGTCGAAAGGTATGCAAATCCACAGCCTATCCGAAATTGACATTTCTGCTAGTCTTGAACGGGAAGATTGCTCAAGGGTCCAGATTCTTGTATACACTTTAATTAATTACTCTGAGTGAGAAACACTTCTTGTTTTTTTTTTTTTGGGCCGTGGTCTTTCTCGATGGTAGAGAGAGAGAGAGAGAGAGAGAGAGAGAGGAGAAATGATTTTGATCTTCTGGATACTTCGTGGGAATTTCTACTATCCCAGAAGGTTTATGATGAATAAGGATTCTGTTATGGTGGTTGTAGGTCAATATTTTGATTACTTTCTTACAAAATCAAAGATAATCGTTGCAGGTCATTGAGTGGGAATCAAGCAATTTCATCGAGTTACAAATCAGAAATATCCCTCATTTAATTATCATCAAAATCAAGCAACTTCCTTGCAGTTTCTTCCAAGTAAGATGGAAAAATATTAAATTCCTTGCAAAGAAGAGGATTGCAAATCAAGAGTGTGAACCCCCAAAGCAAAAGGAAAAAGGAAGAGGCTCAGAAAAGGGAGGGGAGGATTCAATGTTGCATGTTCTTATTGTCCAATATATTGTGAAGGTCAATTACAAATACAATTTTATCCTTTCTAGTTTGGGTCTAGAATTGAAAAGAGAGAATTATCTATAAATGAGATTTAAAGTTAGAATTCATATCCCACCTCCAAATTGTATGCTTGGTGGCCAAATAGCCTAGTGGTTATAATTTTATCTCTTTGAACACCTAAACTTGGCTCAACTATAACTGATGAAGAATGATCATTGTTCAAGGCTGACTTTCACTATCTGGATTTTATGCAACATAAAAACAACAAATCCAAATTTTAATCTGGAAAAACTCATAAAGACATCCATTTCATATGTAGTCTTTCTATTAAGTTTTGCTTACAAAATTTTACATAATTTTCCGGGCTAAATTAACCAAAAAACAGGAGAATTGGTAGTGGCATTATCTAGCTGGCAAGATGAGCAAAGGTACCATGAAATCAGCAAAGAAACAACTTTCAACAGGTAGAATGGGTGGAGGAAGATGTGGAAGGGCAATTGGAATGGGAAACCCCTTCACTATGGCTGCCCCTTCCTTCGGATTGCCTGTTCTCTGACTGTGCCGGTTGCAGCTTCTGTACTGAGGATATCGTAGCTTGTGGGGCAGTGAGTGGTGCTGCTGCAGCCACTGGTGCATAGATTCCGGTGGTGGTTGCTGTAATCGTGGCCATTTCTCCCGCTGCCGTCGTTGCAGCCACTGCTGCATATTCTGGAGGTGGCACCCATATCCCACCAACAACAACAAATTGGGATGCTTCAGGTTTGCTGTTGTTGTGGATTGTGGGGCTTGGTCTTCTTGTATGCAAACGGTATTTCTGGAACAAACGCAAAGGAAATGAGGATCAATGCCATTACTCTATCCCTTTGCTTAACAAATATGAATTGAAATATCATTTTCAAGCTATCATTATCCCATTGTCCGAGACACGGAATTTAATCAGAACAATTCCCATTTCATTCCCATAATGGAGGTAAATCAAAATAAAATAATTCACCACATATCCCTCAACAGCCAACAATTAACAATACCGTCCATGAAGCCAATGAAACCTTTACTTTTGCTATGTACAGCGAAGTGATGAATTGAACCTGCAGCCTAATTTTAAACGTTTAGGTAAAGCAGAGGTAATACCCTAATACTAAAAAGATGCCAATTTTGTTTTAAATTATCAAGCAATAATATAAAAAATAATTTTGATAGAGATCATACAAAAGAACATATCATCATGGACACCAACCTGTAAATGGCTCTTAACTTCATCATTAGTAAGGCCATCCACCTTCATTAGCTCCCTAATTTGTTTTGGGGTCGCAGCTGCAAAAGTACACCAATTGAAGCCCAGTACTCAATAATCACATTCAATTCATTGCCATTCCGTTCACACAACAACCAAAATCAAAACTTCTTTTTTTCCGAAAGAATAAAACAAAAATTATACTCACCGAGGGACCCACCAAGTTGTTGGAGGGCATTCAAGAATCTTCTGTGCAACTCCGGCGACCAGCACCGCCTTTGCTTCCTCTGAGGTTGTGGCCCCTCTTCCACTTCTCTCCTGCTTGTCCCACCATTACTAGGCCGTCCCGCCGCTGTCTCCGCCGTCGAACTCGTCGCAGAAGCCGGAACTGAACATGGAACATTGGCTATCATCTGTTTGTTTACATTGCTCTTTCCAACGCTGTGAAAAGGCTGAAATGCGCCACCATTTCTCTTCACCTCTGTCACAACTGCCTTCTTAGGAACGCTCTGCAGCGCAAGAATCAAACATCAAAAAAAAAAAAAAAAAAAGGACAGAAAAAACAAGATCCCAACAGGCCAATAGTCTTTAGTTCCTCAAAAATTTTCTCAGTAACCAAACGTAAAATTCTGGGGCGTTACCTCTTTAGGAACTGGATCTGGGGATTGATTCCACAACTGAACGGAGCTAAGCCAGTCAGATTTCTTCTTAAGATCACTATTGTTCTCGTCTTTGACATTGTTCCCACCGTTACTAGCCTTGTTTCTCTTCTGTGATCGCTGTTCTCCACCATTCTCATCATCATCTTCCTCTTCGTCATCATCATTGTTATCATCATCATCATCATCATCATCATCAGAACGAGAGCCAGCCCTCTTCTTGATTGGAATAAATTCCGCCAGCACCAGCCCCTCACTCGACGTCTGCTCGGAGCACTCTGATTGGCCCTGTAAGTAGTCCGTCGTCGTCGTACCCGATAATAGCTCCCTTCTACATGCCTCAATCGCTGCAAATCCACAAACTTCCTTTCAAAAATCCAATCCTTTAACACCTAAAAAAAAAAAAAAAAGACCCAAACAAAAAGATTAAAAGAAAAGAAAAAGTTCGAACCTTGAGTAACAATCTCTAAACACAGAGGAAGTTCTCGTTGGAAGACTTGAATCTTCCGCCTTTCTTCCTCTAAAGCTTGCACATACTCATGGCACCGCTGTAACTTCTCCGCATAATTCATTTGGACCATATCCCCCACCTTTTGTCTCTTTAAAGCTAAGAACTTTCTTTTAGTTTACTGTCGTGCAATGACAGTTGATGCCGTGAGGTAGGAACACAAACTTTATTGCAGCTTAAAAAGAAGAGATGGATGGTTTTTTTTTTTTTTGTTTATTGGTTTGTTCTGAAAAGCATATTATGAGGGGAAAGGCGAGAATAGGAGAGGAATGATAATGGGATCTAATTAGAATCAGAAAAAGGAATAAACTTTGACGACCGAGCCCAAGACACCATACCAGCTAGCCAAGGTCACCGAGAAGAAAAATGAAAACTCCAAACAAAAAATAATTTCTTTTTTTTTTTTTTTTGGTTTTTTGGAGAAAAGAAAAAACAAAAGATGGGTGCTCAGTGTTTTGTTTTGAAAGAAGGACAGCGGAGGCGGAGGGTAAAGAGCAAGAAGCTGGAAAGTATGTATCGAAGACGGGGCGTCGCGTACAAAACGAATCTTCGATGTGGTAGGGAGGAAGAGAGAGATTTCTAGAGAGAGAGCGAGAGAGAGAGGACAGACATAGAAAGAGAGATCCGGGGGGGGTGGCGATGGTTGTAATATTCAAGTATTTACTTATGTCCGGGTTGGCAATGACGTCATCAGTGTCTTGTCAGTCTGGTGTTCAGATAAGATCAATGAACCTTTCATTTCCCACGCAATAGTTAGTGGTCTTCTGTTCGACAAAAATTCTAACACATTAGATAAAAATAGTAAAAATAGGACAGAAATTTGAACGAATGGAACTATAATTTTTGTAAAATTAAAATTATAGAATTATAAGTCTCGATATTAATTGATTAAAAAAATACAGAAAAATTTTAAATTATTTGAAGTTTAAAATTTCACCGCCATTTTCACACGTTAATAATACTTATGATGTTATCTAAATCCAATTCCTAATCTTTGCTAAAGAATCTATATGTAAAAGAATTTACTTGATTTTTTTTTTCTCTTTGTCTTGACATTATAATTTTAATAATAGTGAGTGTCTCTAGTACATTGAAAATGGAACTCCATAATTTTTTAAGCAGAGAAATCATGAACATGTACATAAGATGTGTTTGACATGGAGTTATTATTATTATTTTTTTAAAAAACTCAAAATTCTACCTAGGGTTATTATTTATTATTATTTTATGATATAAAATTTGGAGCTATTTTTAACAAATTTTCGAGTAACACAATTTCTCTACCCTCTAGCATTGTTTTGAAGAAAACTCAAATTAAATTATGTGACATTAAATGAGACTGTTTACAGATAGCTTAACTTTGCTATGATTACTTTGGTAAATCAGAGTTGTTATGATAAAAAAAGAAAAAAAAAAGAAAAAGAGGAAAGTTGTAAGATAATGAAATAATACCTAAAATTATCTTGATTGTTGTATACTACTAGAGATGCTCTCTCTCTCTCTCTATCTCTTTCTCTCTCTCTTACATTGGAATTTGGAATATACCCAATTGAGTGTCAAAGGCAGACAGGGAATCTTGTGAGCCCGAATATCAGTGGCCACGCGGCGTATGATTACGGAGACCTCTCCACCGTCATTTTCTCATTTTTGGCCGTTCACTTCCCGCGAGGGCCAACCTGCTCTCTTGGCAAACCATTTAATCAAACGTCCACTCGCCTCACCCGCCCGTGCGGTCACTCTCCTCTTGGCAAACGACGAGTCGGCCCCCAGTCTTCCCTTGGCTTTTCCCCTCGACAATTTGCCTAGTCATTTTTTGAGGCGAGGTACGGAAAATTTTCCTTCTTGTTCTTAATTTCAATGAAAAACCGAGGGGTTATTTCATTTCTTTGAACGAAAATGCAAACAATTACTTGAGATCAAGAACTTAAATCATTAGATTTTGTACAATGCTTCTTTGATATATTTATCTGTTCATGTTAATTTTGTATAAAACATACCCATATCATATAAACGGGGTTAAATCAAGTAAAACTTTTAATTGAGATTAGTGTATATCAAATCACAATCAAATTCTCATTTTTATGTCTATTTTAGATGGTAATTTTAAATAATGTTAACCACACATGAAGTGTTCTTCAATGGTCATGTTGCATTCGTGCGGTCTATGTGTGCGGTCTATGTGTGGAGAGTACAATAACACTAGCATCTAAATGGTACATGCTCTAGGTAAAAAAAAAAATAGAGCTCTCTAGGTTTGGGATTGAAAATCAAGAACTTTTGTTTCAAAATTTTCATGTGGAGAAAGAATGAGTTGGTAAGTATAAAATCTCTATATATGATTATGATTAATTAGATTTTTTTTTATCTATTAAAAATTTATTAAATTACAAATTAGATATTATAAGATCATTGGTTCATTAAGCAGTCAATCATTTTAATAACTTGCATTACAAAATAAGGCATTTGAGTGATCAATGAAATGCTGGATTTGTTGTTGAACAATGCATCAACTTTGTACATTCAATCGAAGACAGTCTTACTGTGGTTAAATTACCTTTTTCTTTTTTTGGGTAATCCCTGCTGAGCATGTCATTGTTTGTTCCACTAATTCCTTAATATATCCGTTAAAATTAACAATTGGAAAGTTGAATAATTCAACATCGAGACAGCTCAAGCTAGGCATTTTTAACACAGGCGGCAGCATTTTTGAATCCTTGACCACGAACATTCTCGGAACATTATTTTGTATAGCACATTACAAAGGTGTCACCACTTCTGTTAACTTTCGCTCCAATCTTATGTTGTATTCGCTTCGACTCTACGAGATATATAGATAGCCAGAGGCCAAAAAAAAAAACAAACAAAAAAACAAAAGGAAGAAGAAGAGGGACCAAAAGACTCAAACAGAACTAAACAAAGGTGTTCACTAGAATGTTTAAATATTTATTCTGTTCAATTGATTTATTAATTTTTCGAACATTTATTTTATTCAAATGGTCATTATAATCTTTTTTTTTTCTTTTGAACAGTGAAGCCAATTATAATTTAATTAATCATGTAAATATCGCTTATGAAAATCCTACGTACGAATTGAAAAACCACATAATCTTCACAACTTGTTTCTAATTTTATTTTTACCGCTGTTTAAATTTTTAGATTAATTATATGTCCTTCGAATATTTCAACTTATAGAGAATAGCAATGCATAGAGAATAGCAATGCAATGTCCTGTCAATCATAGTTACCAGGCTAAATAAAATTACAAGCAGTCAAATTGAATACAATTAATGCTTACAGGCTCAAGCGAGTATTTGTTTCTTTTTTCTTCTTCTTTTTTTTTTTTTTAAGGTCCAAACTATTAACTATAATAATCTTTTCCAATAAGAAACAAAAACAAAAAGTGTAAATTTCTAACCCAATTGATTTTCCCCATTTAGTTGTTTGATAGGCTCGTGAGAGAATTGGTGGCATCAATAACATCAACGACAAGAAGTAGCCGATTGAGTTGAGGGCCTGGGCTTAGTTTGTAATATGGCGACGGAACTTTTAGTACTTGTTGGCCCACGGCATGAACACTCCGATAAATAATTAATAGGCAAAAAATGGACAAAAAAAAAAAAAAGAAGAAAGCAAAAAGGCATTAATACGCCCAATATCCCAAAGTGAATTATGTTGCCATGGTCGTGATCATTTTGAAAAATCTACAAAACCAAGTCAAAATTCAAAATTGGCAACCCCTCTCACTACAACGTGTCAGTTTTGTTGGGTTATAATGGAATAATGCAAATCGAGGAATATGAAATTAAGCTCAAGATGTCACCAAGAAAACACTCCAATAATTAAAAATTTAAACTTGTAAACTGGAGTTCTTAAATTCAGATCTATTATATAAGAAGGAAAAGAGAGAAAAACTAGGATTCAACTTTGCATCGCGAACCAAAAAAATGGAAAGGCATATTTTAGGTGATAAATTCAGTAGATTTTGTAGCCTAGAATCTAAGAAATCTTTTAACCAAAAAAGAAAAAAAAAATGAAGCTAAGATTGGAATCTATAAGATCAACACCAAAATGTGAGTACGGTGGTGCAAAAGCAAAGTGCTTTGTCTGAAAGAGAATGTTCAAGTGAATACTATTTTCTGAAATAGTTGACACAGAATTGGCTTGATAGCTGATCTCCGGTGACGTGCTTGACTTGGGCCTTCAACATTGCCAGATGGGACAGTAACCTAATTTTTATAGAGCACTAAAAATGCTTTAGCCCATCTCTTGAGAACACTCATCAGGCCCAAGCATGGGAGGGGGGGGAAGCTCAAATATCCTGATTTAAAATTATTATTATTATTGTGTAAAAAAATAAAAATTTCGTCATAATACTGATTTAGATTCTTTGTGCCTTTCTTAACATCGCATGCTTTAATCCAAGCTTCCCCTTTGTTCACACTCCCCCCACCTAACAAAAAATATATCAATTTATGATTTGATTTTAGGAACTCTCTTTTAATCGTACGTACTCGCATCGATATATTTTGTAAGATTTTTCACTCATAATTAACTACGTTTGTGTGTCTATTTGCCTAAATAATTCTCAATATCTATTAAATTCCTCACAGTAATCAAATAATTGGTCTTGGTCAAGAAGTTAATATAGGATCGGGTCAAAAGCTCGGTGTGACTAGGCATCCTTTGAAGAAAAGCAGAGACAGAGATCAGTAAAAAGTTATACTGCCAGCGGCACAGTCTCTCTCAAGTACTCTGCATGGCACGTCAAGGGGGAGGCGGCCATGAAGGCTCACAAGGGACTCTCTTATCTTTTCCAAGCTTTCCTTTCTCATACAACACAAAGAATTGGCAATCTTTTCATTAGCTTTCCCCCTTTCATGTCGCAAATGTGCCAATTATCACAAGGCAATGCCATGCATGAGCTACAGTATTTTTTTTTTTTCTCTTTTGCTGAGCATATGTTATTCAAGCATTGTGTGTAAGGAATCTATATATATATATATATATATATATATATTTTTCTTACGGACCTCAACAGGTATATTATGCCATTTAGTTAAATTGTACTAATTTATGTAGAAACTGTTTCTATAGTTAGTGTTACGTAGCCCACTATTCGTGAAGGTAAATTATGTCACCTACGTTCTTGATCTCATCAAGCAAACTTGGATAGCTAGGTACCAGATGTGGGGATAGCTAGATGAACCATTCAAGACCCTAGGTCAACCCCAACAGCCCTTTTAGTGGACTAGGTGACGAGTAGTAGCTTTTTGCCAAATGCACATTGCAATTGATGGGATCGATCGTTCCTTTTTTTTTTTTTGGTTATCTTCTGTTTTGTGTGCACTATTACACATGTCTTCTCACATTTCCTTTCAGATGCATGGTCATCATATGAAAAGAAAGATAATGGTAATAGAACAAAATCATGTTACCTTATCAGGGACATTCCCCTTCTCCTGTGCTGAGTTAGCTCATTTATTGCATGACAAACTTCACTCTTAAAACCGTGGAAGGACTTTTGGGAATGACTATTGCACGCATATAATTTGCTACTGTGTCTTCCCCTCCCCTGAACCTATATTGCCTGAAAGTAATATCAGGATATTAAAATATGTAATAAAAGCTTTATGGGAGCAACTACATAAACATACCTTTTGTTGGGTACACTATATACAATTAGTGAAAAAAAATTTTAAAAAAAAAACACACAAACCAAGACTTATCATTGAAACTATGGCATCTTGTTGTTTTACATAGTAATATGTGTTATTGTTTATTAATAAGAGATTGCTTTATTAATCGTGGATGGTGAGTCTAACAAAACGCATTTCCAACAAGTATTCTGAAAGCTTTAAATTTAGGTATATAGATATAAAGAATAGATTAAAGAAACAAAATTATTCAAATAGGATTAAATTGTAAGATTCATATACTAAATTAAATATCAGTTTTATTATGTTTAATATTTTTTATTCATATGAATATATATTAATGAGTTCTAATTCTTGCGTCTGTAATTTTTTTTTCTTTTCAAAGTTCTGTGTCAAAGAAATGTTACACAATAATTTGCAATCAAATTAATATTATAACGAAGTCTATACACATAATAAACTTCCATAGGCAGAGTTTAAACAAAATGATGTAAAACTATATATATATATATATATTTCATATCTTCACCCGTGACTTAATGAAAATTTGTTAATAAAAATTGTAGTACTTCTTGATTCTTGCATGAGAATTTAATTATGTAGCAATTTGCTTGCTTTATGATCTTTGTCTCCACATTTTACCCTCTAGTCTCTATCAAAGTCTCTTTAAATAACAAAATTAGAGTATTTTGATCAAAAGTAGAGTATGTGTCAATGACTGTGAGTCAAGTGCATGTGAGAAAAAGAGAGAATCACGCCCAACATGCAGCGAGCGAGAGAGCGAGATAGATGGTATTAATGCGGGCAGAAGTGAAAAGAGAAGGCATAGAGAAGAAGAGAAGGCGATTAGGAGCTCGAGAATCAAGCATTGGGACCGACCCAGAGAGAGAGTGTGGGGAGGAAATTTGGAAAGAAGAGAAAATATTAGTATTAATTTGTGTTAGTGTTTTTAGTTTCTTTTTTTTTTTTTTTCTTTTGCCAATGCATTTTTCCATGTAGCCCTCCTCCTCTGCTGGTTCTCTGTCGTTTCCATGTCCATATCTCAAGCACCGAACACCAACAAAACCCAAATTCCTCTATTCCACACTCAAATCCAAACCCCTCAATGCAAATAATCTCCTCCCAACAAATAAAGCAAATATTACCTGGATACAGCTTTATACAATTGATGTATACTGAATAGTTGGTAGTTTGGAGTTTATTTCCGCGTTAATAGTATATTGTGCCTATCTTGTGTTTATATTGTCAAATACTCCCTTGAAATTTTATATCCTTAAAAGCTTGAGTTGGTTGGTAATAAAATTAATACATATTATAAATCAAGTTAACTTTTTTTTTTTCTAATTTTTTGGTAATATCTCGATCTGAAATTTTATATTCTTAATATATATAAATGTTCTTCTTAGCGTATTTTAATTTAAATTTGGATGCAAGTGAAACAACATTTCTCTAAACAAAACCAAAAAGCATAAAATATAAGTACTCATGTCATTAATATATTTATTCATTCAATTTTGTCTTTCTCCCTCGGCCTTGATGCATATATTTATCTTCCCTATCGACACCATGAAAATCCACCTTCCTTAACATATCTATCACCAAATACCATGCAAACTTCTTCTTTCATTTGCATATCCTCAAGTGAAAGTGCCTTTATAGAAGCTGATGACCAGCAAGATGAAGAATCCCTCTTTCTTTCCCTTGGTCTCCCTGGAGTGCAACCCATCATTACTAGACACCCCAACAACAACAACAACAACAACAACAATCTTCCCTCAAACATCCATCACAATGTTCAAGAAAGCCCTGCCAGTGAAAGTGGTGTAACAGTAGCTCTTCATCTTGGTCCTTGTACTTCTTCGGAAGCTACTTCCACAAGCGAACTCAATCCTCACGTTGGTTCTCTTGTAGAAAGGCAGTACTGGATTCCTTCCCCTGAACAAATCCTTGTTGGCCCAACACAGTTCTCTTGCTCTGTTTGCAGCAAGACATTCAATAGACACAACAACATGCAGGTTTCAGTTATTAATTTATTAGATTAATTGTCCAATATTCCTTGAGTAGTGCTATTTAGCCCCGATTAAATTTTCTGAAATTTGTCCGATTTCACTGAATTGCTTATGTGGATAACAGTCTTATTACCTTACACTTCGTTAGTTTCATAAAAGTTTCTCTACTCATATTTCTTACACGGTCATTATTGCTGATTTTGCTTCTTAACATCTAGATGCACATGTGGGGACATGGGTCACAGTATAGAAAGGGACCAGAGTCACTGAGAGGAACAAAGCCTGCTTCTTCTTTACTAAGGCTGCCTTGCTATTGCTGCGCTGTGGGATGTAAGAGCAACATAGAGCATCCAAGATCAAGGCCACTGAAGGATTTCAGGACCCTCCAGACGCATTACAAGCGAAAGCACGGGGTCAAGCCGTTCGGTTGCAGGAAATGTGGCAAGCCTTTTGCAGTCAGAGGAGATTGGAGGACCCATGAAAAGAATTGTGGGAAGCTTTGGTTTTGCATTTGTGGGTCGGATTTTAAGCACAAGAGGTCACTTAAGGATCATGTGCGTGCCTTTGGAGATGGCCATGCTCCACATACCGTGGAGATATGTGGGATTGAGCAGGAAGAAGAAGAAAAAGATGAAGAAGATTATGGTTATTATGGTATTATTAATCCTCATAATTATGGCAATCAACATTGTAATGGAGCCGGTCATGACGCTGTTTTCTTTTAATTAATGCATGTCTAGTCTATGCCTGTGATTATGCGAGAGAGAGAGAGAGAGAGAGAGAGAGAGAGAGAGAGAGGATGAGTGAAAAAGAAACAGTGTAGTGAAAGCCAGGGTTCCAAGCATTATTGCATTAAATGCTGAAGTACCAGCTCGATTGTCTTAATTAAAAGTACCACTTTGATCTTACTTTTTACCTTTTTCATTGGTAATAAATAAGCGATCGAGAGAGAGAGAGAGAGAGAGTGTGTGTGTGTTATTGTGGAAGAAGGTGGTCAAGTAAGTAAATTCAGTAGTGACTGCAGATGAGAGCAGACATGTACATACAGTTGTAAGTGACAGATTCTACTGTTTATTGCGTTGCATTTGACGATTGCCATACATATCGCGTACCCTCTTTCTCTCTCACTGCCAAAGATTCATATATATCCAGCAGAGAGAGAAAGACAGAGATGGTCAGTCTTTCTGAGCTTGGACTACCATTATAAGCACTATCAAGCCTTATTTGCCAACGGGAGAGGGACCACTGATTGTTTACTGCTACGATACATTTTCAGGTCCCCTTTGTTATTTATTTGCCACTTTCTAACCCTAATAATGAGGCCAACTGACAATGCATGCCCTAGCTATTTTGTACCACTATATTATATATATCATCGTCAGCTGCCCTTTCTGTTTGGCCTTTTATCTCTTTCTCCATATTTGAATTATCCCCTTTTTGTATATTTGGCCTCTGAAAATGTGTGCTGCCATGCATGCATGGATTAGAATCCAATATATGCAGTAATGAATTGCTAGTAACACTTACGATTATCACTGCCTTAGCTCTATTCTGTCAAGTTATTTGCATTGGTACAGCTGTTAACCTGATGGTTTATTTGCCTGCACAGCCTTGTATTGTGCTTGGTTAGCTTGACTCTACTTATTCAGGAATCAGGCAAGTTTCCCAGTTCTTTTTTTTTTTTTTTTTTGAGTAAACATAGTTATTGACTCAATTTATGTGCATCATGTGTGCTAAAAATAAAAAATAAAAAATAACACTATTAATTTTAATTGGTTGGAACAGTCACATCACTCACATCATACGAGTGAATAATATTTACTTGCAAGATAGAATGGATATAAAAAATACTCTAGTTTTGATCAATTTAACGTGTCTAATGTATGAATTTATATCTTATATTATTATAATTTTAGATATATATATATATTATTAATTAATTAAGAATATATATTAAATAACTTAAAATATATAATAAACAGTTATAATAATATAAATTATGGGTGTGGACAAATCAAATTAAGCGCATGTATATAACTTTTAATGGATAGAAAACCTTGCTCCTCAATGCCTGTTTCATTTTCTTTTCTCGTGAAATTTGTTTTGCATTTTCCAGACTCATCTATTTAAATTTATGAGTGAACCATTCGATAAAAAAAAACCTTGTCACTAGCCAATCGGTCAGGTGGTTGAGCAGTTGATCTTTTAGTCTCAACAGCCAAATTAGCCAAGAAGAGTTTAAAAAGAATTAGTTCTTTTGATTTGTACTCAAAAATTTTTACTAGACTTGTTACTCAGCGACATGTTCTGCAGCAATTTCAACATATAGAGAGCTAACTTGAGGTCCATAACTGAAGGGCGAAATCCTTAGGGGTCACCGACTATCTGGTTCAGCCCGGCCCATGTCAACTAAAATGGCTTTTAGCCCAAATTTGTTTTTGCACACTTACATCGGCCTGCATTTGTCCCCTGCAGGCTCCTGGCATGTTCTAATGGGCCGTTTACTTCAATCAATCATTAGTGAACATACATTAGAAAAGTCATTTAACCAAAATCGGTGCGAGTATTGCCTTGGGAGATCATACCATGGATAGCATCTATCTATCTATGAAATAAGCCTGAGAATGAGGATGTGTTAACATAAAAAGAGGCACCACATGAAATTTTAATAATTAAATTAGTGCATTAGTTCTTACTTTTTACCGGAAAACATAAGGAGGGGAAAAATCTTGAATTTAACAGAGTCTGGAAGCTCTGATATCCAGAACAAATAAAGTGCTTTCTACGACAAATTCTACATGGTGAGGTCTGATGCAATTATAAATATCAATGTAGAGGACTAGTTGAATAAGATATTTGCATAATATGTAGTGTCTATTCTGAAACCTTATTGCACATGCTGCTTGAGGGATTTACTTCGACCGACTAGTAGGATTGCCTTCTATGGTGGGAATCTCCAGGACTAGTTGCAGTTGAATTTATGGACCAAAGAAATAGGGGAAGAGTTTGAGGATTGATCTTCCTTGTTCTCCATGGCAAATTGGTGAATTTGGAAGTGGCGGAATGAACTTTTGTTTTTAGGAGTTTGACCACAGGTTATACAAGGACATAAGTATGCAGCAGCTTTATCAAGACTGTCGGAGATCGAATCTAAAGAGGCCACATCAGAAACGCAAGAGCTATCGAAGAGAGGAATTGGTTGGCTGGAACCCACCTGCAATATATTGGATTGCACTAAACACTGATGGGGCATCGCAACGTCGTTTTGACCTAGTAGGTACTGGTGACCTCCTGCGGGACCATAGGAAAGTATGGTTTGGATCGACAACTTCTACAACTGCGGAATTTTTGAATATTCTTCAGGAACTTCAACTATGCGTGGCAATTTAGTGTAAACAAGTTAAGGATTTAAATTGACAAAAAAATTGCAATGACCAGTATTCAGCAAAGGGTGCCTGATACCCACTCTCAAGCTAATTTAATCAACGATTGCAGAGAGTTGATCCAAAAATTGTGGGTCATTCAACTCAAGCACATATACGGGGAAGACAACCAGGTAGCTGATTTTCTCGTGGAAATTCCATTACTTGAGACAACATCTAGTGGGATTAAAGCTGATCTTGCAACGGGACACCATAGGGGTACAGTAGCCCAAATTAGTGCCCATGAAGTCTCCATAAGCTGTAAATTTTTAAGCCATAAGCTGTCTTATGAAAAAAAAAAAAAAAGTTATTTAACCGTTATTAGTTGCTGTCAAATAATATTAGGTTATTGATTACTAATTTTAAATACTAAGCGGCAAGATGTTAAACTAATTACTAGCCATTAGTCAGTAGTCTACAGAATAAAATGAGATATTGACGATGACTGGTGGTGAGATCAAAATTTGGGACCAGCCTTTACCTAAATCTTTACTCGAAGCCGATATATTTGAGGTGGCGATTCCAAGGGGCGGCTAATGTTTTCTTTATGTTGCCGCTGATTCTGTATTTTCTATCTTCTTTTATTTGTCTAGCCAGTTTTATCACTAAAAAAATTAAAAAATAAAAATATAAAAAAAGCTGACCGACTACTACAAGTGGCATATTAGCGTCCCAAGGTACGCATTCCATGCTAAAAAAAAATCCAATGTAGAAAAATGATCATGTGCATTCATCCTGTCCTCCTTTCTCGTGAGCTCTTGTGGCTTTGGGAGGACAGAGAAGAGACATCCGCTTAGCTTGCAAAGGGTCCGATCAAATAATATTAATCGCTCGATAAAGATGTGTCTCCGGCAAGGCCGAATCTTGATTGATGTACTCGCCGGCTGCACAACAATTGAGCTTGTCCACGATGGACCCAAATCATTTATATATCGTCCGAAGAAGTTACAACGTTACACCATTGATACTCGTAATGTTAAGGATTTATTTAGCACGCAAACCCATATATTACATTTATAAAAACATTTTTGATTTTTAAACGTGTCATTATAATTAATAATATGTATTATAAACATGCATTGAACGGGTTGCGATGGAATATGATCGGCAAGGCGTGCGAGAGCCATCAAGATCACGGGTCTACGTAGTGAGATCCAACTGGAAAGGAAACACCACGTTGCAAGAGCAACTCGCTTTTGACTGATAGATATGCTGACTTGAAACTGAAGAAAATGAAAACGGGACGGCTCTTCAAGAGAGCTAAAAGAAAAAAAAAAAGACAGCGTCAATTGGTGAAGTTCGGAATAGTTGCCAGAGGCTCAGCCGCCTTGGCAGCGGGAGCCGGTTCAACGCTCGGCGACGGCGTCACCGGCTTTCCCAAAAGTTCAGCAGGCAAGTCGGCTATGCCCTTCAAGTAGAAGGTGTAAAAAAGCTTGAAAGGAAACACAAGTTGCTGCAACTTGACCTGACCGTACACGCCCTCAAAGACTCCAGACCCACCAGTCACGGCCAGGAAGGTGTCCTGATATGTTAGATACGCTCCCTGCACTGATATGTGACCATAGTCACCGAAGTAGAAGCTGTACGTTGCCTCGTACCGGTCGCCTTTCTTCTCGGGTACGTGCTGGATTAGCACGCATAGGCCGGCTGTAATGCCTAACCTCCTCTGCAAGTCTCCGCTGTAGAGCTTGTTTGTGAAGGGGACGAGATCGCCTAGCGAGTTCTGGGGTTTTTGGCTCAGTTTTAGAACTGCAGGGCTGCCTCGGTCTCGCTCGTTTATTTCGTAGACATGTAGTTCTTGCACCTTAACTAAAAGGTCACAAAATGTGTACAGTCACTTTAATTGAGTAAAATAATGTGTGCTAGAGCCAATTTTAAAAGATCACTCATCTACTTAACTTTCACTTTGATATTGAAGTCTAGTTTGTCATGAATCTGGGTTAATTCCAACAAATTCATATACGGTCATTGAAGAGAAGTCCTTACCGGGCTTTGGAGGAGGCTCTGGTGGGGACTTGGGTTTGTTGAAGAAGAAAGCCGTGGTGGTCGCGGCCTTGGAGCTCCTTGATGATGAGGAAAATTGGTATGTTTTAGAAAGTCTGAGCTTCTGGCTTGCAAAGGAGGCTAGGGAATCGGTGAATCCCAACTGCTTTTGGGACAGAAAAGGAGTTTGGGATTCTGGGGTGGGGAGTTTCGGAGCGATTACCTTGAGAAAGCTCGTGGAGGCCATCGTCGATGACGGAGTTTTTGCGGGAAAAGGTTTTTTCTCCACCAGAGAATTGAGGGAAAAAGTTGGTAGGCTTAAGTGTTGATTTTGAAGCGAGGGTTCGATAATGTGCGCTGGGAGAGGCAGCCAGGCCACAAGCGGGTTTTTGTGTTCTTGCGTCTAAAAGGTTATCTTTTTTCTGTTTTCTGTTTTTTTTTTTTTTGGTAAAAAATTTATGATGTGTAATAAAATTAGATAGACTGTGTTATAATTATTTGTAAACATGCAGCAAATATATGGCTGTAAATTGTATAACAGTTATTATATATTTTACATGAAATGGGAATTATTGTATATTTTACACTATTTTGTTGTATATCTGCACTACTTATTACATATCTTATATTTGAAAAAAAAAAAAAAATTACAAGTCTCAGTTAGCCCATCTGTCTCTTTCTCGTTGGAATAAATAATGCCAATATGTACAGCTCAAAAGATGCCGGGAAGGCCTTGTCGAGTTGAATAAAAGAAAGCATTTCTTAACTAAACACGTTGGAGGATTAATTATTATTAATTATTGTTATTATTTTAAATAAAAAGAAAATACCCTCCTACTCCGAATTTTCATCAGAATAATGTAATTCTTCACAATTAGATTACTCGAGTGAGTTATAGCAATTTGTCTGAGGTATATCTCTGGCCAAACCCAGCAAGCTTTCTCTCTATGTAGTGCCGGATGCAGAAACGGGTAAGGAGTTTTCCAGTTATTTCCCTGGGTCCACTCCAGAGAGTAACACAAGAAAAAAAAAGTTGAAATAAGCCCTTCTGTGTAAGAAACAAAGCTAGCAGTCCGCTGAGCCAAGTTGAGGGTTAGGACTCACTGTGCTCGAAGCCACATCAATCATGTAACGTCAACTACCATAATATTCTTAATTTCAACAAGCAAAAGAAACAAAGTGGGCACCTAAAAAAAAGCAACCACAAAAATATAATTTTTAAAAAAAGCTCGATCATTGGCTAAAATTATACAGTCAGGTCGGCCATCGACCCAATTGTTCATGTTCACGACGAAACGGTAAACTCAAGATCCCCAAATGACATGGCTGTCTAGTTGCAAATGGGCCGCTAACCCCAAGGCCCAACTACTCGAGCATGCATCTGCACGTGCACGGCACCTTCGAAGAAGAAAAGAACACCAGATCTAATTGGTACCTTTTTTTTTTTTTTTTCTTTTTTTTTATCGCCGGGTAGATCTCAAACGTGTTGAACGGTTGGTATTAAAAGCCCTCAACATATCACAGCAGTTGACAAAGTCTGAATTTCATATTTAATTATATAAATATTTATTCCTCATTTCATTGTATTATTCATTAGATTAGGTGTGAACATGGAGGAGCAGTCAATTTACGCACACACACAAAAAAAAGTCACAAAAGAACAGCACAGATGCTGTTGGTGGTGAAATTATTTAATAGGAAATCATCCAAAAAAAAAAAAAAGATATACAAATTTGAGATAAAAACACATATATTTATAGAAGTCTACTTGAGTTTGATAATGTCCAAATAGTAAGATTTTTCTCTTAATTTCATGATTGATGATATCATAATTTAACAATATCCAGATACAAAGTAATTCCACCCGGCTTTACACACGATGCTTTCCTACTTTAGGAATTGGTTTTGCGGTGAAGTTTTTCTCTGTGTTTTTTTTTTTACTTTTTTTTTTCTTGGTTCGAAAATTCGCCACTTCCATGAATATGAGATATTTGCAGATCATAATATTAGCCCATTTTTTAAATTACAAAATCCCGAAAACGAAATCACCAATTGTAAATGCTTGGCCTTCAACCACGACAACTAAACATTCTTTCTGGTAGAAGACCGTGTTTGATTTGATGGAGTAGCGGGAGCGAGGCAGAGTCCCCCCCCCCCCCCCGAAAATCCTTTGCGTGATGATAATGAGCGGTGAGAAAGTAAGGATGAGGAGAGCTGCAAGGTAGGAGTGTGGGAGAGCGAAGCAGCGAATCCCATTTCTTTTCTTTTCTTTTCTTTTCTTCAAGTCCTATAAATCCTATTTCCATTTTTCCTTTTGTCCTATTAAAAAGAATTAAATAATAAAAATAGTTCATCCAATTCTTATAAATGTCACACTTTTTTTTTTAATCAAAATTAAAATTAAAAATTTCTAATAAAATTTTAACCATTTAGACATCTCTCGAAAGACCGAATCTCACCTCGTTAGACGAAGATAAAGTAGACAGGGGGTGGGGAGAGAGTAATTGGGTCTTAATAGGCCTTGTGTTGGGCCCAAATTTTGTTTTCAGGCCTACTTAGTTATTGGGCTTGCGACGTCCAAAGGGATAGGGATTAGTGAGCCTCCTGGCTAGGAGCGGATAATGGGCCGGAAAAATAGGGCAACCTTAAGGGTTCTTGGGCTGGACCTAACGAATTGGCATATAAAGAAGCAATGAGAAAAAGAGATTTCCTCAATGGAGCCTAACACTTGGACCGAGAGCCTTCAAGCACGTGACTATTGTTGCCATAAATATCGGGCTGAAAGCTTGTCACCCACCTCATGCCTTCAAGCCTTCGAAGAGGTCTGAAGGGCAGTAGAGTTGGGTGGGGCTGGCCACAATCCATTTTGGATCGAAAGTAAACCGAAATCGAACCAGGTCAAGCTCAAAACTGGAGTTAGTGGACGGATTCGCAGTTCTGACTCGATCTTGAGTTGCAAGGGGACCGTTTTGGTTAAGGTTTCTGTACGCTAGAAGGCGACGTTTATCTGTTCGGTTCTTCTACACGCACGCGCGCGCGCGCGCGCACACACGCACACACAAAGTATGCTTAAACAGCGGGGCCCAAATTCGTAGAGCAAACCCGCACATATTGTAGGCGGGTAGGACAGGCTTGCGAGTCGGGGGTGCTAAGCTCATTAATTCATAAACATACAACATGTTGAACATTGACAAGCAATTAACGTGACTAAAATCGAATCAAAATACAATCAAAAGGAGACGTCCAATAAAAATCAGAGAACCAAACATTTACATATGTCAAAACATGAGGAGAGTAAAAAAGCCAGCAGCGTGCATGCACCTGTTACAAAACAATGTTCAGCAAGTGGAAGCTAGCCTACTTACGTGGGTATGGCACCACACCAGTTTTGTCTTTTTTTCACTTTACAAATATAATTATAAAAAGAAGAACAATAGGATACACCTTAGAAAAGTATTCTCCACCAACAAAACAATCATCCAAAAATGCGGACCCCACCCGAAACTGCTACCCACCTTTTACTGTAATTTTAATGGTCCAGGGGCAAGCGCATAGTCGCAATTGCGAGCCAATCAGCGTCGTCATCAATCATCATCACCGAACCTTTTTTTTCCTGTTTCCCACTTTTGCCCTCGTCCTACCGTCAGTTCTCTTTAATCCTTTTTTGGGGGTCGATCGGAGCTCAGCTGTCAGAGAACAACGAGGGGTGACGATACAAATCGTAAGGGGCCCACAGGGAATCCAACGGACACGGTTTCTTTGAGTCGAGTCTAAGCCAAGGCTTGCCCTTTCCGCTCCAATGAAGCAGACTCACGGAACCGGGATGGAGATCCCTGCACAACCCTTCTAGGTTATCGCCCCCGAGACCGTGCTGGTTCCACCGGTGCTCCACCCCCTCCACGTCTCCGGCGAAAACGAGCAAGAACGGCGGCAATGAGCCCAGCTCATAGATCCTATGCTTCTTCTGTATTCTCATCCAGTACTCCAACTTCTCCGTGTACTTCCCTTCCCGCCATTTCGCCAAATCGATCACCATCACCCCGGTGTTGAAATAGCACGGCGTCCGGCCCCGAAACCACGCCGCGTGAGATGGGCTCGACCAGAACCTGGGATTGAAGTAGGTGGTGAAGTTCGCGTGGCAGTACTCGGGTGCACCGAGCACGTGTGCGCCCAAATTGATGTTCCACAGCTTCGCCACGTCATCGACCACAATGAGATCGGAATCGAAGTATATGATTCTCCGCACGCTCGTGGGCACGAGATCGGCGAGGTAGATTCTCGCGTAGTTCAACGGCTGGTCGAGGGCGCGGCGTACGGAGGAGGAGATCTTCCCCTTGACCAAATCGGAGTCGAAGCGGTAGAGGTGGAAGCTGAGGTAAGGAAATGTGGAAGTGATGGTGCGGCGGAGCTCGGTGCGGCGGTGGATGGCGATGAAGTGAAAGACGACGTTTTCCGGGCAGGTAGCGTGATGCAGAACGGACAGGACACCGGCGACGGAGCCACGGAGGTAGGTGGAGTCGAGGGTCATGGCTATGTGGATGATATGAGGGTCGTCGTCGCCCGGGTGGTGGGGCCATGTCGTTTTGGTACACTCCTTGCCGTTCCTGAATGCAGGCGCCTCTCTGAACAATGGGAGCTCCGTTGGCAGCGCATGAGATGATAGAACGTGTACGGATACGGCGGCCATCAGGAGGGAAATGCCAAGGAGGCGGCGGTGTGGTCTCGGCGGCATTCTTGGCGGTGGTGGTTGCGGGTGGTTTTTTTTCTTTACTTACTCTTTTTGGCCCGACGAGGGAGAGAGAGAGAGAGAGAGAGTATTGTGTGTAGACACCGCAGTGCCGCTATAGGCTGCGATGGGGGGTATATTTGGTATTTCGCATCGCGGGGGGGTGGGCCTCGAGGTGTTATGAGAAAAAATT
>CM034059.1:6922581-7181813 GCA_019804595.1 Bruguiera parviflora
GGGCTTCGAGTTGTATTAAGAAAAAGTAGAAATGATTGAGAGCCAGGCTGGCAAAGACGCGTCCTCTGTTTTTCTGTACGTGACTCAGAGCTGCGGTCCCGTGTGGCACCATACACCTCCAATTGATCAATATCATCTGTCCGTTTGGATTATATGGGAATAGCTGAACGGTTGCGAATTTCGGTGAGGTGTACGGCGGACGCACATTTTGACCTGGGCAATTGTGTAGGAGAATTTGCGAATGGGATGATTGAGGTCTGCTATTTAAAGATTAAATTGGGCGCTGATGGAATTTATTTAAATTTAAGAATATTTTAATAATAATTTTTTTTTAAAAAATAAATAATTGATAAGAGTATAATGATTGATATATATATATATATATATATATATATATATATATATATAGTGTTAAAAAACACAAAGAATGGAACGGATGGGAAGGGGCCAAATGTCACGTTCTCTCGTTGGACGGTGATCTGCACTTAGAAGCCAACGTACACTCAATTTCACATTTCATAGAATTTGGTTTTAGTAAATTTTCTTAATGGATTGTTATTATTATGATTTAATCTCTTACGTACGATATGTGATGTGTGAATTTTTCAGTTTCAAAACAAAGTGATGTGAACGAACTCAAAGCTGCCGAACTAACTTGGTTGGTCACATAAACAAAATTTCAAGGAGTAAATTAGAGGTTCAAACTCCAGTTTCTACAAAATATCCGCATAAGTTTTATTTTCGATTTACTCAAATAAATAATTAAATAAATAAATAGCAGCATGTTTTAAAGAAAGTCCGTAGATGCTCCTACGCAGTGTCTCCTATATCAAGAGTCGCACTAACATGCCACGTTGTGAGAAGGCGTTTATCACTTACAGAGGCGGGGCTCAAACGTCTAACACTAATATTTGTGACTCTAATGAACGCTCAAGTGACGAGAAAAATCTTGTTTGAAAAAGAAATCATTTGACTTATGAATATTGTGGAAGCAAAAAAATGGGGAGCTAAAAGCTATTTAGTTAATTAAAATGTTCGAGTTTATATTTGTTTTGAAACAATTAATGGAAGCTTTCGAGGCCAAAAGTAGTCCCCCCCCCTTATAAGGCACTGGCATGAAACACTAGAGACCTTAAAAAAAAAAAGAAAAAAAAAAGAAAAAAGAATGGGAATGATGTGGTTCGGTTTGTATTATTGTGTTCATGGGGTTGTAAGACTGGTAGCCCAAAGGCGAGACCCATCATGTGTTCATGGGCCAAGCCCCGGGATTGGTATCCAACTACTTTATAGACGAATCGGATCCATCCATCAACTCTATTCAGGACTCACTGATTCGCCAGAGCAAAACGTATAATCCTCTTTAACCTCATTCTTGCCACCTTCGTTAATGCTCCCCTATTTTCTAGGTTCTTAAGCATCGAGTGCCAAGTCTTGTCGCCAGCGTATACCCGTTTCTTCTTGTCCTGCGTCTACTCTCTATGCTCATTCCCTCAACATACACAGTCTCTTCAATCCTTAACGACTATTAGTAGCCATTGCGAAGAATGTGTCGAGTTCTTAGATATGTATCAACTTCCCGCGAGCTGATTATCGTACATATATAGAAAAATCTCCTTATATTGCCCCGTAATGTGTCCTTTCGTTTGTCTCTCGGTGAGTCCAAGAATACGATTGCATCGTACCAAAGTTCATATAATTCCTATGTATGCGTGTATAATACACAGATGATTTAGAGCTTACGACATGTTTTCTTCAATTAATAGGAAGACAAAGAAATCGTGATCAGGACCGAAATGGGCCAACTATTGGAGACTAAAGAGGATAACTCAAATGGTCCGACTTGCGCCTGACACAGTTTGAAGTCGAATGTTATTAGCGTGGTTTGATTGGTCACGAGAGAGTACAAGTCTGGAATACAGAGAATCTGGATAAAAATACAAAGTACAACAAATTGAGACAGTGAATAGATCAACTCATTTAAATAAACTGGAGTTGACTTCTTGAACTTTGTGATGCCGAAACAGGTTTTCTTACTCGCCACCCATCCCTCTCTGTTTACTTAACTTTTGAGATCGGTCCCAATGGGCCAATCTTAGCATCGAGGAAAGTCCAACACTCGTTGCCATGAGGTGTCAGTTTTGGCTAATAAATATTACAAGAAATTGTTGGGTAGGTTGGGGGCCATTAATGCTTACGTGTTTATCAATGGAAAACGTAAATGTGTGTGTGTGTGTGTGTGTGTGTGTGTGTGTGTATAATATTGAGGATGAACAACAGCACCCGCGCTCGAGATGGGCCGAAAGCATGTAACAATAAAAGTCTCTTTTATATCTTATACACTTCAAATATTCAGCGTTTTCCAGTCCATGTATCATAAGATGCAATTTTGATTTTCTCTAATATCTCAAACGATACTATACCCAGTTTTTATCATAACTTTAAAAAGCTGATGTCTAGATGCATTTATACTGGAAGGATAACTCGTTTGTTGCTATTGCTTATCGACTAACGCTTCATACAAAAATCATTGCCTTATTTTGGTTGTTGGTCACAATAATTCGATGATTGAATGCATAAAGATGAATGGTCACGCTATCATATCATTTATGGCATACAAAACTGACTCGACACTGCACAACTGATAAAACTAGACCCTAATAATATCCAACTTCTGAACTTATTGATAAAGGATGAGTTGTGTTAACCCTTTTTAATGCCCCCCCCACCAGATGGGATGTTGCATACTCTTGTGAGAGAATTCTCAGACTACATCACTCACGCTGCTTGGGATTGTTGCATCCTTGCTTTTCACGCAAGATAATTTTCCTTCAAGCAAGTTTTTCTCCTACTAATTTAATGTGTCATACAAGCTCTTCGTTAAACAATCATGCTAGTAATTTTTCTTACAAATCCATCTTGCACCATGGATTATTTTCAGAAAATGGCAGCCTCTATTGTATATATTAAGTTATATTTTGGAGCCATGGCATTTAGCTCTCACCGTCATTTTTTCTTTCTCTTTGTAACTCAGCCAAAATTCAAGTAAGCCTTAATTCTGAATTTAATCATAGTTTGCTATAAATTTAATTATTGTCTGCTATGTTAATATTTTTGTCATTCTCTTCTCGATGTGAATCACATTCATTGTGAGATGGAGTTATCCCAAAACCTTCAGAAATCATAGATCGGCCATTGTTTAGCTCTCCCTTTTCCTCCATTTCCTCGTTTACTCGGATTTGGCCATCTTTTTTCTCCCAGGCATTTATAAGATCAACCTAAAATGTTGAATTTTTAAACATTCCTTCTCAACTCCAACTTCTTGTCCATTCCATCATTGGTGTCATCAACTAGACTATAATATCTACAAATAACATGCACCATGAGGTATCAAATATTTATTATCTTTAGAAGTCACTTTTGAAATGGTAGGCCTAGCATCTTGAGAAAACTGTCGATCAAATTGCAGCTAGTGAATTTCCCCATGACAGATAAATGTTCCTTGATTTATCAACCCTATGCTATTCAATTTTCTCAGCAATGGCTGCAAAGAGAAACGGACAACAGAGGCACAAGTCCTTGGTGTCGGATGAGCTAGAGAGCCAACATGTACAAAGATTGCCCTCACCGCACGGTCCCCATTGACAGTCCTCTTGATAGGTATAGCACTGATTTAGAAAGTCTTCCGCCCGCCAAGAGGGCATAGAGAGAGAGAGAGAGAGAGAGAGAGAGAGAAGGGGGGGGGGGACCTTGAATGTGACCAATACCAAATTGCTGAAACCGGAAACATGCTGCGCCGCTGCTTTCAACGAGTGAAACCCCTGATGGGGTCTCTTTGAATAGTTAAGTTCACACTGTCCATAAGATACAATGGATCATTTTTTTTTTTCACTTTCATACACAAACAAAAAGGGGACAACCATGAGCAATTGTATCTTTCTCGCCCTCCAGCATCAATGCTGTTCTGTGGCATTCATCTTTCAATATTGAAAAGGGCGTTGCACATTTATCGATAGGTCCCCCTGGCTACATTATTGTTGCACGATGCAAGCTTTTATCTGCTTTTTTGTCCCCAACACCTCCAGAGGATGCATATATTCTATGCTTTTTTCCCATAAAAAAAAAATACTTGCCGTGCAACTGGAAAAATAGAATATGCAATAAAGTACGAAAAATATCCCATAACATTATGTTACACATTTTGTTTATGTTAGTTATATATTTTGTTATCTTAATTAAAAGTTCATAGATTTTTGGTGAGAAA
The DNA here is from genome assembly GCA_019804595.1 of Bruguiera parviflora. Lineage (NCBI taxonomy): Eukaryota > Viridiplantae > Streptophyta > Magnoliopsida > Malpighiales > Rhizophoraceae > Bruguiera > Bruguiera parviflora. Next base: position 6,926,843 of record CM034059.1, read on the forward strand.
AATTATTTTAAAAAAAAAAAATCTAACTGACATGTGGCCAACCGCGTCCTAACTGTTTTTTTATTGTTATTTTTGGTACGGCCTTTTCATCTTATTCATGGCATCTTCCCCAAAAAAAGAAGACAATTAAGCAAAAGTACACCTTTATGCCCTGCTCTGCAACTCACAATATAGCTAACACCAAAAACTGTGAATAGGAATGTTAGAATCGGCAGCAACGTCCTTGGACTTTCCCCTTTCCCTCACCGTTATTACGTTTCTTTGCTCTCAGTATGATTTCTCCCCAGTTGCTCTCTCTTCGCACATAAAATAGATACATTATAACTTTTTAATTTTTAATTTTTGTTCCTTTTTTATTTTTTCCTTTTTTTCCCCCCTCGTCCCGATATAATAGAATGTTGTACATCTAGAATAGAATAAAAAATTTGACAGAATATAATAAACAAGTATGCTGCAATTATAACATTTTAAATGTTTGCGGGCCAAGGTTAATATCAAGAACAAACATGTCAAAATAAAGTATATTAAGGGTGTAAAATTAATGAGAAAATGGAGAGCTATCACTTCATTTAGCCCATGACCCGAAGTTGTATTTGTAGATTGTTATCTAGACATCAACGAGGTAATAAGTGGCCCGTTTAGTGCAACAACCAGATATGTACTATAGTACAATGACATTTTGGATACTCTAATTATCGTCTCTTCATCTATATTATGGAATGACACATTATCGTCGATAACTCTCTTATTATTATTATTATTATTATTAGGATTCATTCATTTAAGAAAGGGATAAAATATAATTAACTCTTTTTCCTTCTTAAAATGTCGTGCCATTTTTTATGTTGCCTAAAAACTTATTTACAAATGCAAAGTACACTCCAACATGGTTTACCAGTCAATTTGCAAAAATAGGTGAAAGAAAAAAAGAAAATAAGGAACTTTCTCAAAACCTCACAGTGTGTGTCTCATAAAGCCCTTTTTTGTTTTTTTTTATTAACCAATCTTACTGAAATTTTCGTGCAAGTTTGTTTTGTAATTGATTTTCCTTTTCTTTCTTTTCTATTTTATTTTTTCTTTCTAATTTGACAAAAAGAATCTCAGTTCAACTCGGTATTTTTTTTTTTTGAACTGAGGCCAAAAAAAAAAAACAAAAAAGAAAAAAAGAACAACAAACATGTAACATTCTCACCCGAAGTAGTGAGATTGAACTCTCAATACAATCTCCAACCACATGACTTAGTTCTATTCCTTCGCAAATGAATTAATACCAAAGGTAAACGGATTTACAAAAGCGCATTTAACGAAGTACACCATTAGTTATTCAAAGATCTAAGAAGGCCCCGAGAAATTTATCGCACGTGCCATTCAAACATCTAAGAAATCTTGTTCGTGACAGTTTTTTCGAAGTACGTGGATTAAAAGTTTCTCTTTAGTTCATAAAAAAAAAAAAAAAAAATCCATTAGGTTATGAAAGTATATAATAAAAGGGACTCTTTTCCTATTCCATACAATTTCCCTCATCTTATCTAATAGAATCAAATTTGAAATTTTCATGAAAAAATTTCAAGTTTACCCTCAGGAACACGGCAGATTTGAAGTTGATTAAATTCTAATTAGAGGCACAAGTTTCATATAGGTTGGCTTAAAAAGCCACTCAGTTAAAGGTTTTCATATAATCAGATCGTGAAGACAACACGGTTTTGAACAGATTTCTGGCAGCAGAAGAATGCTGTCAAATGCATGTTTAAGAAATAGGAATTATAAAAATAAGATGAAGAAATCTGTGTTGTGTTCACATTTTTTGTATCCCAAATGCCATGTGGGTTTTTTTTTTTTTTTTTTTGAACGAAATGTCAAGAGGCTTAAACTTTAGACTTTTGCAGATTATTATTTGGTTTGGTTTGATTTGTCTACCCTGCGACTCCGATCAGTAACCCTTTGTTATGACTGGTCGCTGTTTCTTGACTGGGTCTGCTCCTTCGAAAGAACACGATTAAGATTAATTATTGTGTCTGAGTATAGCTTTGGATGATCGCTCCAATTATGTAAAACTATGTAAGAGATTACATTGAGGATTACGTTGGGGTGCGCTCGCGTTTTATTTCAAATTAAATCAATAGGCATATAATTAAACATTGTAATTTTGATATATGTATAGAACTTTAAGTATTTAGCAAGTTTAATAGTAAGTTACAATATAGCACCCAAAATTTATGTTTTTCTTATCAGGCACCGTTAAAGCAAAGTCGACCGCTAAGATTTTTCAATTCCGAAAATGTTTTTTTTTATTTTATTTGTTAAGGGGAATTCTTCCAAATTATCATGGTAAAACTATTTATCTGATCCTTTCCCATATCCTATGGTATATAAGAGCTTTGTGTACTGTTTTTTGTTTTTAAACAATTGCTTTGCTCCATGAGAAATATGTTAATACGCCATTTATCATGATCAAGTGCTAATTGAAAATTGCTATGACTGTTCCGAAGACAACAAATGAAAATTTTTTAAAGAGAGAGAGAGAGAGAGAGATACAAAAACAACGAGAAACCCACTTGGATGATAAGAGCATGCCCCGCGAAGAGAGCATGTATTTCTAAAAAAATAAAAATAAACAATTTCTATACTTAGACGTGGGTTTTACTTAGAGTGATCGTTTTCACATAAACGAGCTTTCTTTATCAATTGCCCGAGTCACATTCCATTTCAATCTTTAGCCGTGATCTTGAATAACAAACTTGGCCCAGATCTTAGAATTCAATTAATACAAGAAATAAGATTAAGGTCAATTAACAACTAATTAACATTCATGCTCGACGAGCACACAACAAAAATATCTATTTAATTTGTTTATCGCATGATGAATGGGTTTAGACAAGGGCAAAGCCACCAGCTAGCTGTTTCAAAGTTCCTTATAATAATAATAATAATATACCTGACTTTTGACAGCATGTCAAGAAGAATACGACTTCTTAAGTGTCACGTTTCCATTCCTAGCTGTAATTTTTGAGTATTCCTCTTAGACCAGACGTTTACATATAAGGCAATTTGAAACCAACAATTATAATATATCTTAACATACAATCATATGCTTAAATTACACACAATAGGAGACTGTGCATGTTACGTAATCCCATTTGTTTAATGTCAACTCATGGAGCCATGTGTGGCCACGAAGGTTCTTAGTAGACCACAAGACATTCATTTAAGGAAATATTTTTTCTTTTTTCCTCCAATCTTGTTCCATGGTTCCATTTGAAGTAATAAATATTGACCATCGCGTCTGGCCAAAGTTTCCTGTTGTTTTTGACTTCCGGACCAATTAGTAATTCAACAAAGTTAGGTTCCGTTTTTGTTCTTTATAAAGATGATAAGGATTGATATTTGGTCGGCTAAAAAACAATCTCTCTCTCTCTCAATAGAAAATTTTGCATAATTAGTCTTGTTCTTAGAAATTATGATGCCACAAATGTAATAAACTCTAAAGCCTGGCTATCTGGGGAATATTGTTAGAGATGAAAATAGTCAATTGGGTAACGTAAACAGTCATAAATGTTCATCATTCTACATATTCAGAGAAAAACTCAACAATTAAGAACTCAAACTTTCAAGTAGCGGTCTTGAATTAGAATCGACAGAATTAAAAAGGCAGAGATTATGGGATGGAGGATACCGCTCCTCGTGCATGTATAACCTCTGTCTTATAAATCGTCAACTTGATGAAGAGAAAACCAAAGGCATTAAAAAAAAAAAACATAAATAGTAGCATCTGTTTTTTATTATTTTTTATCTACTATATTAATTAATAATTTCTATAGAGCCTATAGACACGTGCAAACGCGTTTTTCATAGTAAAAAATGATGAATGCTTGTCCGCAACAGAAGGAAACAAAAATGACAGATGTGATTATGTGGTTTTGTTGCTATTGCTAGCCGACTGCAACACCCTTGTGGGCAAATTCTTTATTTGTTTTCTGACTTTGTGACCCATGCGTGCCATGTCGGCAACATGATACCAAATAGTCGGCCTAGAATTTTCTACTAACAATAAATTAGATTTTTCAAATAAGGATGGACCGAATTTATGCATGTGATTTAGTGTGCTTAACAACATTGTTTAGTTGTATATATGGATTTTGATTATTATACCAAGATTTTTCAATGAACTAGGATTAGTTGGGACCCTTCATCAATAAGAATTTTGACTGACTCTTCTTTCAGTCTAGCTAGGCTAGCTTTCATTAATTAATTCCTCGAAACACTCGGGAAATTATACAGCCTAACTCAATTTAACATGAACAGTCTACCGTATCCAATTGTCTGCTCATATAAACTTGAAACTAATCCATAAACTTCCCACAACCGTGTCTGTGTGTGTACCAGTACAAATCTTTAAAATAGGTTTTTTTTTTTTTTTTTTTTTTTTGGGGCGAACATCAATGAGACCCTTCTACATGGCGTCCCAAATGGTAGAGGACACCCCAATGAATATGTACAGGCTGATTATATCGCATGAAAAAGCTGATTATAACGTTATCATTGTAATATCTTTTATTGTATTTCCTATGACTGAAAAACCTTAATCTGATGTACTAATTGTAATTTTCATGGCTTAATTATGCAATAGTTGACTGTAAGTGTGAACCAACTTGAAGAAAAACCAGAGAACAAAGTCACAAAGCTGTTCCCTTATCTCGTCCGCCTAAAGGTTTTTCTGCCATGCCCCACATCTTCATCGAGGGGTTGAGTTATGTGGCACGCAGGAGATAAATGGGACTCATTTATAGCCAAAAGAACCAAAGGATTGAGGCCCTTACATAGTCGAGAAAAGCAACTAAACTGCTGCGCTCTTATTATTATTTTTCTCTGTTTTTTTTTCTTTTTTAAAATTAATTGAATTTGATTAAGATTTCAATTTGAGATTTTCAACCTTAGAAACACGTTTAGTATTGGTGAATTAAAACTCATTAGTTCTCTTTTCCTTTTTTCATATTGTAAAAATGAAGTATTACTAATCAATCTTTTTCTGTAATACTAGATTTTTATGCACCGAGATACTATTAATACACTAAATTTTACTATATGTTAAAGACTAATACAACACTAGGACCAAAACTAGAAATTAAAACCTATAAATTTCTATCTTAATATCTCTATCTATTTTCCCGTAGCCTAGTTATAAAGATAGACAAATTAAATTGAGACCATTATGAAATTTACAAAAGAAACGAAAAAAAAAAAAATTCTACTTAAGATATATGGCCTCGAGTTTTGAACTTTAATCTATATACGAAGACAAGAAGGTACTTATGAACTAAACCAACCCCATAGACTCCGCTGTACCCATTACCCGTTTGCTTTGAAAGAAATTGTTTCTGCCTGGTTGTTTTGTTTTGGGTTTTCACTCAAGTAGTGGACTAGAATATGTTCCGTATTATAATTCTAGAAGCCGAATAATAATGCTTTTTTTGACCAAGATTTATCGTTGAAAAAGGTTGGCCAATTTCCTTGTTTTATTGTCATCAGCTGACAAATTAATCATATCAATTCTAGAATTCAGAATGTTTATGATAATCCTAAGGTTACATCAAAAAAATAGCATTACGTACCGACCCCTTATAACATCAACAGTAGCCACTGTTCTCCTATTGCTTTATCTAAAAATGACCATTATTATCATATATATGATATTGGCTAACTATTTGAAACCAATTATTATTTTTATACGACAACTAATCGAGTATTATATTGCCAGTTATAAATCAAGTTGATTCCATCATGTGGTTTGACCTGGAAAGAAGGGTCGTTGTCCTCGTCGGTGGAGGATGAAGCGCAGGTCAAAGATTGCATAGTATAGTTTTTGTTAAATAAATTTTCTCCAAACATTACCACAATACTTCATGAGTTTTTAATCAAGCAGAGATATAATTGATTAACTATTATATATATATATATATATATATATGCTTAAGCGAAGGAGTGATTGCGTGTGTGAACACGTTGAACAAACAAGTTGTGTGGAGGGTTAGGAAAGAAGTAAAAAGGCAAAGGAATTTATAGGAGTGCTGCTGCTGTTGTTGTTGTTGTTGACGTACAAGACAGTTCCACAAATCCAAAGGCCTTTTTCTAATTGTTGTCCCATAAAACAATATGACTTTTTTTTTTCCCTCTTTTTTGTTTTATTTCCCCCTCTTTTCTTTCAATTTTAGATATGCACGTAAAAAAATGTATTTTATATTCGACTTGAATAATTGGTGGTATTAACTCAAATTTGGCGAGTATTTTTATTAATCACCTCTTTCTTCCTTTCTTTAGATCACTAGATGGAATTAGCCAAAAAGGTGGATTAGGATTGGATCCTAGATATATATATATATATATATATACACATATGCATCAAGTCATTGATTGTTTGTACCATGTATAAGTCGGATTTTAACATATATTTTGGTTGCCCACGACCCCACCTGGCACTCGTCAACGGAAACATTAAATGCTTAATTCAATTAAGGGTCCAATTGGATGGCTTAAATTGCAATCTACCGTGTATTTTAACTTCTACTTCTCCTTGAAACATCACATAATTATCAGTTATTTACCTTCTACGTTATAATTTTCTGGTTCTTGAGCTAATTCCAGATTTGTAGCTAGTAGAATATCGTCAAAAAAAAAAAAAAGCAGCCATTTAATTTAAAATTTTAAACTAGAAGGGGTGGAACAGGTAAATATTATAAACCAGAAGTTCTTATACTTTATCGGTATCGGATTTTACTGTTGATGTGCTATCTATTTGACCTACCGCAATTTTCTTTGCAATTATCAGGGTTATTAAATGTCTATTGGTGACCTGGTTACTACCATTGTGGTATCGGTAAATATGTGCTAATCTTAATCCAAAAAATATGCGTATGCTAATCTTTGTCACAACTTGTCTATTAGATCTCCAGAAGCAACCAAACGAGAGAGGCTGCAATATAATGTGATTTCAAACTGTGTCATATTTATTTTCTTTTTGATTAATTTAGCACTTGGCAAAAGAGTTGGTGGGTATGGCGTGGCATAATCCATCTTCACTCATATAGTAATTCATCTCTTCCCCAAAAAAATTCACATGAGTGCAAAAGTGGTAACATGTCGAGCACACATTAATTATTAATTAGTTTTTACCTTTTTATAAGATAATATCAAGGCCATTGTTCAATAGCAAGAGTCAACTAGGGTTATGGATAAACACACGCATGCATTTGCCTTTTGAGGTATATATATTTTTCTAGTACTAAGACTAATAGAAAATTTAGATTGCTGACATAAGACGAATGGATCTTTTTCTTTCTCAATTCGTCAAAATCTCACTTTATAATTAAAAAAATTTCATCGATGTATATTTGGTTCTCTAATGATAAGTGTATGACATGGTTTCTTTTTCCCACAATTTTCCTTTTGTTTTCAATAGATCATAATTGATCTAATTGAATGGAAAACACCTAATAAAAAAACATCCACTCACATGCTTGCATAAGATTCAAGAAAGTAACTTATAATACCCATGTTTCAAAGGAGGGGAAAAAGAATCTTTTAGCTCTACAAGTGAGAAAAAGATAGACATGAGATAACCTGGGTAATAAAAGCATCATAGGTTAGTGGACCGTCCAATAAGTAACTTTCACATCCCATTATTGGACTAGTGGCTAGATGTAGATCATGATCATTAGCAGAAAAGGTATTGGCAATTCAGGGATTAACATTATCCAATTTGCTTGTGTACTAGTTTATACTCGTGTATAATGTGTGCAGCTAAATATATATTAGCCATTCCTTTTCCTTTTAAAAGCTTGAAATCTGTTTTTCTCTAGACCAGTCAACTAATTGCTTTGTGGAATCAAGTAAATAATTATGGTAGAATAAAAAAAGGGGGGTATTTTGGTAAACAATGCGTGTTCATTGTGATTATGGTTACATATACGCAAGTTGGCATAAAAGTTGATTTGGGTAGCTAGATCTAAATCAATGCTGATGAGGTAAGAGCTGAGGACCACACATGTCAGGGAACAAAATCAATATGGATACCTTTTTGGAATTTTACTACATATATATATAGTATATACTAGGGGAGTTGAGGGTTTGGAAAAGTCGGGCGACAAAACCAATATGGATATCAACGCGTCATTAATGTATCTCTTGTATCGACATGTCACAATAATGAGCCCATCTATAATTTCAGGCAATCTGATTTATAGTTTTTCATTTCTTAATATGGAAATCTTAATCAAACCACAAGTATGGTTTGGTTGGTAGATCAAGTCAGTGCAATGCCCGTGGTGGTCTACGGTAAAGTTGAAATTGCCATCGACCCAGCAAATCAAATCAGATGATCACAAATCAATAATAGAAAGGAGAGGGGCCCATTTCAGAATGATAGACTTCATGTTCATCACAATAATGCTCTCTCTGTCTATCCCTTTCCGTCTCTTGGGGTTCGAAATATGCAACAGAGAAACAGCCTGTTCGTCTTAGAAACTTGAAGGATACCGTACATCTACTTTTGCTATCCTACATCATGAAAATATATTCCGAGACCAATTAAAGAAAACAGAAGACATAATTGAAGGATTGATATGCTAGCGAGTGGCTCTAATTTTGAAAACTTAATGTTAGAAATAATTTTTACAAATTTTTTAGTCTCAGCATCGACGACTTGACGTTGATTATAAGTTAGTCACTAGAGTTATATTGCGATATTACATGATCTTGTTTCCAACAGTAGGTTCTGGTGATTAAGAGGCTAAATATATTATTGACCATCAAATAAAATAAACTTTATAATGAAAAAAAAAAAGACGCAACAAATTTTTAATGTTGAGTTAATTTTATTTATTTATAGTATGACCGGTTTCAAAATATCCGTTTAATTAATTATATTTTATACCGTGGTGTGAAGGACCAAGTGGTGTCTTAAAATGGGAACCACAAGAAAAATCACCATAAACCCGCGGCTAAACCACCTGCCCACCGTCTTGAGACGGTGCTTGGTTTTATCAACTTGCATGGCAAATTGGGGGGGCCCTAAAACGGCCTCCGGGGCTCTTCCGTACAACATCGAACAATATAATATCAATCTTGTTTGTTGTATTCCATCGTTCCGGAAAAAGAAAATGCCAACTAGTTTCTCCTGCCAACAAAATGTGAAAAAACTAAACAAACAGAAATATTTGGAAAAATAAAACTATGGGTCTCAACATCACAATTATGACGATGAATTCATTGATGAGCAGTTTTCATTTTAGTGTGCACAACCGCACATGTAAAAATATCATAGAATCATTGGGTCCAACAGTAAAATGTACCACACAGGTGCATGCGGATTTTTGAAATAATAATAATAATAATAATAAAACATGGGCAAATCCCTTCCCCACTCCAATTTGGACCAACAAGAGAAAGGAAAAAAAAAAAGAAATAGAAACAAAACAAACAAGTTAAGCCTAGTTGGGGTGCAGAGATTGTGAAGTGCTGGTTGGACAAATAATGGGATGATCTTTTTTTTTTTTTCTTTTCTTTTTTCTTCTTTTTTATGGTAAGGTTTTTGGTTTGAGATATACCAAGATGAACCTAGCCAATAAGACAAACCAAGGTTGAGGGAGGACGAAAGGGATAAGGCTAAGTATGATATACCCCCCCCCCTTCCTTATGGGGAATTTCTTGTGCAACGAGCCTTTTGTCTTCCATGTCTATCCATGCCCCCAACCCCCCCCCCTCTTCCCCACCACCAAAAGATCTTTGTCTTAAGGTCCACTTCCCATTCCAATAGCTAGAATTAAACCCCCCTTTACACATACGTATTCCCTCTTTCTCTCTATTTAATGTTTATCTGAATTTTAATCGGTGTAATAAAAGCAAATGCTAGAAGAGGAGATATCTTTTAAAATAAATAAAAAATTTAAAAAATATATTATTAAAATTATAAATTCTGTAAATATAAATTTAATTTTTGCTAAACACTTAGACAGGGGTTTAAATCTAAAATTTATGATTTGACAATAAATGACCTCTATCACCAGGCAATCAATGGTAAAGAGAGATTTCGTTTTTTATGCATATAACTATTTTCCATGAAACATTAGTTATTACATTTCATATCATATCAATTAATGGTGGTCAGCCGGAAGAGAGAGAGAGAGAGAGAGAGAGAGAGAGAGAGGAAGAGATGCTGGTCAGCAGGCAGAAAAAAGCCCCTGGGGGGATGAACTAGAAGCAAGGTCTACGGTCATGGAAGCCCCATCAACCTATTATTGTGGGTCCCCTCCCCACCAGACCTAGCCCACAACACACGCATACAGCCTCTTGTAGACGACGCTATTCAATTTTAATCGTTAATTGTTAGTAACTATTTAATTTATTATTTATAAAAAATAAATTAATTATAATTAGTAATTAAAATTAAATAATATAAACCAGCATCTAGTTTTTCTTTTCGATTCTCATGTCCATATATATATATATATATATATATATATAACCCACCTATTTAGTCCCCACTTCCTTTTTCCCTGTACCTATAACCATACATGAATCTTCCTACTTACTTACCATGCAATTTCCCTGTAGCTAAACCCACAGCAGCCACGTCCCCGTAGTTTCCCTATCACCCACCCCCAATTTGTGACTACAACCCTAAAAACAAAAACAATTGTGAAAAAAACAAGCAAAGAACGCAATTTCGTAGAAAGGAAAAAAAAAAAAAGAGTTTCTAAAAAAATAAACTTAAATTTTCTCGTCAATAAAGAAAAAACATAACTTTAAAAAAAATAATATTTTATTTATAAAACTCACATGCAAATTCATCCATCCGAGTCTCCCCACCCCCAAAAAAACTCCTCTTTCCTCTTAATTTGGCCATCAATCTCTTTCCATCTAGCAAATAGCAATAAATAAATAGTTATCGTAAGAACCTCAAAACTTGGCCACGTTTCCCTATATATATGTGTGTGTACATATGCATAAGCCTTGCAGGACAACGAAATTCATATAACCACAGCCAACAAAACCATCTCTCTCCAATCTGCCTCTGCCTCTCCTCAATGGTAGGGAGTTGTATAGACGAGAGCGCAAGTAGTGGTGAATCCGTAACCATCTCCGTTCCGTCGCCTGTCTCTTTGGCTCAATTCACATCGGCAAAAACGATGTCGCCAGAGTCTTTTTGCCGCGTTGGCAGCGGCACGAGTGTGATTCTTGACTCAGAGTCCGGGGTGGATCAGGCCGAGTCACGCAAGCTCCCTTCCTCCAAATACAAGGGAGTCGTTCCCCAGCCCAACGGGCGATGGGGCGCGCAGATTTATGAGAAGCACCAGCGCGTGTGGCTCGGAACCTTCAATGAAGAAGACGAGGCCGCCAGAGCCTATGACATCGCCGCCCAGAGGTTCCGCGGCCGCGACGCCGTCACTAACTTCAAGAAAGTAGTTGAGTCGGAGGAGGACGGCCTCCAAGCCGCTTTCTTGAACGCGCATTCCAAGGCGGAAATCGTCGACATGCTGAGAAAACACACATACAACGACGAGCTGGAGCAAAGCAAGAGAAACCACATGATTGACGGGCTAGGAAAGCCGCAGCAAAGAAACCAAGTAGGCAACTTTTCGGGGCCGGCCGACTGGGTTTTCAAAGAGCGCGAACAGCTCTTCGAAAAGACCGTGACGCCCAGCGACGTTGGGAAGCTGAACAGGCTGGTGATACCCAAACAGCACGCCGAAAAGCACTTCCCTTTGCAGAGCGGAAGCAGCGGCAGCAGCAGCAAAGGCGTACTGCTCAACTTCGAGGACGTTACAGGGAAAGTCTGGCGGTTCCGCTATTCGTACTGGAACAGCAGCCAGAGCTACGTGCTGACCAAAGGCTGGAGCCGGTTCGTGAAGGAGAAGAATCTGAGAGCCGGCGACATTGTCAGCTTCCAGAAATCGACCGGACCGGTTAAGCAGCTGTACATAGACTGGGAAACGAGAACTGGGTCTGGACTCAACCCTGTTTTCCGGTCGGACCAGCCGGTTCAAATGGTGAAGCTGTTTGGGGTCAACATCTTTAATGTAGCCGGAAGTTCGGGAAGTCCTGCAGGTGTTCTCGACGGCGTTAGCGTCGGAGGAAGCTGTGATGGGAAAAGAAGTAGGGAAATGAACCAATTGTCATTAGACTGGAGCAAGAAACCAAGGATCATCGGAGCTCCGCAACATTAATTTTGTTCTGTCTTTTTTGTGTCCTCTTAGCTTCCTCTTTTTCTCTTTTTCTTCTTCTTTTTTTTTTTTTATAATAATTTTGCGAATGTTAACGGGGACTTTTGGAAGGAGGGGCTGGGGGTGCTGTAGCAGCAGCAAGTTGCAAAAGGGCGATTTGTATATTACAAGACCCCCCCCCAAAAAAAAAACAAAAAAACAAAACAAAAACAAAAAGGCTGAAGAACAGCTGAAATCAATATAATTAGGTGCAACAATTTATAACATGAAAACAGTCAGAAACTTTTAGCCATCAATTGCTTTTGAGTTTTCACGTTTTGACATCAATTATAGCTTTTCTTTATGTTCCCACTCAGTTAATCTTGGGAAATATTCCCATTACGATGACTTTAAGTATCTTAAGAGAACAAGTCTCTTAAATTGAGATCTAAAATGGCTATGAATTTTCGGATACATAATTTTGGATTTCTTTTGCTAGTATGGTGAGCCTGTACGCGGTATTAGAATTTGAATCGTCTTTTTTAAGTGTGCATGCTAACAAGATTATTTAATTGCTCAAACTTTTAAATTGATAGGTGTGAAAGTATGCATTCTTATTTCAAAAAGTTAGGTTGATTGGTAGATAGGATTCGTCAGATTTTTAGAGTAACAACAAAATCTTTTTTAAGAAATTAAATTATTAAATTACTTGTTCATCATGTGACCTTCAGGCTACCATAGACCACATAAGATCCAACATCGTAATTAAATGATTTGGTCATCGGTGGCAACAGGAGAAGATGAGAGCATCTATTGATGAGTAGGACATGTCCAATAACACATTTGATGAGGCAGGACACTAACCACTGCTAGCTGGCCCGTCAAGTGAGAAGCTTGCCAATGAAATTAAATAGAGCTGATTGTTTTTCAAAAGATGTGGCTATTAAATATTAATTTATTAGATGAAGGAGATTTCACCTCGACACGCATTGTCTATCCACTTTTGTCCTTGTGAAAGTATCATCAAATGCTCTTTTCGAAAAATCAATGTAAAGCGAGATGGCAGGGCACAACCGGTTTCCAATTAGTGTGTGATCTAAAGATCGATTTGATATAATGGGGTTGCATAAAAACTCACACCATGCTCAATATATAATAAGATTTACAATAAATTATGGTTATCGAATTCCTTGAAACATTATTACCCCGATTTCTACACATCGTCACTCAGTTCTATTTTTCCACCGATATTCCACCGACCGTTCTTTTCAACACCCAACAGTTTCCCCCATCTTTCCTATCATAGTCAATAAAGAACCAAATCAAATCACAATATAATCAAGAATAATTCAGGGTTTATTTTATGACTGACAAAAGCACTACGACTACATAAATTTGCGTCAGAGTATTGCCAATATGCAACTTGTCGTGCCATTCCCTACATTTTTTTTTTCCTTTTTGTTTTTCTTCATATCGTATGCGTCATTTCAGCAGTGCTTTGTAGTCCTGTTTCCTTGGGGGCATTATTTTGTAGTGATGTTCTAAGAGTTTTGATTCGATTTGGCTGTTTAAAAAGAAGAAAAAAAAAACCCAAAAAAACAAAAAACAAAAAAAAAGAAAAGAAAAGAAAACTTGTCGTGTCATTAAAAGAACTATTTTTGACATTGCGAACAATCTATTTATCGATCAATCGAGAAAATGTCAAACCCATGAAGATGATTATGAATTAGTGTCGAAAATTAATATTTTCCAGGCAAATCAAGTCCTTAATGTTCATAGAAAATGATACTCTTAACTTGATCGCATTCCCTACAAACTAATCAAAAAAAAACGTTTGACATGAATATATTCTTTCTAAATATTGTAAATATATATATATATATATATATATATATATATATATATATATTTCAAAGACCTGGCATTTTTAATCCAAGTCCTGTCACAAGCAAGTGGGTGGTGCTAATCTGGCTTCAATTTCACGTTCGTCAAGCTTAAGGTTCCGCAGCAATTTCCTCATAGTTTCCAAAGCACTGAATCCATCGGTTGAATTTTTCGGAAACCCACTTCTTTTATATATTTTAACTCTGGATCCCAATGTTTATATGCTTGCGAAATTTGACTCCAATATGATGCCGAATTAATTGGAGAAATTTGCACAAAAATACGAAAGCAGAATGATATTTGCTTGTTCAACCTCCACCAAGTTAATTAGTTAAATGAAATAGCTATTGGGTCAAACTAGGAAACATCTGCCTAGCCCTCTTGCCTCAGGGTTCATTTTTCCTTATATCTACTTTTCTTTCTTTGGACCAAACCCTCCCTTTGCATAACTCTTTGTTGCTAACAGTTTAAAATCCATTGACAATCTTTTTAAGCCCTTGGGCTACTACTCCTGCTGTTGAAATTAACATCTCTGAAGTTCAGAACCATTTGTGGGACAGTTGACTTCGAAATTTGATTCCTCTGAGGGATAAATTGTACTTACGTGCTTACAGTATAATTTTTTTTGGCATATGGAGCCGCTCCATTTCCTAACATTCATGTTGTGTCTACACTAGAGTCAAGAAAGAAATTCTTTTTTTTTTTTTTTCTGACTATCAGAAACGTTCCACCATGCAACAGAATACAATATTTAAACATCTGCCGACCTGATTGATGCCATGCATATGACTTTTTTTTCCTTTTTCGTGGGTCTGTTTGTTTACAGCAACGCGGGCGTATATTTGATGCCAATTTCCCAGGTCCGGCCCAAGCATCTCTTACGATGGGCCAACCATGTTCCAGGAGGCCCAGTCACCATTAATATGCTGACATGCTTGTTGTCTTATGAAGGAGAGTGATTAAAGAAATTAGAAAGTATAGGAGTTTCTAAACCGCGTGGACTATATGTGAAAGTATAGGAGTCTCTATGATTATATTCAACAACAAATATTTTAGGATTTTACTGTGAAAAGAGAAAAAAAAAAAAACAAAAAGAGAAAAGTTCAGCCTAAGTTAGAACATGTGCAAGCAAGTTAAGGCTAAACAATTAAATATAAGGGGGAACCTGATAGTATAAAAACTTCATATGAACAATCATTCTTGTTTATTTTCAGCTGCTGATGAACTCAAGGCCACCAACCAATTTGCTCAGAAGCTATTCACAGGCCTCGTATTTGCCAAACGAAACTGAACCAATGAATTTGGACAATCAGCATTATTATAGTTAGTGTATAAAGCCCAATCCAGTTACACCAAGCCTACAGCTCATGGAACAAAGAAAAAGACAAAAAGTCTCAAAGTAGAGTTTTACTCGACAGTCAATTAAATAAAAAGAATAGAATAAAATAAAAAATTAATTTTAATATAATAATATCATAATTATCTCTAAAATTAGATATATCAAATTTTAATCTCATTCAGAATTACACGGAAAAAAAAAAAAAGAAAGAAAAGAAAGTCATAAGCTCGTTTACAACACTTCTATGTGGCATTTGTGGTGCATAACTTCGTCAATCCACATCAGCCTTTCTGCCGCCACGAAAATACCTGTAATAACTGTCACTGTAATCTATCCCGAAAAAATCACTGAATAAAAATCTGAAAAGAAAATCAAAAAAGAAAAGAAAAAAAAAACCTGGAAATTTGGTGGTCTAGATTTGAAGCAGCCTTAACAACTAAAGCTAGTGTCTTGCCAACTTGCAGACCCCTCATTCTGCACACCAATGGCCACCATTGCGTCTGGTGGAGCTGCCGCAGGTGTGGTTCCAATCAGACTCAGTACCCAAAAACCAAAACGCCCTTCTCAATTTCTTGGCAAAAAACTCAACTTCAAGCCCTCTCAAAAACCCATCTTTTCAAATCCAAAAGCACTTGCAGTTCTTGCCTCAGGAGGTGAAATCATAGATGTAGTCCACAACCTTTTCTTGGCTGTAGGGGTTGGGCTGCCATGCACTGTGATGGAGTGTGGAGATATGATATACAGAAGCACTTTGCCAAAGCCTAGCGGATTGACTCTTACAGCTCCTGGTGCTGCTTTGGCTCTGGGTGCTCTTTCTTATCTTTGGGCCACTCCTGGTGTGGCTCCTGGCTTCTTTGACATGTTTGTTCTTGCTTTTGTAGAGAGATTGTTTAGACCCACTTTTAGAAAGGTTGGCTATTGCTAGTTGGCTTTGATGTTTTAGTTGGAATTTGTGTTCTATTTTTTCTAATTGTCTGGTTTTTGTTGACTGTCTCAGGATGACTTTGTTTTGGGGAAGAAATTGGGTGAGGGATCATTTGGAGTGGTTTATAAAGTTTCGTTCACTAAGAAGCCTTCTTCCAAGGTACTGACTCTTTGATTTCCCCTCTCAGTACATTTCAATTTCTAAACATTATTGCTGTTTCTTAGCCTTGCTTGCAGCTTTTTCCTTTTTATCCAATTTTGTGGTGGGCAACCTGCAGTTTTGGTTAATTCACTTTGTCGGTGTACTTACCAGTTACAATGGTTGATAGTATGTTGGGCTGACCCATAGTGGAAATGCATGTGACCTTGCAACCCAGTTACATTATCCAGCATGTTAATCATGTTTTTTTTTTTTTATTTTTATTTTTTTTGGGTTTTCATATTAGCGGAAAGGCGACTTGGTCTTGAAAAAGGCCACTGAGTATGGGGCAGTGGAAATTTGGATGAATGAGCGCGTTCGAAGAGCTTGTGCGAACAGCTGTGCTGAGTTTTTGTACGGATTTCTAGAGGTGTTGCTCTATTATGACTAGTTCTACCCTGTATGCTAATGAGTATCATTATCAAGAAATTTAGCACTTCTATTTTATTGTTCATAGCAATTAGAGCTTAGATATTACCTTCCTGAATTTTTGTCCTGAAACTACTTTCAGAATTCTTCAAAGAAAGGAGCTGAATATTGGCTTATATGGCAGTTTGAGGGGGAAGCAACACTTTACGACCTGATGCTGAGCAGAGAGTTCCCCTACAATGTTTGTACATTCTGTCAGTTCTATTTCTGCATTGATGAAGTTGTTACTACTTAGAACTCGTTTCTAGACATTAATACGGTAAAGTTCTTGCAAACCAACCAAGGTTGCAATAGTCAGAGTCAAAAATTGATCTTCCTTTGCAACGGGATTGCTTTTAGTCCCTAAGTAAGTAGGGACTTGAAATTGGTTTTCCTTGGTGCATCGTCAAAACTGGATAGTTTGATATTGCTGCGTTATACTCTCCACTGATTTTTGGACTCATTGTTGTTTAAAATTGGTCGATGCTACTCAAGTTCTTCAATTTTAAGTCCATGTGGTTCAATTATCAGTGCCAACACTTCTGAGGCTTATATGAATTCTCAGGTAGAAACAATGATTCTTGGAGAAGTTCAGGATTTGCCAAAGGGATTGGAAAGGGAGAATAGAATCATTCAGACCATAATGAGACAGCTTTTATTTGCATTGGATGGTCTTCACTCTACGGGGATCGTGCATAGAGATATTAAGCCACAGAATATTATTTTCTCCGAAGGTAATGATACCAAGAGCCTAGTTAGATATAAACACATTCTAAGACATCTCCAATCAAGCAATTTACATCTGGTGAAACTGAAGCAGAGTCACGAACATTCAAGATCATTGATCTTGGAGCTGCAACAGATCTGCGAGTTGGGATAAATTATATCCCGAAGGAGTTTCTTTTAGACCCAAGGTACTTTCTTTCCACGCAAAACATGTGCCTTGTAAACTAGCCAGGTTTAGCCTGGTTGGCTACAAAATCGAAGCTCTCGGGGAGAGTTTGGGGGTTCAAACCCCAGCTCCCTTTACATCCCATGAGATGTAGGCTTTAATGCTGATGTATTTAAAAATAAAAAAATAAAAAAAAAAAGCATGTTTCTTGTTGATGTCTGGCAGGCAACATCCACAGCTTCATTCTGGCTTCCATTCAAGTCTTTCATGTCCCTTCTATTTCTAGTCATTGGACTTTTGCCTGTGTATATTAAGATCAAATATATGGACCTCCCCACTCTTTTGGTGTTTCTATAAATAGATATTTACAGGAAAAATGTGCAAGAGGCTATTTTTAACTTGTATTGTCAAAGATGGCTAGGCTATTAGCTTATTGAACCCATAAAAGGAAATGAAAATCACATTCATTAACTAAGTAGAGGGGGATACCAACATACCGTTGCTTGTGAGAAGTATAACAAGCCCAGAGTACATAATGAAATCTCAGTGGAGGCCATTATTTCATAGGCTAAATCTCCAACTTTTTCAGGTATGCTGCACCAGAACAATATATCATGAGTACACAGACTCCATCTGCACCTTCAGCTCCGGTGGCAACTGCACTTTCCCCAGTGCTATGGCAGGTGCCCGTACCTTCTGTGACCCCCCTCCTTATAATTAGTACCATGAGGAGGCATACCCTCAGAGAAAAATCATTTTTTTCTTCTGCTGACAGTGATGAGATGTACATCATTTTGTTCTTAAACAGATGAACCTGCCAGATAGATTTGATATTTTCAGTGCTGGTCTAATCTTCCTACAGATGGTAAGTAGTCTGAATATTCTTACTAGCTTTGATTACCATGTTTGACTGCTCAGCAACATTTTCTGCCATGCATCTGTACTGTTAGACTGACCATATGACTTTCATGACAAAAATTGTAAGAATGGTTAGGCTTCAATATTTTGTATTGTCCTCCAATTCTGCGATTTACTGGTTCCTACGTATGCGGTTATTAATGCATAGAAGTCCTTCTTGGATCTTAATTAATGAGGGCCTATGGAACCTAAATGATTATGGATCTGAGATTCGGGATAGATTTGTGCTTGGATGTAATGTTGTTTATTCTCAATGTGAGGTTGATCTCGACAATTTTAAAACATAGTACCAAGAAGTATCTGACGTGCTTTCAAGTTAGTGTTGAGTGTCCACATAACCTGCTGCTGGCGTAACAGAATTTCAAGAAATATTATATGCCACCTTTGATTTATTGAAGTTTCAGGAAACAAACTTGTGGAAGTTTCTAGTGTTCCGGAGGTTTCCAACGAGTGTCTAATACTGCATTCTATGAATTGCTCCTGAACTAGTAAAGTGCCTGCGGCTTAAGTGGTTATTCCACATTTTCTTTTTCACACGGTGGCTGCCTCAATCATATCAGTCGACTAGTTTCGGCTAGTTTCATTCTTTTTCCTAATCATAATAAAATTTATTGAGCTAGCTCTGTTCACCTTGTAACAGTTCCATTGTCACAGGCATTTCCAGGGTTACGGACTGATAATAGCCTGATACAGTTTAATCGTCAGCTTAAAAGGTGTGATTATGACTTAGCTGCATGGAGAAGAAGCGTAGAGCCACGTGCCACCCCAGATCTTCGAAAAGGTTTTGAGTTATTGGATTTAGATGGTGGAATAGGATGGGAGCTTTTAACATCAATGATTCGGTATAAAGCACGACAAAGGATTAGTGCAAAGGGTGCTTTAGCTCATCCCTACTTTGACAGGGAAGGACTGTTAGCTTTGTCCTTCATGCAGAAACTTAGGCTGCAAATCTTCCGAGCAACGCAACAGGACTATGGGGAAGCTGCAAAGTGGGTTATTCAGCTAATGGCAAAATCTGGAACAGAGAAGGACGGTGGCTTCACAGAAGCTCAGCTTCAAGAATTTAGAGTCTGTCTCGAGCCAAATTAGAGAAGAATAGTTCGTTGTGAGAATTGGTTAACTTATAATCTATTTAACCATTTATGTTCATACTTTTCAGGAGCGAAAGGAGCCTAAAAACAAGGCAAATGCTCAAAGGAATGCTCTCGCATCAGTTCTTCGTCTCCAGAGGAAGATTATACGAACATTGAATGAGAGCATGGATGAGCTGAATCAACGCCGGAAGAGCCTATGGTGGAGCCGGTGGATCCCAAGGGAGGAATGAAAACCGTATGTATATACACTATCCTCACATTTCTCATATGTAATTTTTTTTTTTTTTTTTTTTGTCACCATTTCTATAAGCAGCCATATGGGTGGAATGGACAAAGAATGTTTCAAATGCAATATATTAGCTGGATTCCTTGGAGCTACGTGCCTGCCTGGAATCTCCCAGTCACGAGTGTAATCGCCTTCATGAACCACAATTATATGCATAAAGGAACCCAATGAACCGAATCTGCTGTAGGGTCATCAAAATTTAGGTCTTTTACTTTCCTCAAGGAGAGGAGCCCTTGTAGTCAGATGTGTGCCGCTCTCTTCGATGGTCCTGAAGCCAGCTACCGTGATTAACACTAAATAACAGCTTGTATGACACTTCACTCGAGAGTGACAAACCATAATAAGTCTTGTCTTCATATTTCAAATGTTTGTTTTCTTCCTTCATTAGGAAAGCTCATTTGGTTATAGGAGACTTGAGGAGGAGGAATCATCCTTTTTATTCCATAAATTCCCTTTCCTCTGGTCCATTGGATTGGAATTTTACTATCTTCAATTTCTCCTCGGGGACAATTAACAATGGTAGCTGGAGTTGAGGAGTCACAAGTCCTAAGCGTTGGGAGTCCGTTTTGACACTTTCATATTGTCATTTAACCTTTGCTCGTGTGACCCTGCCATTTATTCTTCCAACTATCCTGATACTCTAAAGCTGCAAATAAAGACCCACATACCCAAAACATTTTGACCGTCAAATGGATGGTAAGTTCTACTCCGGCGGGATCACGAACTTGAAAGCCTCACTCTCCCCCATCAGTGTGAAGCCTGAAAAAATAATACACATTTTCGTCAAAAAAGTAATTCAAAATAATTCATGACCAATATCTAATATCAAGGATGAGCTATTAAAGTCCATAACACAAATTCGTAATGATATTCAATATTACAGCTAAAATATTACGTCGAAATGTTGAATATAGTATGGCACAAATTTTATGTCTTTGTACATATTTTCATACATATACTGATATATACTCTTACTTATTTAATATCATATATACCTATAAATTTACTTATATATATATATTATCTAAATGTTGTGGTTTGGACTGAATTGGATGCTCTTCAGTCTTAATCCACATCCAATCCACTTGCAGCGATTTTTAATGTTTAACGTCTGCGTCCATACTTCAGCCTTGCCGGGTCTAGCCATCTCTGTTCGTGTGCCTGTGTATTTGTCTTCTTTTTTTTTAAACATAAAAAAAGACTATCGACCCAAGTCGGGGTCAGGATCTTGATTCAATATACTTTATAAAGAAAATTTACAATCTGAACATTGATAATTCTAGCAATTTTCTTCGTACTCAGGCACAGACAATTATTGAGCTTGCGAAATTTCCTATAATGGTTAGCCATTATGGTTTTACGTGGTTCGATTTGAGTGATTTTAGCAGTACGGACAGATGGATGAACACTTCTAATAGGCAGCAATG
Organism: Bruguiera parviflora; assembly: GCA_019804595.1. Taxonomy (NCBI): domain Eukaryota; kingdom Viridiplantae; phylum Streptophyta; class Magnoliopsida; order Malpighiales; family Rhizophoraceae; genus Bruguiera; species Bruguiera parviflora. The sequence goes on from CM034059.1 coordinate 6,948,408, forward strand.
ACCTTGCTGGCTTAGTCAATCATGGACTATGTACTGTAACATGTTTATATCTGCTAAAACACAATTAATTAAACTCTCGTAATTAGCTCGTTGGACATTATGACATGTTGGGATTTCTTTCTGCGTCCCACTGTATGGACAAGAGAAAAAAAAGTTAGAATGAAATGATATGTAGATCTGCTTCTTAAAAAATCATTAATTTAAAAAAAATATTTTCTTTTCAAAACAACTCGAGGTACAATAAAAATTAATAAAATATCTAATAAAGTAATATACCATGAGAATAATTTTTTTTAATAAATTCATTGTAGATATTATTGTGCTTATTTGCATATTAAAAAATATTTTGATGAGAAATCTTAAAATTTTCTTAAAAAAATAAAATGTGTGCCTCCACGTCAAATCTATTTTTTCTCCGTCACATATTTCTCTTTACCCATCTTTTTCATTTCTTTTAACATTGAAGAACTTCGGAATCCTACATATTTGCAGGCAAATGTGCAGCTGATCAAATGATACAAATCCACTTAATGCATTGACCTAGGAAAAATTGTTGGTTTAAATTTTTCGTTTGGAGTCACCACTATTCAATTAATGAATCTTTTTTACTGTTTAAATAGTAAAATTTTTTATAAAAAATGAAATTAAATTATTAATAAATAATTCGTAATCTTATTCTACAAGAGCAACAAGTGACCTCTCTACAATGCCCATTATTTTACTTGTTCAAGAAAAAATTGTAGTCCATGCCAAATTATGGACATTTGAATGATGGGAGAATGAAATTAATAAATTCAAATGGGAAAAAGGTACAAACATGTGGGGAGGGCAGTTCCCTAGTATAAAAGCCAAGCATGTGGTGATGGAGCGCTTAATAAACAATTGCCCTATAGAACCAAGATAATAAATAATATTATGATTGTTTTTTAGAACAAGAAATAATATAATGATTACTTATTAGGAACAGAAAATAATAATATTATTATGGTCTTGTGTTGAGTACCTCACAGGCAGGCAATGGCATTGTAAATCACGAGAACTTCACGTGCAACTCTGACCTCTTTGTTCGGTACCACAAAAGGCTAATTTTTAGGATAATTAAGTACAATAAAGCCCGCGTGAGACACTCCATACGAGACCTGGGAAACCCTTGCTAATGGTGCATTTCCACCTTCCAGGACATGAATATGACCATAGTTTAATTACTCATATAATAATCATCATTGTACTTTACGTGGGTAGGGATACAAAACCACTATTTTTTTTTTAATTTTTTATTTCTTATCATGATGCAAAACCACTCTCATGTGGTTTCCTTCCAATCCTTTGTATTGCCAATTCACAGTAGTAAGTCGTGTTAATTCAAGAAATAAGGTTTTAGAGTGTCATTTACTACTGGCCCAGCATAATTTTTCTTTTGACATGTAGTTGATTTTCCAAAGTTTATTGGTGTGAAATGATCCCGTGTATTAGGTTTTTTAGTTCTTTTTTGAACCAACAAATCATGAATGGACTTAATCAACTAACTAACATACTCATATATTTTTTGGCGTAATTAATAGTTGCTAAATGAAAATGAATTTGGTACATCAAAATTTACGTCCATATTTCATGGGATGTTAAGGTAATCTGAAACCCCCTCGTTCTTGTTTGAGTGTAGAACCAGATGAAAATTCCTCATCATGGAAAATTATTGCTCTTCATTTCATTTGGGAATATACGAACCCCTATCTTTAGACCAACTAACCAATTTGTTGAGCTCGGCAGAAATTACTTTAAGGACATCTTTTGATGAATTTGTTAACCTTATATACATATATGCCCCCAAGACATGAGGACAACCAATCTGACAAGACATAGCACCATGTCCAATGGACTAATGGACTTGAAAGCTGAAACACACTCTAAAGCAATCCTAAGATTCGAAAGATAGAACACAACAAACGGCTTCATTTGTTATATTTCAGTCGATAAGACGCTTAGCATCTAGTTTTCGAGGTCATGTGTCGCATTTAAGTTAAGCCCTACAAGTAGCATCTTGTATCTTGTCCTGACCTTTAAAAGAAGAAACAGAATATTGTTGAGCTCTTAAATCGATATTCACAACTTCAAATGGTTCAGAGGATAGGTTATAATATCATTATCACAAGTTGTATAGCAGAATGAAAGTCCCTTGGGAGTTTGTGTCCCTAGTGAAATGGGAGGAACACGAGACCAAGCAAGTGGGTGCATCAGCAGGTTTTCGACAACCCTTGCATTAATTTTATCAAGCTTTATAATTTATTAATTATAAACAAGTGTAAAACTGCGTATGTTCGATTTTTTTTTTTTTTAAATTCCCGTATAATGAGTCACAATGGATTCTTCAGAGACTTTGATTACCTTTTTGATTCAAGACAAAAAGAAGGGTGGGGAGGTTGGGGGGATCATGTGATTTTTAGATGCTCATGAAATACACACAGCATTACGAACAAGATAGTACATGAACCATCCACCATTGTGACTTCCATGTCGCACAATGTGTCGAAAATTTCCATCTGCTTAATGCCAGACGTGAATTTGGATGAAATTCTTAGCAGGTCTCAGGAGTATAACAATTTCGGTGGGATATTATTCTCATCTTGGTCTGCTGCTAACTTTACATTGTAACATAAGTTCAACTAATTCCACCATCTCCTTGTAACAAACCCATATGATATCTTCAAATTCAATTGACTTCTAATTATATCCAAGAAACTGGATTTCTGGTGAAGGGCATTTCTCAAATTATTTTTATTTCAAAAAACTTGTTATCTTGATGGCTTAAGAGTTCAATGTACAAATTACTTTTTTTTCTTTAAAAAAAAAAAAGAAAGGCTAATACATGGCAGAAAATTTTAGGGACCTTTAAAAAAGAATTCCACTAGGAAAGGGCAACAATGTTTTGATACATCAATGAGAATCCATGGATGGGGCATGGAAATAAATCGAACCGAATGAATAGATGATTCTTTCGTTACAAATCCAATTTCGGTAAATAATGGGAAAAAAAAGTTTAGACAAATTGCTTGCAATGGTTGCAATGGTTGCCTGTGTCCCTACATGTATGGTTTAAAATTAGAGTCAAAATAAGATTGCTTTATAATTAATGATTTCATATTATATAAACCCTAAAACGCATTATTATGCAGCATTCAACTGAACTGTCCTGCTTATGTGGATCCAACAACAAACAAAATCCGTCCAAGGGAAAAAAAAAAAAAAACACTTTAAAATTTGTCAGCAACAAATAATCACACTTATCATACTACGAATTGAAAGCCATCCAAATATACTATACAAAAATGTCACCTTATCTAATTAATGGCCGACCCATTGTGTTGGTGGTTGATGCCTACATGGGTTAGGATATAGAATGTGACAGGACAAGGCAAAGAAAGAGAGAGAGAAAGAGAAATGGGTCTCTTTGTTTGGACCCTCCTTGTGATATCATCATATACACACACTTGCGTTATACAATTGATTTACATACATGTATGTATATATACATATATGTGTTCAAAAAGTATATATACATATATGTTTGTTTATTTTTGCATTTGGCTTGAATTATGGGGGAATGGCATGGTGCCCAAGTGGGGTTGTGGGGTCTGGAGGGTTTATGGACACTGCACGCCCTTTCATGCCCCATCGTTGTCTCTTTTTCAGACCAGTGTGAGCCAAGGACCACACCCACCTTACTATATAAACAACCCAATTCTTCTTGCACTTCCACTCCATCCATCTCAAAGCCAAACTCAATCCCAAGTTCACAAAATTCAAGACACAAAAAGCTCTCTCCTTCTCGCCGTCTCCTCTAGTTCACAAAATCACATCTACTAGTTTGCCATTCAAGTCAGGGTGACCCCAAAAGAACAAAAAGTTCACCGATTAAACATGAAGATGGGCAGTGCTAGCGGCATGGGAGGCTCAAAAAGAAGGCTATCAAGCAAAGGGCTTGGAGCTGTCCTTAGGGAGCAAAGGGCTAGGCTATACATAATTAGGAGATGTGTGGTCATGCTCCTTTGCTGGCATGATTAAACAGTCTCTGATACACCCATATAGTAATTGGGTGATCAAGTTTTTTTTTTTTTTTTAAAAAAGAAAAATTATTTTACCTCTAGGGGAAGGGGGGGCTCTCTTGGAGTGTACATAGATGATGCGGGATATGGTTATTCTGGAGAGAGATTAACAAATTTTGTCATGGATTTGCCCTTACAGTGGGCTAAGATGTATACATCGGATCAATAGTTTGAATTAAAACTTTATATTATTTTATCATCTAAACATTTTGTGGGTTTTGATCACTATTATCCTTTCATTCAATTGAATGGTCTAATCATACTAAAAATTTTCCTTTTCGTTTCTCTTGTTTTCGTTGGTTATGCTTACACTATCCATTGGATTAGACCTTCTGGCTTCTTGGAAAGGTCAAAGAGCAAAAGCAAAATCCCTGGCTTCTTCTTTCTGTGTATTTAATGGCTCCTTTTATCTGCATCTTTTGCAGGACTCTTTTATTTGAGTAATAAGGAACAAATAGGCCAATAAAAACAGGTTCAGATATTACAAATGAGAGAGAGAGAGAGAGAGAGAGAGAGAGAGAGAGAGTTTTAAGGGTTCATAGATATAACATCTTTGTCACCAACCTTATCTTTTCTCTTTCGTTCAGCTCATGATTGGTGATTAGTAACTTGACACTGATAATTAGTGGTAATTAAAAACTAATAATTTTAATAACAACTAAAATAACAATGTTTGATAAAAGCAGCCGGTGGCTTTTAACAAGCACTACACCAAATACCCCTTCCGCTGTTCATAATCAAAATCATCTTTCCTTTGACATTAAAAATCCCAGAAGAAGATACCAAAAAAAAATTAAAAAAAAGGCTTATTTGGCATATATATTAAATATTTATTATTATTATTTAACATTATAGGTAACATGATGAGCATGGTTCTAAAATTTCAGCCTTCAATTTAATGGTCATATGCACGTCCAATTTTCCAGCTGAAATTCGTGACAAATTCACAAACTCAACATTCGAGCTTCCTTTCATCATCATCGTCGTCGTCTTCTTCTTCTTTTTATAATGCTATTAAAAAAAAAAAAAGAAAAAAAGAAAGGGTCCAACTAAATAAATTTAAAAATATAAAAATAATTTTTATATTATATATAAAATATTTTAAATTATATAAAATATTAATATAATATAAAATAATAAATATATATTATAAAAATAAAATTTCCTTTGAAAAAAAAAGAAAGAAGGATGACTTAGCATGGACGATCATCGTGTAGGTCCTTAATCATTTGAAGTGAGGTTTAGTGATGTGATGATGTGATACATCATACACACCCTTTAATCATTCAATAATTAATTAGCTATTTTTATCTTTATTTTATTTTATTATTATTATTTTTTGGCTGCTAGTGCGTCAAAGATAGGTAAAAAAGTGTTTGCACTCACAAAATGAACTGCTTGTACTTGAAATATACAAGGATACTTTGTTCTTTAGTGGTTTTCTTTCTTTTCTTTTCTTTTTTTTTTTTGTTTATAAAATCTCATTTGATAAATTCTCATCCTTTGGCAAATTAGGAATATAAAAAGCTTATTATTAAACTTTTTTTTAATCATGATTAGAGGTTGTGATGAGCCTTAATTAGGGCAGATTTATCTGGAGGTTGTAGGCTATGTCTCTCTTCTAAACCTCTTTCTTGATTCTCTTGTCTGCAACATTAGAACTTAATAAAATATTTTAACCCCAAAAAATTTATTTGTCTCTCGAGTAGTTTAAGGCATTGTGCAAAGAACTGAATGAGCAAGAAAGCACGCATCCAAACAAACCCTTACTCATTCATCGGTGCTTCTGTTTCCTGCGCCCTTTGCCTTTGTGGTCAAAACTCATTTTGTGGGCCTGGTAAAAGATTTATTGGGTTCCAACCCATATATTCGTCCCACGTGTGCCACGTGTACGGTGAAGATGATTGCTGCCACTGACCCACCCCCACTCCTCCTCCGTCACTCCAACAGTAATGCCCTTTCAGCTCTCCCCAGTCCCTGCGGCAGGAAAATGAGTAGTGATCGGTACTGTGCTGTCGTTTTGTGGATTTTGGATTTACTGAACACTATGCTTTGGTGTCCAGACACCGTGTGAGCATGTGCGCCCACATTGATATGTGGCACGATGGCCAGAAATCCCAAAAGAAAACCCAAAAAGAAAAAATAAATGGAACCAGCAGCCGGATTTTTAATTTATTAAATTTTAAATTTATTAATTTTGTATTTTTTTAGCTGTCGACCGGTGTTGTGTTGTTTAAGTTTTACTTCAATCAAATTTTAAGTTTATTTATAATTTAAAATTATTTTAATTTTAAATATTTTAAATAATTATTAAATCTTTTTGTCAATAGAACTGAGTCAAGTTCATTTTAAATCAATTAAGTTGGGTTACTCAAGTAAGACGAGCCGTTGCAACTCTACCCAAGAAAAGCTATCTTTTCATTAAAAAGAATTAACTGTGATTTACTGATAGAGCTTATTGGTTAATCTCAACTTCACGCAAAAAAGTGAAAAAAAAAAAAAAGAAAAAAAAGAATGCAAAAGTAGCTTTTTTTTTAAATTTTTTTTCATTTGATGCACGAGCAGAAGAGAGTGCCTTTGAGTGGCATCAACATAACTTCGATTAGCGTAGATTAGCAGGCTCACCCCCCAAGTTCATTCTTTAATCTAAGAAACAGAGAGCAAATCGACTTATTAACTCAAACCAACCTCAAATTTTATTTATTTATTCGTCACTTAGATAAAGATTGTGCTTTGTAAGTGGAGTGGAAGCAAATCGGTTAGAGGCCATTTAAAACATAAATTCAAATCAGATTATTATTAGTAGAGTAGGGATTCAAAATTTTTTATAACTGGAATCGCAGTGAAAACCGATTAAGATGTGATTGTGAGCTTCCAAAGTGGGGTAGAGGATGAATGTGAATGTTGTTTGTTTTGTTCTTTTAGCTTGACTTTCGTGGGGCAGCGATGTCAGGTGCACAGGAAGTGGAAAATTGCTACCCAATATTCTGTTGTCGGCCACATAGGAAGGTGCCACCTCTCACTCTGTCCGGTCTCTCAACCAGTTGGCAATGAATGAGTGAGAGGGAGAGAGAAATGGTCAAAACAGCAGCTTTTTGCTGAGCCCACGTGCGCCTCCCAATCCAAAACCCCACCACTCCCATACACGACATGTTGGACTCCTTTGTCAATGCGGTGGAAAGGAAAATGCTGCTCTCACTCAAAGAATTGTCAAAGCGTGTAACCCAGATGGTACAAGCCAGATAAGGCGACTAAGACTTATGGGGTCTCCCTAATAATTCAATCCAAGTACAACTTTCACCTGTTAGGCAACGCATTCGCGGTAATTCTAGGGAAAATTTTAGTCCAATCATTAGTTATTGTAATCAATAGCAGAAGTTCTTTCATTTCCAGATTGCTAAATCAGGTAACTGCGATTACTATGGCTGTTCTGAATTTCATATAGGGATCATTCGAGCTTTGGATAAAAATAAAAAAAGAAAGAAAGAAAAATCCACGTTCTTTTCAATGTTGGGGGAAGGATTTTGGTGCCTAAAAAAATTTTTTAAACAATGGGATCTTGGGTTCAGTTGGTTGGAAGAATATCAGGCAGACATAGCTTGGTTTATGAACATGGAAGGTATGGATCTGGATATTCTAAACCCGAAATTGTCATTCATTCTTGTTAGGAAACCGAGTGCCAAACGGCCCAAATTGTTGTCCAGGCCCCCCCATCCGTCCGCCCCTCCAGTTGTATCGTGGCTTCAAAGCGTTCTTATTAGCACTTCGCTTTCACTTAAAAGCTACTTTCCCTACGAGACGGCACTCGAGCTGCCAGCCAGCCAAGGCAATTTCTAAGATAGGGGTCTTACTGAAATCATGCTGCCTACCACCTACCTACCAGCAATCCAAATCTTTGGATACTTATCAGGATTTTGATTTGGTGCAGGTATTCGCGCATCAGTATCCGGATTTCCCCTGTACAGTCTCGTCAGATAAGATATAGTATTCGCATTTTCTTGTAAGAACGTGCGCGTCAGATGGGAAAATATTCTTGACACACGACAGAGTTTTGGCCCGGTTGTATATTTCGCTCGTGTATAAAATAAAAATTAATGTAACTTAATTTTAAATATAGTTAGTTTTTTTTAATAAAATTCAATTAATTTTTTTAAAAAAATAATAATTAAATAAATATATAATATAAAATCATGTGCGCCATATTCGTTTGTTTACACAATTATTTATACTGTTAAAATTAAATTAGGTCTGGACTTAGTTGTGATTCAAATTAGAACCAAATCAAATTCAAATGTAGACGGAGGAGGATCTGATTACAGTTCACTCCCTCGAAAAACAATAACCATAACTGTAAAAGGACCGAACTGGACTCCTCGTTAACAACAAGTGATTCCATAAAAAGATAAGAAAAAAAAAACTTCTGCTCAAAAAAAAAAAAAAGTTAAAATAAGAAAAAAAGTTAAAACAGCCATTTTCCTTCTTTTTTTTTTTATAGAAAAAAAAATTAGGAAGACAAAACGGGGCCAATCCAGAACCAGAATCAAAACAAAAATAAAACAAGCTAGAACCCAAAATCATAATCATACTATCTACGGGCACGATTTGATTAAGGTTCAACCAATATAAGAGGACCAAACCGTGATTAGGTTTTGGCGAGAGCTACAAAAACAAAAACAGAAGATATCGCCAGCCTGGCTTGCACCAGTCGAAGTGACATGTCAAGCACCCCAGCCATAAGCGGACACGGTTATCCAGTTGCCGACCAAATGCTATTATGTCACATGTGACGCCACTCGAATTCTTGCCCCATCGTGATCTCCTTTTTCGCTCTCTGGACAAGTTAGGCGACATTTTGCTGTTGTTGCACGTGTTGCAGAAGACATCCAAGTTTTAGCTGAGACACTTCGGACACTACACTTGGTAGAAATCGGTTCTAAAGTAAGTTAGGTTTTGGTTTTCATTGAGATTGGAAGACAGGGCATGGAATAACTGAAATTTTTCCACCCCAGGTTCGTGGAAGCCATTTATACAAGGACCGCACGTCCACGTAGGTAATTAGCCAGTTCTATGTTTCAGCAATGCTGCTCAAGCATGAAAAAGATAAAGAAGCAAATCGCAAATATTAGTTAAAATACATGATATTTGAGGTGAATGTGGTCTATGTGATTGGCTGTGTATGTCCGCCCAGTGAGCATCAAGCATGGGAATTGATGTTACAGAAAATCAGTTGGAAACATTTCACCCTTCCTGAAGCTCAAAAGGGGAATTAGATCATACTTCTGATCTACATTCCCTAGCATATACAAAATATATGGACAATCTGTATCGGTTACTCGCCATCATGAATTTGAATTCCAGTCATTCAACCAAAAAGTGCATTTTCGGAAAGCCGGTAGGCCCTACTTTTGTGGCTGTGTCCAAACTGTAGGTTCAAAAATGGTAATTGTTCTTCACATTCAGGATTCAGTCAGCTAGCTTACCACCCCATGCAATGAAGCTTTCCTGTGATCCAAAATCCTGTGGTAGCATTCAAGAAATGGGTTAGCATTGGACAAAATGCTGAAGCAACGATAGAAGAAGGCGTATATGTGCCTTCCAGCAAAATGCCACAAAAAAAAAAAAAAGGTTAAAAATAACATACAAGCTGACTCAATCGAAACTCTGGAGGTGTATCAAGTTCAATATTTGCAGGATCAAGGACCAGGTTCTGACACTCCTCCAGATCTTTCTTTAAGTCTTCTGGTCCTAGCTTGGCATAATCAGAGAGACGGGGTTTGCCATCTGCTCTTTCATTGACATTGCCATCCCTATTGGGAGATTGGCTCTGAAGCAGCTCATCACACAGAGATAGCCCTTCTACAAGTTGTTGCGAATCCAAAAGATTCTGTGACTCACTGTCCCACCACTTGTTTTCTTCCTCGGCCTGATTATCATGAGCTTCTGCAAGTTTGTCTGCCTGATTTTCTGTATTTGATTGATCAGCCTGAGTTTCTGTCTTTGATTGATCAGCCTGATCTTCTGTCTTTGATTGATCCATATCGTTGAGGTTTTCAAAGTCAGGTAGAAACTCACCTTCTATATAATCAATCAGAGCATGCTTCAGAGACAGAGATGGAAGCATAGATGTTAGTATCTCCTCTGTGCACAACTAGTCCATTTTAAATGTAAAAGGAAGACATTCTGAGCAATCGGCAAAAATACAAATCCTCTTTAGTCATCTATCACACACATATTTGCTTGCATCAAAGGACAGACTTAAAATCAAAAATCAACTGCAATGCTTTAATCAATGATTAAAGCAAGTTTGGAAGTTGTGGCAGAAAATATGACCCAAAGTTTTTTGAGCAGTCGAGGCATAAATAATGCCTTTAGTTCTAAAAATGGAAGAAAGAGGAGAGGAAAATCTCACCTGTGCATAAAGGTCTGGGCAGATATTTGCACCATTAGACTCTTTGGGAGGGTTTAATTCTAGACATCGTCTTTCACCATGAGGGGGGTCAGGAGTCACAGATTGTGGAGTGACAGGGTCCACTTTTGCAATCACGGGATCAATGTTTTCAGATTCATCATCGTCATTTTTGTCATCCTTGCTACCGGGTTGCTGCTGATAAAATATCTTTGATATTACATACTCTCCCTCCCTTTCAGCTTCTCCTGTCCCAAGGTGGTATTGATGCATCACCCAATTAGTCTTCTCAGGTTTAGCTCCTTTCACCTGGCTCCTGTAAAGAACCATGATCTTCTTACATCCTTTCAGATCTCCATCCAGAGCCACTGGTCTAGTATTTCCAGTCTTGTGCCATCGGACATCACCAGAATCATCCCCTTGAATTTTTCGACGCTTTCGAGTCCCAGTATTATGAGCCTTGATTGTTCTATGAAAGAAGTGGGACACCGTCCCATCTTGCTTAACACCTACAAAATGTACAGCCTTTTAGAGCTTAAAGTAAATAATGATCATGATCAATAAGTAGCATTTCAACTTGAACAGTTGACTCCAACCCGGTAGATTCTTAGGATGGGTATAACAGATTCCATCATCACTTTCAACAGTAGGGATGAACTCATTTATGAAGGGATGGGATTTTAAATCCCCAACCCCAACCTTTGCAAGTAAATGCCATAGGATTTCTTGATCAGTTGGATCAAATTTCACACCCCTAGGCAATCCAGGCCAATCAAGAGCAACCTGCAGTAGATGTGGCGTGTGAAAAACATATAAGCATTTTATAGATTCCATTGGAAAAATATAAGGTGGCAAGAATCAAAAGTAAAGATTAATAGAGATATAAAATATGTAAATTGGGAGATCCTAATAGTCTGGATCTACAAATTCTGAAGCTTCTAATATCACAAAGACCATGAACTTTGGATGTAAAGTGGCAACATTAGATTTGGTAGAGTATACTTACATTAATTTTAAAACAATCTGCTTGAAGAAAATAAGTTTTAAAGGAAAAAAAATCATCAATTATATGGTAAAAAAATAATAAAGCACAGCCAATTGAGTTTGAACACATACAATTTGACAGCTTCAACAACTAACTGCAAAAGAAATAGTGATGCAAGATATTACTACATGACATATGGAGATATCAGTTTTTGTTCCCTAACTTTTCTTTGATGCTTGCACTAAAAGTAGGATGAATGGCGAAAGGATATAGATGACTAATAGAACCCTAATTATAATGTTTACGCATCATGTGAATACAATGAGGTACACCCCACAAAGCACTTGAGTGTTGATCTTAATTTTAATGGTTTAAACCCTGAGAGTAGCTCCAGCATGCAAAATTCTGGGGGTGTGCAACCGTGTAATCAAATTCTCCTTTCTGGCCTCATTGTGGTTGGGGTGACCAGGTAATGAACCCCTCTTGAATTTATATGATAGAAACACTCTCTGCTCATATTGGCACAATGAAAAATTGAGCATATGTAAAGAATGAAAGTGCTGAATTGAGAAATAATTGACCTCAAATAATTCAGAAATGTGAATGAATCAAGTCAATGGATCAAATACATATTCGCAAGAAAATCAAACTGATGGAGAGAACATCTTCGGAACATACATCACTGTTGTCAATAACATGGTGGCACTTTGGACAAGCTTTAGTTGGGTTGCTCTTCCATGTAACTCTGTCAGGATCACATGCACTCTTGATTTTTGTTGCAAATCTGTTACCATCCACCAGCCACGATTGTCTGGACAAAATATACAGCATCATAGTAGTCAAAACAATTAGATGTTGACAATGGCCACATAAACACAAAATGCAAGTAGCAAAGAAACTGGATTGTACAGTTGTACAATGGAGATAAAGAAAAATGTGTTCCCAATGCATGACACTCTAACATTGTGGAGACTGGAAAAATATTAAATGTACTCAACTTTATCCTCATTTTTCACAAAATAGTTGTTCCCACCACTCCAAACTATGACCTTCAAGTTATGATAGAGTAACTTTTACTGTTACACCAAAACTTGCCCTTCTAATCATTGGGAAAGTGATACATCCTTCAAATATCCATGGATTGAACTAATCACTGGGACAGTGAGTTGTCCACAAAACTATAGGCATGCACAAACCTCAGATATTTCAATAACCTGAGTTGCAAACATATTGAAGATGCTTGCAACGCCATAAGAAGAAAATATTTTACTCTTGAATGTTTCAAGGATACACTATACACCACTACTAAATCACCCCATTTACCACTATCAATTAAAATGTTACCGCACAAACTCCAATGGATGTTTCTCCCCCCACCGTGAGACCCTGTGGTCTATAGTGAGCCACAAACCTCAAAAACAATTGACTGCAATCAGCACACACACACACACACACACACTCTGTTTCAAATTTCAAGCACTTAATCACTCCTCTCAAATCCATTGCTTGGAAAATAACACATCTATAAGTCATCAAATATAAAATTTGATCAAAACCCAATTATCATCATGGCAAGACGTCTACATGCGAACAAAGTTAAAGACACAAACTTTGAACAGGATGATTAAGCAAAAAGGATATGCGACAAAACATTCCCAACAAAAAAATAAAAAAGGAAAATAAAGTTAAGCATTTTAACAGGTCAGAGTGAATCATCAGCAAGAAACGAACATAATCACACCACGTAGAGATTCAAATGATCATCCTCATATCTTCCCAAAGTTCCCAAACTTCCATCCTGGCAACTTGCCAACCATCATCCCTCCACAGAAAAAGAAAAACACAAACACAAAGACAAAACAAAACAAAAGGTAGCTCTTTCTGATCACCTAGCTACAGATTGATTTAAGGTTGCTCCAACATTTTCCAAAAATCCAGTCTTGCCCAGCAAAATCCACTTAGCTATTTCCATAAAACATCGATCAACTGCCAACCCCAGAAACGAAAAAGTCTCCCAATTGCTAGCAAATGTTGTTCCTTTTTTTTTTTTTTTTCCACTTGTCCTAATCTATCTATACATGTCTATTGTCCACTTTCTTAACTACCCAGATGATCACTCGTAAGGAACTTGCAAAAAATAAACGAGAATCAGATAAACACCAAAAGGGTCACTACAAAAAGGCTCTATCTTTATTAGCATTAAGAGCAAGCCAAGCTAGAAAACAGCAAAATAACTCAATGGAATGCTTCTGTGTGCCCCCCAGAGCAGAGAAAGAGAGAGGTGGTTACCCAGCCATGAGAAATAGAGAGTGATAAAAGGAGGTCAGCAGATTGAAAACTAGACAAAAGCTATGTTTCTTTCGTCTTAGTTATGATCTGCTTCGTCTTAGTTATGTTTCTTTTGATCTCCCTTTCCTCTGCTTTACTCTTTTTATTCTTGTTTCTTTGGCCTAATGAATATTAAATATTTCGACGAAAAGAGAAACGGAGACAATGGACATATTAAATATTTTATTGTTTTTTTAATGCTCGTTCTTACTACTAATTGTGTTCATATGAAAGGGTTAGCACTAATTATTTATTTTATTATTTAAAAAAAATAATTACCAAAATTTAAATACAGAATTAAGAAATTTTAATAAAAAAATTTTAACTAGTCATGCTAGATTATATACTTTTTTATGGCAGGCATATCCACGTTATTAATGCGGCCTCTACCCCTCGCATAGATTCGAATTAAAGCCGAGTACATAACATGCAATTTCAAATCAGTACTTATTATTAGGCTAAACATGGTTAGCACTAATTATTTTCTCTTTTCAACCATGACACTGGCAGTCTTTTTTTGAATTTTGAAACCTTCTACTGTTGTTGTTCTGTACAAACTGAAAGGAGAGGCGAGAGGCTTTTTTTTTTTTAATAAATTGATGAATTAAAAAAAAAAAGAAAAGAAAAGGTAAAAATAAAAGATGATTTTTTTTTTTTTTTTTGGATGAAAGGGCACGATGAAAAGCAGTCATAGCCAGCGACTTGTGCGTTGACTTCTGTGTCAACGGCTAGAATTGTTCTGATTTTTGATTTGCACCGAGTGGAATTGTCGGACAATAGTATAAGGAACGGTCATGATTGCATGGGGTCATCCCAAGAAAGCCGAACACGTTGGTCTAGACATTTGTCTGTGCTTTGGCTGACAATATCCACGAAATGATGATTTTTACTTTTTTTCTTTAGTCGCACATGCATCCGCTAGATTGAGGATCCAATATCGAGGACAGGCAGATCGATGGCTGAAAACAAATCAAAATTACGGCCGAATGGATAATCCGGCACCGTTTCCTTTCATAATGATTTAGGTTTGGAATTTTTTAAATATAAAATAAAAATTTATATTAAGAAAGTGCCATTGAACACTTCAGACTATTGACCCTAAAAATAAACATAAAAAATTTTATTTAATTTAGCAATATTTGAATATTATTGCTTAAGATAAAAAAATTAAATAAAAGTATTAATAAATATTTAAATTTTAATTCATATGTATAATTAACAATATATTTATTAAATATCTTATTTTTTGTTAAAAATTATTATTATTGTTATTATTATTATATGTTTTTGTTACACGGGACTATGGGAATAGAATCTAATAACAAGAAATTGATCCATAGAGTAGACTGTTTTAAACTACGTAATTAAGTTGTTCACAATCGTGTTTGTATATTTTCACCACTCATAAGGTTAGGAAAATGATTCAAATCGACCCACATTTTTTTTTCTTCTTCTTTTAATCAATTTTGCAATTAACACAAAATAGCTTCTAAGCGATTGATGATGTTCCTGGCAGGGGAGTTAGAAATGTTCATAAAAATTAGGGTGCATGCCAATTGAATTAAACAGTCTTAAAAAATACTTTGCAACCAAACTTGTTATGATGATTTTTTTTTTAAAGAAAAAAATTGAATATATAATTAAACTATAAATCATCTCAAATCAACCAAAATTAGAAGTTAATCGCACATCGTTTGTGAGTGGTGTGAGGCATATACAAGCCAATATTAACTTTGCTTGGCTTGGCATGTCAACATTTGTTACAAATATTGTTGCTTCCATTTACAAATCTTCTGTTTGTTTGTTTTTTTTTTTGGTGACCTAGTTGAAGTGAGGAGAGAGAATTTAACTGTTATCAATAAGGTATGAAATTTTTACCCCAAATCTAGGTTATACCTAACAGTTTTTACAAATTGTAATAGGATAGCTGAGCAAAGGAGAACAGTTGGCTTAGATCCCATTTGGTTTATTTGTTATTAGTTGATATTGTTATTAATTAGTATTCTTGATTATTGATTATTATTAATAATTATTATTATTGAAAAATAATATAATATAATATAGTCGTATTAATGTTATCTATTCCTGTTGATTATTAAAATAATTAATTAGTAATTTCATTTATTTTGAGAAAGATAAGAGAAATTTTTAAATTATTATGATTAAAAATATTTGAATCAAATATTACTTATTAGCTACCAGAACATCTAAAACGTAATTAAAAATTATATTTTTTTATTAATTTCATTTCAAAAGACCTATCAGCAAATAACAACTTTTAAAAATATTTACCTAAAATTTAATATTTTCTAAACTGAACAGCAACAGCACCTTTTAAACAGTAAAAACAAACGCCGTATATGCTAATATTTGGACGAATTGAATGTGTCATTTACCGGTCTTTTTTCCATTTTAAGTGCTGCAACCAATGCCAGTCTTTTTGTTTTTTTTCTTTTTAAGTCCTGCAATCAATTGTACCAAATCTAATTATTTAACAGTATAATCAGAGACTTAATGTTCAATTTATCACTTATATTCGAATCAAATTGTTTATAACAATTTAAAGAATTTCAAAATTAAATTTAACCAAAATAAAAATAAAAAAAGTTAAATTATTATTAGCAATTACAATTTGATTTGATAAATTTAGTAGATTAGCCAATGGGTCCTTATGAAAGAAACCAACACGAAACATGGTAGAAAAATTGATATCTACGATGTAAGATGAGAAACATGCATTATAATGGTGTGATATAGGATGTGTGCTCCTTAATTGAAAAAAGCACAATTAAGTTCACCTTAGACAAGAATCTACCAAACTTATTCTTCAGCCTCTTGCTTTTCCACAATACCTATTGGTTTTTGGTTTACTTTCATATCCATTGTTGTCACACATTCCCTTATCCATCCTCACACCATGAGTGAGTAAGGTAATGCCTATATTTTCTCTAAGGGTGTAAGTTGATTAATTTAAGTAGGCTTGATACTTAAGTTTAAACCAAACCATTAGTGATGGCTTAAAAAGTTTTATAATCACAACTAAACAGAAATAAGAGTAGAAACAATTAAATGGTCCTCGATAATTGTACATTAATTTAATCAATTTAGCAGCTTAAACTATATTTAGTAAAAGTAAAATTGCCGTTCACAATTTTTATTTTATTAACTTGTCCCATGAACAAAGTCGTCTATATTCAAGAAAAAGAAATTAGGAATACTTGAATGAAACATTAACTTCTCAAACAGCCAAAAAAGAGAAAGTATGTTTTCAAATATTGGGATGAAAAATAAGTTAACGTAAACCTAACGAGGAAAGTTATACGAAGAACGCGCCTTCGTTCGATCTATCGATTCTTTCTTTTGTGCTACTTATATCTTCTTAAAATGCATTTTCTTGGTCTTTATAATTATAAGGCAGTTCGATTTGATTTTTATGATTCTCAAAACTGTAGTCAAATTGTCAAATGCCATTCATTTGAATTGAAAATCATACACAATCTATTTACAATTTTGGTAGGTTCAGTTTGGTTTTAATTGGGTGCATCCTAATCTCCAAGAGCAAAAACACAACCCAATGAGATTTAGGCAACGTAGACGCACGTGACATATCATAGTGTATGTATGTTCTCGCGATATCTACAAGAGATGAAATGAAACTATCAATTCCCTAAGTTAGTCAAATAGACTACCGAGGAGCACCCATCCTACGTCTTCCCAGCAAATGCATTTCTTAATATTGTAAGTGGCAGTTGGTCTAGTTTTTAAACCCTCACTTCACGGTCACATTGTCAAATGCAGTTTATCTAAACTACAAACTAAATCCAAACCTTTTTGCAAAGATTTTGAGATTTCAGTTTAGTTTTGATTTAGGGTTGGCCTGAGTTAAACGGATTTAACAAATTCTACTCACACTCTTGTCAGATACTTGATGATCTAATTTGACAGGTTCACTTATTGTTCTTTTTTTATGATTTCTCATTTAATCTTTATAGTCGGTTAGATTAGAATAATGTAAATTAAAAGAAATTCAGAAATTCGATAGCCAGCATATCATTGACTTATTGTATTACCCTTTATTATAATAAAATGCTTTTCTAGTTCACAGTATTTTAAAATTAATGATCGATTATTGTTTATATAAACGATAGGGGTGCGCGGACGAGACAAAATGACGTAGAAAGGATATGGATTAACAAAAAGTGGCACGCGACAATTTTATAATATTTAATTACATATTTATAGTAATCCAATCCACCATTACGGCCAAAGATGAGAAACATAAATACCCAATCAATAATCATTAAATTATTACACACCCGCATCTACTGAGGTAAAAAGAAACTCGTGCCAACATAATAAAGTCCGTATATAAATTGAAGAAATAATAGAAAAATTGAGAAAAAGAAATCTTCCAAGTCTTTTGATTTCTTGACATGCCGTATGCGCTGCTTATTATCAACAGAAAACAACAGAGCTGTGGGGTTGGGTTGGGGGGGCGGCCGCGCTGTCTTTTCTTCTTTTTTTTTTTTTTGGTCATATGGGGATCAAGACTTCTCACCAGGTAATTTGTATCCTAATGCAACGAGGTTATGGTTAGTGTGGCCCATAGTTTTGAAGACAAGAGAGAGACGCAAAGAAGGCAATATATTTTTTACGAGGAGTAATTTTCTTCAGGTAAATCTGTGTGTTAAAATGTGAGAGTTTAGATTTGAAGTCATATATTTAATGCACGTAATTTAACTTAATCCATGTAATTTAAAAGTTACCTTTTATCACCGGACTAATAATGGCCAGTTTAGGCAATAAATTGCATCCCACTCAACATCACCTGACCCAATCTAGTGTGTTAGAATTTTTGGGTGACTCTGAAACAACAATAAGCGTTGTGTGGGCAAAGAAGAGCCCTCTTGAATACTTTTGGGATTGAGGTTTTTCAGCAAGAAAAGGGTGTTCGAGCCTGGGAATTCCGTTGCAGGCCCAAATACTATGATATATGGGTCTCCTGTTCAAGCTTTATTTGGAAGGGAGAAGGAGTGGAAGGCCTCAGCCTTATTTGAAAGGGTTTTTTGCGGACCAAGGAGAGAGAGAGAGAGAGAGAGAGAGAGAGAGAGAGAGAGAGAGAATTGCTCTTAATTCAATAGTTTCGCCAAAACTAAGAAGTGGAATGTTATGTAGCAGCCATCTTGTTCAGTTAGTAATTTTATTTTATTTTTATTTTTATTTTTATTTTTTTGATGTTGTTTCGAGAGATTCAAGTTCAAATTGGGTTTATGTATAAAATGGGAAGGCTTACGAGAAGAGGAATTCTAAGCAAACAAATCTGGTCTACGCCTCAAAGAGAAAGATTTATGAGAATTGGGGCTGTTAGTAGAATTTCATATCTTTTCTGTCACTCTCTCGTTTAAGGAGGCATCCAAATTGATCAAGATTTAAGGCTTAGTAGAGCAATTGACCACTTGACTAATTCATCTAGAACCTCAAGCAACGACCTCCCATAAAATTTATTTATTTATTTTGTTAAATCGATTGATTATTCCGACCTTAATGAAAATTACTTGACATTGACCTCCCGTTTCCCCCTTATTTGTTTATTATGGGAAACCTCTTCAATGGCTAATATTTAAGCCATCGAACTTGACGTCTAATAAATTATCCAATTAAACTTTCAAGCTAAAGCCTTTGAGTTTGACATTTGCTGCCTCTATTTGTTCACGCGTTGGGGACTACTTTTTTTTCTTTCTTTTAAATAAGAAACCAATTGAATGTTAAATTACATAATAAGAATATTTTCTTATTTTTATAAACTTTATATTTTTTTTATAAAATTACAATTTAATGTATTAAAAATAAAAATTTTAAGTTGCCAAAAAAACTTTTGCCGGTGTATTGGCAAGTATGTTAAAATATTTGACTAGGCATTTTGGACAAATTGGAGATATGCACTTTTTTTTTTTTTTGTTTTTTTTTTCGTAGTTTTATGTGCTACGATTTGATCTCGGCTGTGAGGACAGAAAACTCAACAGCTGGGTCATCAGACTAGGCATTATTTATACTTTCTAAATGCTTACCTAGCAAGTGGATGCAAAAGATTTTCTATGATCGACTTTCATGGGAAACTAACCTTACCTGCTTCTCTTTTCTTCTTCTAACACAAAAGAGAAGCAAGATGAGATTGTACAACGAGTTTTGTATTGCAAGATGAAATTTTCTATGATCTCTCTCTTTTCTTTTTTTTTTTTTCTATTTCTTGATTTGCTAGTACAACGAGTTTTGTTTTTGTTAATTCGCCAACGAGATGAGATTGTATTCCCCCCAAAAATGAAAATGCAACAACCTTATCAAAATCACGTTGCAAATCGTGTAGGTCAATAATTCCATTAAAACTAAATAAATGAAATCATTTACAAATTATTTTCAACATGTGTGGGCTGGCAAACCATTTGTGATACATTTTCTATATTGTATAATTAATGTATGCCTTGGAGGGCAGGCCAGTCTATGGTGCGGGGCCAGTCTAAGCTCAAGTTGAGCGCAATCAATACACTACAAGACATTAAAAAAACATAACTTATATATAATTTTATCTTATATAATAAATAAAATTTATTCAAAATAAAATAAGTTTATTATAATATAAAATTATGAATGAATTATATTAATAAATAAATAAAAGTAAACACAGAAAATATCCATTTTTTTTTTTGTTGTTTTGTTCTGTTCTTTTTTTTTTTTTTTTTTAAACTTGAATCCATGTCTAGCCAATCTAAAGAATGGACTTTAAGCTCAATTCGTGCAATACAACCCTGAAGTGAAGTATATTATAATTTAGAGGCGAATGAGGTGGCTAATGATTATTGGACGTCTATACAATTTGGCAGAATTTTTTGGCAACTAGTGGGGGGTAAGGATTCGGTGGTTCGATGGCTGAGTCGGGGGCGGATCCAAGGGAGGCGAGTGTTGTTTGCCCGTCTCTCGTCTAGGTTTGATGCTTAGAATTGCTATGGTTTTTTTATTAAATTTTTTTATTAGCTTTTGTTTTTTCTCCATATATAAAAATTTGTTCTCCTCAAAAGTTGTTCCGGATCCCTCCTTGCACTGAGCCACACGTGGTGGTGTGTTTACCAGCCAAGATGGGCAAGCGTCGAGTCAGAAGGTGGTTCGGCTGTCTCAAAGCTCCACGATGCCAGTGGACTCTCGTTGCCAACAAATGATTCAAAACTTAAATACGATATAAAATACCCGTCAAAAAGCTTTAAAAACTAGGAAAAATACAATAAGACGAATTGAAAGTATTTTTTTAAAATTTATATTTTTTGTTCTAATAAAAGTTGTCAGTGTCTTCCGGTTGGTTTTGAATCTCTTCTTGCTAGGACTTTGTGGGTACATCCTACGTTTGTGCAATGTGCACGAGTGAAGTCAGCGAAAGTGAACTTTGTTTGCAACAGCTACCCTCATGACCAACCAAATTTGATTTCATGCAAATCCTCGGCAGTCACCAACCCCATGTTTAATTGAACAGATCTCCACAGCTAACAAAACGAGGAAAGACAGAAACTATAATCTATATCTATATGCTAAGCCATCAATTTCATTTGCTAATTTCATTGGTATAATTAATGAGGCAAGCCATTGTTTACGCTCTGGACACGGCTGACTGGTAAAGAAAAGAAAGCAACAACCGACAAGGAGTAGGCACGCTTTCAATTGAGTGAACTTGGTTTTCCCAAGAATCGTTGGCCTCCTTGACCGAGAGAAGAGTTACGATTAAGCAAGTAAACAACAACAATGAAGACTAAGAAGAATACAAGACAATGGTGGCCATAATTCCATGGACAACTTAACAATATTTCACAAACACGGTGTTTAAGCTTAATTTTTGGAACTTACGGAGTGCGTGGGTTGATTAGTGCTAAGAGCGCACTCGGCAACGTTTTACATTGGTCAAAGTATAAGTTCTTCATCCGATTTATGATGTGCATGAATTTTAACATTTATTGGCTCAAATTTTTAATTAAATGTGGAGTTTTAAAACATCACTTCACTATCTTCATCCAATCAATTCTACTAGGCTTAATGCACGAGTTTGAATTGTTGTTGAATTTGAATTTTGTTATGTCACATGTTGATTAAATTTAATGTATGTAAAAAAAAATGTTAAAAATTTAAAATCTCGCGACTTACAATGTTTAAAAGATATGCGATCCCAAAATATTATTTCACAATTGGAAAAGGTACCCCACCTGTCTCTTCCTCTCTCGCTCGCTCTCTCTCTCTCTCTCACACACGCACACAAACACACGCCCGCGCGCCCACGCACATTATTTAAGGGATTATGCCACACGCACACACACACGCACTCCTTGTTTTTGCGGAGTACAAATGGGAGAAAGTGGAATATTTTACCCCGCACAGCGCTGTAGTTGTTGGAGAGACTTATGTGAAGCTAAAAAAATCGAGCTACTTCGGCTTACGTCGAGCTACTTTTCTGATAGAGGTTAGAGGACAAATGTGAGACATCCACTAGAGTTGACTAGTTGTAGCCATTCCGCTACGTCAGTGACGCGTGACAGAAGGTCCATGTTGCGGACAACTGGGGGGAGCACGGAAGCAACAGAGGCTTGGAGTCCAGTTATGTGAGCGACCTTAGCTAGGCATCAGCGTTGGAGCTTATTTTCTCACACGAGGTTGGCAGCTAATAGTCAAGCGAGCTAGAAGTCAAGCTCCCAATATCGATTAAGCTACTGCGGTCCATTTCATATCAATGTGGATCTTTAAACTTTTGGGGCAACGTAGAGGCACGATTGTCCTTGAAGGGTAGCTGAATACAGTCCCTATAAAACATAGATTTCCATATCTTTGTTTTATCAAGTCTTCCCATACATTTTCAAGTTACACTACTACGACGTTGCTTTGCTCTCTCTAGTTCTCCTCTACTACTCGCAAGTATGACCATTTCAACTCCCGTGCCGCCTGCAGCCACAGGCAAGAGCCGAGTCCTCATCGCCGGAGCAACCGGCTTCATCGGCCAATTTGTAGCAGAGGCTTGCCTGGCCTCTGGTCGCCCCACCTACATTGTTGTCCGGTCAAGTCCCACTTGCCCCGTCAAGGCCAAACTTCTCAAGTCTCTCCAGGACAAAGGAGCCACGATCTTACTTGTTTGTATCTTACTTCCGTACTTATGTCCACCCAAATATAAGAAAATATCCTGCATCCAAGTAAACAAATGCACGCAACTGCCCCATTCTCTGAATCTTATAACGTGGGAGTTCCACGGACTGATATGTTCTTTTATATGCACACAATTACTTTGGTGTAATAGTTTCTTTTTTTTTTTTTTTGTGTCTTTTCCATTTTCAATATCTCGCGAATTGACTTGAAGTTTTGATTTTGGTTTTAGGGGATGATAGATGACAAGGAAATCATGGAAAAGATACTCAAGAAACATGAAATTGACGTGGTGATATCAGCTGTAGGTGGGGAAAATTTGTTGGACCAACTTCCTCTGGTGGAAGCTATTAAAGCTGTTGGTACTGTCAAGGTACTTAATTCGTTAATAGAAGCATAAATTAATTAATAGAATCACATAAATACATTTTTTATTTTATATTTTATTCGTTGTAATTAATTATTCCGGAAAAAGAAGGTAATGGGTTTCGGCCAATTTGGGCACATGAAATTAAATTTTGTCACAGAGATTTTTGCCATCCGAATTTGGGCACGACGTGGACAGGGCCGATCCGGTGCAGCCGGGCCTAAACATGTACGAAGAGAAGCGCAAAGTCAGACGCTGCATTGAGGAGTACAAAATACCCTACACCTACATTTGTTGCAACTCCATTGCTTCTTGGCCCTACTACGAAAACACTCACCCATCCGAGGTTCTTCCTCCGTTGGATCGATTCGGAATCTACGGTGATGGCAATGTGAAAGGTAAGGCAGATTTTGGTGACCGTTCCTCGTGTCCTCTGGGCTCCACTCTCTGTTCACTGTTAATGGAAGTCTCGTGACACAATTATATTAGCAATTATCAGCCTCTTTAACTTTCAGATGCGGCTAATCACTGTAATCCTTGGCGGGTTGTCTCTCTTTTGCACTTTTGATGATTCAGACTGTCGCATTTTAGCCCTTAATGAAGTCTCGTGGCACAATTATATTGGTAATTATTAGCCTTAAATCTCGCATATGGCTCCCACGAAACAATAATCGCCGTAGTCCTCGGCGGGTCGTCTCTTTGGCACCCTGACTACTCAGATTGTTACATTTTAGCCCCTAAGAGTGAGCACATGCATCGTTGCTTTGATGAGGCGTCAACTGTTTCGAGGAGAGTCAAACTTGAGACCATGCGACTAGCATACACTGGTCCGGCAACAAGACAATCGGTTGCATTAATCTAATTATGAATCCATTTCTTGCAGCCTATTTTGTTGCTGGCACTGATATTGGGAAATTTACAATGAAAACTGTGGATGATGTGAGAACTGTCAACAAGTCGGTCCATTTCAGGCCGTCTTGCAACTTTTACAACATGAATGAGCTTGCAACCTTGTGGGAGAAGAAAATTGGGAGGACCCTCCCTCGAGTAACAGTCTCTGAAGCTGACCTGCTTGCTGCAGCCGCTGGTCCGCTCTAATTTTTGCCTTTCCACTTCCTGATTAGAACTTGACGACAATGTCGAATTTATTGGTAATGCCGCATCGATGCACATTAACATGGTTGATAATCTTCTTGCAGAAAATAGGATACCAGAGAGCATTGTTGCATCCTTCACACATGATATTTTCATCAGAGGCTGTCAAACTAACTTCAATATCAGTGGCCCTAATGATGTTGAGGCGAGCAGCTTGTATCCGGAGGAGGCTTTTTGCACCTTGGACGAATGCTTCGGCGACTTTGCTCTCAAATTAAAGGATAATAAGCACAAAATCAGCAATGGGAATCCGACTCCAAATCCTGTGGTTGAGCTGCTGACAATAACAGCAACCTGTGCTTAACTGGTGTTACCATTGTTATCCTGGTCATGTTCCCTAGTAAATTGGGGTGGCGTTTGGTCTCGTTCCTTGGATTGGAAGTGCTTCAATTCAATCCTAGTGATTCCACTTGTTTACCGTGATTTATATTCAATCTCGCAATATGTCTCCGAATAATATGTATTTTTGTAAGCTGCCTTTATGGTAGAGAATTGATTTTTAAGTGATGCTTAGTGACGGTTTAACATTAATCATCTATGGTTAATCTATGGAGTGGCCTTCCAAGGATTTCCGGCAATCAAAATGGGAATTTCCTGACTAAATTATGGTTCATCCGTTAAACCAAGTCTTCAAACGTGGCTTCAACGAGTATCATACTTTGCAACATCAGTCACGCAGCTCAGGGCTATTTGCAAACGGGAAATGCAGTCACCTTCAACACAAATTCCCCAGTGAAATTATAATAGAAGCAGAAGGAGACCAAAAAGAACAAGAAGAAAAAGAAAGCTTCATTGGATTTTACAGTGTACTCACAATTCTTTGAAATGCTATCAAGACACTGTCACTTAACTTGAAAAACGACAGCCAGCTTTTCTTTTTGCATGCTTCGTCTAAAATCACAAGCAGCGAGGAAGCCGTCACTCCTACATACCTCATAGATAAAACTGGAACTATACATCATATACAGGTAATCGCGCTTCAATAATGACACGGCAGATTGGGCACTTCTTGCACTTCTCACAGCAGGTGCTAAAAGGAAGTTTGGCATGGACATTAACAAAAATGATCAAAAGGTAATAGCAAAATTCCATAGATAAACAAGAAAAGAAGAGAGACAAGGTGGGGAATAATCGTTTAGTCCTCTAGTTTTAACAGGCTCACAACAGTCTTTAAGCAGGCGGTCATGGTAACTAGACTATGCAATAAAATAAAGAGTGTCCTAATACTAGAGACTCTCATACTATAGTGCATGGAAAAGAATCGTATATAGGTAACTTTACTCTTACTTTTTTATAGAGGCTCCCATATTCATATATATATATATATATATATATATTTAAGCCAAAGTTATCATAAACGGCGGCTGATATGTACAACTCGGAGCTCCCAAACTTAAAACTTGTGACAGTGTCAATACCATTGCAAGTCTCCAACGCTTCTCCCAATTTTGGAGAGGCGCCATGTGTGCCCCCAAAACCCCTTTCCCACAAAAAAAGAACTGCCTAAACCATCCCAGGCACATGCACAAGACCCATAGGATATTGGGAGACTTGAGTGGCAGAAACAGACTCATTACATGCATCTCAACCCAAATATATCCAATGTTGCCTTCTTTAAGTTTTCCTCAGATTCGTCATAACAGATTGAAAAAAGTACCTGCAAAGGATGTGATGCCTGCATGGGAGCAGGACCATGTTAATTTGTTCTTCAAAACAAACCCGGCACAGGATTTTTTCCTGATAGATTCATTAAATTAGTGGGAATGCTAGCAAAAGAACATGAAAAAAGAAACAAGATTGTTTTTGAAGAGTACATTCTGAAGTCTTTCACACTCCTGCTGGCTAAATGTAGAGATGTCTGTTTGCTCGCTTAGCGCAGCTTGTAATCTCCAAATCTGAGATGAAGATATTTGCAATCTAAATATACTTTAAGATTAATTAAACAGAGCATATTAAGCATAAACAATTGCAAAAAGAGGAAGAGCACAATAAAAATACACCTGAAAAATATGTTTACCTCCTCAACAAGTTCAGATTTCGGCATCTTCTTCACACTGTCCGGGGAGAATGTGTTGTAGCTGAATAAGATTAGTAGCAAAGAACAGCAACTATCATTATTTTTAACCTACAATTATGTGGACCAACTGCAATAAAGTACATGGAAAATTCCACCACCAAGGATGAGAATACAAAGCAAACTTCCAATGGATTGAATGCCTGTGAACACACTGATGATATTGTAGGATGTCAGAATACTTTGATGCCATTGCCAACCTACTGTTTTCACTACTTACAGATAAATAATCAGAAACCTAAAGAAAGCATGAGAAAAAAACGCATAAGAGGATGGAAAGCAAAGGTAATAATGCTCACTAGACAATATTGGAGACCTTCAAATTAAAAAAAATGTGCTTGGCAAACTACAAACGACTTGACCGTCCTTGATATTTAAGTAGGCAGCAACAAGTGATTCACAAACAGATCGTTGAGTAGTTATTGCATGGAATAAAGAAGGGAAAAAAAACTACTCCCTAAATATAACATGTAGGATAGAAACCAACCCTGAAATTCCAGCGCAGTATAATCTTGCTTGCTCCTCTCTACTTCCTTCATCAATTGACCACCAACCCAAGAACCTGTCAATGGTAATAAACCATAACCCACATCCATGTCACATTTCATGCCTAAATCTCTCATTTACAGGGGATAAATGGATCACCTAGAACTGTCTACTCAAGAAAATTGTTACCTTGAACCACGGTGAAAAAATCCCAGAAAATCACGAGCTTTTGCTGCAAAAACAAGGTACCTACCAGAGCCAGCTCCACTATGCAGAAGGTTAATTTTCTCAACCAACTTATAAATGGCAAACAGAACTCCAGCCCCTTGCAGTAAAAAAAGTGGAGCAAAAAGTACTGAAAATGGGATATGTTTAGCACTAGCTGGTGTTCCCTGCAGACAAAAAAGCAGTTATATGAGTCAAATTTTGAAATCATTGCACACTTGGGTTTAGTCAAAAAGGGCACATTTAATACCCTTCATACCTCCAGGTGCATAAAAAGCATTATCTGGAAACAAATGAAAGGAACCTTCATAAAATGGCCCCCAATGTCCTGCAGGTTGCATATTCTAGTGCTCTGATTCTGGTCTTCATCTGAAGAAATTATTAAGCCTCTATTCCAGTCAAGATATCTACTAGGCATTGGACATGAACTAGAACTGCCAATGCGAGAATGCCTATGAATTGCTGGATTATACCATTTTGTGCAAACAAGAAAGGCAAAGCACTCTGCAATACTGGAAACATAGACATTGGATTATCTCACCAGAAAGATGTTGGAAAGCCAACAAACAGTTTATACATCACAAAAGTTTACCATAAGGAATCATACCCATAATTTATAAATAAGTCCCACCAACCAAGAGCTGCCACATCACCTGTGTCGAGGACAAAATAATCAGAAATTTAAGAGTGGAACATGGTATTAGCCAAGTGTGGATTCACCGTTGCTATGTATGATCAATATAACCCCAAAACTGTTACCAAAATGTAGTCAAAAGGCTTTTGTGTTCAACGAAATATGATCTACATGTGTATATAGACTCATCACCAAGTAACAATGCTAAAGATATCTAATCTCTTTTCTCAATGGATTTAGACAAATTATGACCACTGACCAGTTGGAAACCCCATATGATCAATTTAATTCCTGTATCATCCCATCTACTAGTCATGAGCACACAAGGAAATCTTTACTTATTAATTTCTTGAAATAAATGACAGACTGTAATGATACAGAAGGTTGCAAAAAACACATTTCAGAAGTAAGAAGCACCATATTATTTGCTTACATAATGCCATGCTACTAAAAACCAAAGCCTGTTTGCCACATTTTTCAAACAAAAATAAATCAGAACCAATTTCAAAAATCCTGGATAGATGTTGAATCAAGAAAATCTACAGAGAATTCCACTGCCATTCAAAAAACTATTACTCAACAAAGAAACAAACTTACCACACAACTTGAGGAGAGTGAACACTGTTGCAGCAATGAAGAAGACCATGGATATTGCAACCCAGAAATGCTGGGAACCAACAATTAAAAATCTCATATCAGCATTATTTGACATACCCAAGAAAAGATTTTCCAAGTTTTAGTGACATTAACAGAGCATCATTCAGTACAGCACAACCAAAATTTAAAAACATTGGCTTAAATTTCAACATCCAACTTCCTCTTCCTTTCCTGTGGCATTGGAGTAGCTGATGGAAGGGAGTTTGGAGTGATTCTTATCAACTAGAAAGAGTAAATAGTGAAATAAAATCTGAACACCTAAACTATATGGAAATATTCATAAAAAGGCATACAGAATTAGGATTTTCCCTGATTCAGTAACACAAGACAAGAAAATCTCAAAAGTTCCTGTCTTAACCTTGAAAAATGAGTTATCAAATCATCAAAACCTCTAGTGTTTTCCGCCCTCATAAATCCCACAACAGTGTAGCAATATCATCTGATGTTATATGGCATTTAATGCCTGCCTAAACCCATTTCCAGCTTAATAGCAACTCTGATAGGCTTTTATACAACCCTTTGATTGCTGAAGCATGATTAAACTTTTCAAATCATCCGACTATTCAAATCCCACTATTAGTTAATTTTGAGTTGTAAAGACAAGGTACCCCCCACAAATCTACAATCATGATTCCCATTACCACTGTTGAAAAAACTGCCACAAATTTCTGTCGTTTGACAAAATTTTTTCCTCCCCATCTGGTCTTAGTCAACAGTTCCCTACTCTAGGTTGTTGAAATATAAGCAGAAGCTACCTTTAATGAACATGCAGTAAATTTGGTGGAGAAAGATGTTGGCATAAAAGATTCACTTTTCACAATATGCCAAGCATTCCATCCTAGCTTAGGTAAGTAGCTTTTTAATCCACAAGGGAAATGTTAACTTACAGGAAGGGTCTCCCATATCGCTTCATCACTCAAGCTTTCTTCATCCCCTGGCATCAAAGCTCTACACATCCTATAACAATAAGAGGCATTACAGATATTCAGGATCAGGAGTTATTTTGAAGAACATGTCTTACTTACCCCTGTTACTTTGTTATTAAAAAAAGTGATGTCTGAATGGCATATTTGATCATTCCAGATTCAGAATGTGGCCAGAACCTCTGTGTCATGCTTATAACTATTCCTTTTCTTTTGGTTCTCAACAAAACTACCACAAACTATTAACATTTTTGAATTAGCAGAATGGTCTGGATATAAAAATGCAGTGGGTAGAGAACTGTTCAATGACTGGATAAAATACCTGACATTATCAATCAAGATTGCTACTTCAAATACCAGCAAAGGCAGAAACACAATCTTCAAGTCTACAACTGCAACAAATTCAAACAGCACAAAACAAAATAAATTGACAATTTAGTTAATCCCAGATTAATGCTATCTTCCATAATTAACACAGCCCACTGACAAATGCAGTGAGAGAACAAGACACATAATGACTCTTTGACTCACAAATATCTAATGTATATAGACAATATCACACTTGAAGATTGCTAAGTAGCTAGGACACTACATACCATAGCTTCCATCAAGATGTATACAAAGGAGTAATTCAAAAGCAATGAGCAATGGTGTTGCCAAGATAGAATGAGATGGTGCCCACTGTCCAAGAGAAAGAATGACTTAGTTTTGTCATCTTGGATTCATAATTTAATAAGAGAACCAATTGAATCTCCTCAACATTATTACAAGTAAATATTGCATGATACAGGCAATAATGGAAATAGATTGAGGATATCATCTCATACATGGCGATTGTGAGGCATTGATGGAGCAGGTAAGGAAAACCGTCCACGTGCTACAACTATGTGAAAGAGCCACAGAGCTCCAAATATAGCCCTGCATGATTAGGAAAAATAAAAGAAAAACAATAGTTAATGACTTCAAGGCAAAGAAAAACTTTAGTGGCCAGTCCAAATTCAATGAAAGATAGAGTCAATGTATTTGTGCATTTGAATGAGTCACTTGTCAAACTCTGTGGCAATATAACTGAATATTTTGCACAAAGATATCACATTTCTCATCTTTCACACTCCTAACCTGTGTCAAAAAAAAAAAAAAAAAAAGACATAGACTATATGAAATCTGAGAATCAATAACCCGTCCACTTTGTAGTTGCATGATAGAACACTTGTCAATCTATGCTTATTAGTTACCTTGCACTCACAGGCTTGACAACCGGGTAATGTAACTAATAGATCGATTAACGTGACTCTCCTTTGAAACCCTTGTTTTTCACTTCACATTTCTCAACTTGCAAGCTAGAATCATCTAGCGGTCCCTAAGAGAAAAGACTCTATTCACATGTCCAATTCAAATTCATTGGCCACCAAGCATCATAGCTTGCTAAGTTTAACATCCTTTCCAAGAAAATTTGTAGTAAGGAGCCAATTAGTATCAAAATAAATGAGTGGTATGATGGTTTTGGTGAATTAGAACCCCAAGTTCAAAATGCAATACTGTGTGTGGTTCTGAAGATTGTGGCAATTACATAAAAATTGCATTTCAATTCAATAAATAAAGGACTAAGTTACAAGAACGTACTTAGAAAGCATAGCACGAAAATAAAAAAACAGAGACAAGAAACCATGCAAGCCACTAAAGCTATATCAAGCAACCATGAACTCAGTAATGTTTCAAAAATAGCAATATTCAAGTAATTATCTCAATTCGGTGAATTAAAAAGAAAAAAGGCTCAACCTTTTTCCCCCCAAAACCACAAAATTTTCCCTCAATCAAAGACATAAATATTCTCAAATCACCTTCTAGACCTCTCTTAGGAGAAATATAACCAAAATTGTTAAAAGAATCACAAATTCACGAGATAGGTCTTCGTTGATCCTCACAAAATGCACAAAACACAATAAAGTTCGGAGCTTTCGCCTACTGTTCTCTTCATCACTTCCTCGAACACTTCAAACATAGACGCAAAAAGCGACAATAATACCCAAAAGAAAAAAAAAAAAAAAGCAATGGGCGAATAGAGAACGAACCACCAAGAGTAAGAGATGGCATGATCCAGCTTGAGAACAAGCAGAAGGGTGAACGAAAAAAGCAAGCCATGGGCTACAAGGGCCTGCAGTGACTTGGCCACTCTCCTCCAGCTCATTATAGCTCCTCTTTGAATCAACATTCTTTCTGGGCAAACCCCAATTAGCAAGACTCGATCTTTCTCTCTCTAACTAGCTATTGGGTCTTCAATTTAGAGAAGAAAGGGAATTTCCAGCAAAAAGGAAGCGGCAGATGCAACGGAGATTACGAAGAGAGTGACAGAGAAGCCAAAAATGGACGTTTGTCATTCTCTACAGAACTTCAGTTTCACGCCAAAGGCACGTAAATAGAAGGTTCTGTTATTGTCTCTATATGTGTATGTGTATATCTATCTATCTATACACACATATATATATATAGAGAGAGAGAGAGAGAGAGATCTATATATATATATTATAGGCATGTCACCCCCCCATCTCTTATAGGTTTTGACAAAGAATTATCCTTAACGTCATAATTTAACTTTGATAAGATTTTATCATAAGTACTGATAATTTCCATTATCTTCTCTGGGTATAAATGATAGACAACTTAGATGTCATACCGTTCTTTACTTCTTCTTTTTTTGTTTTTTTTTCCCTATAAACACATAAATTCAAACCCAATCAAATGCACGGTTTCATGTAGACTTACCACAAAAGCTCTTAGTTCCAGCGATAAGGTCCTGTAATGATCTGCTGTAGATATGGGAAGACTTTTCTGTTGATGGACGAGAAAAGGCATCAATTTTTATTTTTATTTTTTTTCTTTGTTCAATTGCAAGAATCCTGTAAGGATAGCTTTGTCTGAAAAAAAAAAGAAAAGAAAAGAAAAACTGATCAATGGAAGCGAAGGCTAGTGGGGATTGAATTGAAAAATGCCGACTTTGCTTTGCTGGTCGGGAGTTCGTCAGATGTTTTTGCTGTTTTGGTAGGATAATCTGCAACCCCCCCCCCACCACCACTGATTAGTTAATTAATTAATTAATTATTTAGATTTGCGGAGAAGCAAATCGGGAACATTATTTTCTGAAATGAATGTGCCCGCGACCATCACATGGAACTAAAGTACGTTGGAAGTAAAAACAGTTTGAATATTTATATAAAAAAAAATCTGTTGAATACAAAAATAATGGATATAACTAACCACAATTGGTTAAATAACGTAGAATTAATTATAATATTTCAAAATATAAATCAATGAATAAAAAATATATATTATTTTATTAATTATATTAAATTATTTTTTAATATAGTGTGTGTGCACTGCAATAGAGGCAACAAATACTATATATTTGTCACAAATTTCTTTTATTTGTAGTAGTAGTGATTCCGCTACTAAAAATTTTTGATTAGTGGTATTTATCATAGAATTGATAAACAACGCCAACTCATCGTCTTTATAGTTTTATATACAACCCATTTGTTGGAGGATTATTTAATAGAAAATACTTCTTCTTCTTCTTCTTCTTCTTCTTTTCTTTTTTTATTTATAATAATAATAATAATAATAATAAAACAAAGCCATTGCTTTTCTTTTAAGAATTTAAACAATGTTAGTGTCAATTTCTGGAAATATTACCGATCACCATCCAAGAAATTATTTTATTGCTGCCGCTCGAATTGTCATCAGCACTGGGACTCGCTTGCCAAGCGTTGCTTCAGAACAATCCATCGTCTACTGTTCAAGAAATATATAATATTGGCGTCGGAAGGAGTGGCCTCGGTTGGCGGGTCATCGTGTTCGGGTAAAGGCCTTAGGCCCATGTATACTATTCAGGTCTTGCAGCCTGCCCGAGCAAAGTGAACGAGACTTCCACGTGCCATGTAAAATTCACTTTTTGACCTTTGATATTATGAGAGGCTTTGGGTTTAATTTAGTAGTTTGGGTTTAAACTGCTATTAAATCATTATAAAACATATTCAGTATATTCTTGATGATCTTGATAATTTTCATTTAATTAAGTCAATTAAACTGTCTCATTTACGTTTTTAATAAAAATGATTTATTCTTACAAATTTGGCGTATTCGGTAGAAAATATTGGAATTGGCCCCAGCTTAAAGAGGAAAAAAAAGAATATATATATATAAAAAAAAAGGAAAAAGGGAAGTTATACACTTCCACCACCTTTATGCAGTGAGCCATTGGGATTTATTTATTTAATTTTTTATTTTTTTGGTGTGGTCAAGTTAAATAAAGAAGGGAAGAATTAACTGTGGATAAGATTGAATCGTAAATTTTACTCTCAAACCTTATGTTTAATGATCACCGAGCCATATCCCATGCTTCAAGTCGTGAAATTCTCGATCTAAATCTATGTTAGAGGGTTGGAGGCCCCATAAGAACTAGTAAAAGTATATATTGCTAAAAGGTTTCTCTAACGTGGTAATATTTTATTAATTTGTATAATGGGTGTTATCGCTTGATAAAGAGGTCTAAAGTAGTCTACAAATTACCTTACATTGAGTTCAAAAATGGCATTGAGTTCGCCAGATTTCTTTTCTAAGTTTGACACCAACCCCTCTGAACTTAAAAAAGGATTAAAGAAGCCGCTTTCTCTGCTTCTTCCGTCAAGGAGTGGGACATAACTCCTAGAGTGCATGACGGATACCACATCTGTCGTATTCACATTGAACCACACTTGTACGAATCAACTCAGATACATACGTGTAAGCTAGATTAAGATTAATGCCCATTAGACGTAATAATTATTTTCTCTCTTTACTCCCTTTGCTTAAGAAATCTAATTTTCTACGAACTTGATCGCCGAGTGCTAATTTCGAAGTTTATTTTTAACGTTTAGCGATGTGCTTTCCTCCAAGAGTTGACTTAAACTCAATCGCCTGACCGTATACTGGTTGGACCTAACATCATCTTAATATGCAACTTTTCTTTTCTTTTCTTTTCTTTTCTGACAAGCACCCCTCACCCCTACTAATAACATTAAAATCCAAATAAATCGGGATAAATTTTTAGATAAATTGAATCTATAAGTGACAATCTTATTCCTTATGGTCTTGTCATCTTAAAAACAGAACAAGTGTCGTATATTGGTTGATGTACGATTGGAAGCCGTGGAAAGCCTTGGACCCCCGAGAAATTAGTTAACAGAAGAAGTGTCGATGGATGCCATTGCGTAGACTGGTTGACGTACGATTGGAAATCGTGGGAAAGCCCTGGACCCCGAAGAAATTAGTTGAACTGATATATTTTGGCCCATGGGGGGGCCTATTAACATCTTCCTATTTCCTTGAAACCCGAAGAAAACAGACGTCCCATGTGTAAATTTTCTTGCTTTTTCTTCACAGTAGATTCAATTCGACACCATCTTTTCCGCGGAGTTACAACCCCCCAAAACAAAAGGAACCCCATTGAAAGTATTGTTATGTGCTTAGCGCATGGAATTATGTGCGCAAAAAGTATATATATAAAAAAAAAAGTAGTTCTAAATATGAGCCAACATTTTAATTAAATATTTATTGCAATCGCATTTGTAATTCTCATGTGATATATATTACTAAGAAATTATTTAACTTAAAAATTGAACTATTCGATAATATTTAAAAATAAACCAGATTTTAAATTATAGCACGATCCATGAAGTGTAACTTTATTGAATTGAGAGTATAAACAAAGCACAAACATTTCTTATCTGAAAAATTTCACAATTAATAGAAGAATGAGGATTAGAAAAAACAAAAAAAAGAACGAGGATAATGTAATTGGAATTCATGACGCCTTGTTCATAAAAGCTATTAAACTAATGTCGAATAATGTCAAATTTCAAAACGCTTGTGAGACCTCTCTTAGTGGAGTTATTCCGTTATTGAGAAGTCCGACTAGATTGTAATATTGCAAGCTCCAATTCAAAACTAAAACCTCATTGGAGATCTCGAAAAAACAAAAGATTCCATCATGCACGTCACGTTCCCCAATGTAACACTAATTTTTCTTTGGATTCATAAATGAAATAATTAATATGATCTAATTTGCCTGTTTTAGTTTAGAGACGCTTGGACATGTGTCTAGTTATAAGTGATGTTGTACATGCAAAAATTAAGAACTCCTAAAACGAATAAGGGCAATTTCAATAGAAGAGTACTCATATTTGCAAAAGTCTCTTAATCTTGTTTCATAAATCTTGAAATCGCATCCTACCCATAACTAATATATGAGAATTTTGGACTTGTGCAAATTAAGAAGAAGGTGATAACCTAAAGTTTTTGTAATTGCTCTTATTTTAAGATATGTGAAACCTTAGCCATAAATTCAATTATGAGCCCTTCTTTGGGTCCAAACTCTTGATTTTCAAGTTAACATCGAATCTTTTGGTTAATTTGATTTTGAATACGCTTATTATGTAGCGTTTATATATATATATATATATATATATTAAACAAGTCTAGATTACATGTATACCCTAATCCGTACATAACTTTATGTCTTTATCAAAAAATTGCCGTTCACCACTGTAATATTATATAATACTACCATAAGGCATCATGGCAATCAACTTCAGGAATAGATAAATGTGCACATGCACACAACCATAATGTAGTTCATACTTCTAGCATAATTAATCGAGATATTGTTGTTAAAATATTTTGGTTCTGTTATTGATTCTGTTTTTATTTTCTGACCTTTTGACCTCTCTTATAACCCAAAAAAAAAAAAAAAAAACATGTATCCAAACAATACTTATCCTTCCAGCGACCACAATATAACAGCACAGAGGAAAGACCAAAAAAAAAGAAAAAAAAAGAAAAGAAAATAGAGAAGAATGCAAGGAGGAAGGGAGAAGCTTAGAGTCAAGGGCAATATTATGGAGGCTGTGGTTTTGGATATCTAACATTCCCCGCCAAATCAGAAAGTACTCTTGTGAATTGTCACCCAAACAACATGCATGTCTTATTATTAGTTTCTTTTGTCTTTAAGAAAAGAAGATTTAAAAAAAAAAAAAAAAAACCCTTCAGTGGAACTCTTGCAAAGATGACTGGTACAAAAACAACATTATACTGATACATGGGGGAAGAGGTGACGATGGGAGCGAGGCACCACACGACAATGAACAACATCGATCGTCACCATTCTTATTATGCTGAATGCTGACGACCCAAAACGCAAGATAGCAGAGCAAGAGACAGAGCGAGCAAAAACAATACAGAATCTTTTTCGTGGGAAGTGAAATCTTGTATCAAAACCTAACATAGAAAATGCGTGGACTTTTCTCCCTCGCTATCTCAGATTTTGGACGTTTAGATAGGACTCAACTCCCATGCTCTATGCCTTCTTGTCTCTTATAGAATCTCTCTCTCTCTCTAATTGGTAACACACCCAAACCTAAATACACCATCATCCAACATAGAGAATATATAATATTAGGAACTGAGATATCGAAAATTTCTATAGAATGATAAATAGAAACATATCCCTCGATCATTCATATCATGAATTTTGATGGACCAAATTTGTGCAAAAGATTAAAAATAAATATTGATGCCCATATTATACGGCTATAAAATTTCTATTTTATCTCTATTTTAGTGCCATCAATAAAAAAAAAGATATTTTAAATTTTCTTAAATTTTAATTTTTCAGTCAAAATTATTAAATATACAATTAAAATAACAGAATATACAAATAAAAATAAAAAATAGACGACTAAATGTTATTAGATATTTTGATAATTTATTATATTTGTTATATTATTTATTGTATATTTTATTGCTATAGTTGTACATTTATTGATTTTTAATAAGAGATTTGAAATTAAAAAAAAAATCAAAATACTATATATATATATTTTTTTTTATTGATTGAGGCCCATTATAGGAATGAAATAGGACTTATTTCTCAAACTACGTAATGGCACTCTTAAAATTCATATTGAATACCCCTATTAACATTCCTCGTAACACAAGACAATAGGCATAGGGAAAGAGGTTGCCAGCCAGGTACCAACAGTAATCTATATTTGACTCTCTCCCTCCACTTCTCCTATGTTTTTGAGTGACGCAGGCACACAAAAATACACATCATCATTACTTTCACTTACCAGTGAAAATTTTCACGAACACACCCAAAAAGAACACCCCCACAATCAAAGAAAAAAAGGAAAATATCATGAAAATTAGTAAGAAAACCAAGAAAAAAACAAAAGATGAGTAAGTAATTAAGATACTCTTGATAATAGCTATAGAGACCTGTGTTGTTGTTGTTGTTGTTGCTGTTGTTCAAGGATATTGATGTTGGTTCTTTGTCTCTTGACACTACCTGAAGACGACTCATCACCACCAGTCTTCTCCATCACTGCTTTCAATGCTTCGTGGATTGAACTAACGGAAAATTGCCCTTGTTGTTGTTGTTGTTGTTGCTGCTGTTGGTCATTGCCGTGATTACTTGATGAATCTTCTTCTCCAGTGATAAACAAAACATTCTTCACACGTCCACCAATTGTTGTGATCTCAGCTTTCAATGTCCTCAAGCGTAAGGCTTTCAGGGTCTTTATGAGATCAGGCAGAAGGTCGGACCTATCTTCACAGCATAGTGAGGCTTTGATAACAAACTTGCCGTCGTGTTCATCGGATGCATCAACAGTTAGCTCGTCGATTTCCGTCGGCACTGTGGTTGTTTCGGCTATCAAAGATGTCTGCCTCTTTAGCTCTTTAACATGTTGGATCACTTCTGCTAGCAATGAAGCTTTGTCGGTCTGGTCAAACAAATTGTTCATTGTTCATCAAACAAATGCTCTAGTCATCAAGCAAATGCAACATACAACAGATGAATGAAACAGAAAAAGTGTTCTCTAGAATATCCATAACGATTCCTCATCATTAAAAAGGAACATGAAGGTCTATTTTGTATACTTTTTTTTTTCTTCATCCATAAAAGGGGGAAAAAAAAAAGGAAGATGAAGGAAAAGGCAACTAACAAAAACACGAGGTGTGAATTCAAAAGAAATAATCAAGGTAAAGTTGGTCATGCTTCTCGTTGATTCAACATGAAACAACCATAAAATCATTGAAATGTTAAAGGGTTTATCGGAATGCGAAAAAGAAGAGATGGGGCATGAAGTTTTGTAATCAAATGTGATAACACAGGCATGACTAGAAGAAAGTTGGGATGTTTTCCTACTTTTATAAGGAGGGATTAGGGCATGGGTACATATATAAGTGACTGACAAGAATGCTTGTTTTGTCCGTCTTTACATCTTTTCATTCTCTCCGGGAATCTCTACTTATTTTTGACTGAGTTCCGGCAAGAATTTTCCATGGAAGGCTTTTCAACTGCCATTGGTTCCTCTTTATGATATCAACCAAGCGACATTAACGCTTATTTCCTTTTGGTTATTCTTTCTTTCCTCGGAACTACCACAGAGCCCCCAGAGGGAATATAAGGCTAAAGAAAAGAGAAAACAATAGTATTGAAAAAATCAATGAAGAACAAAAGGGAGAGCTAAGGAAGGTAGAAAATGTGACTTCCTTTTTCCTTTCATACCTCTTAAAGACTTGAAAAAGATTAGATCTTGATGGCAAAGTAAATTATCCGACCAACCAGCAATCTAACTAGAATCTTTAGGAAGATTGGCATAAATCTTTTGCAGCCCAAAAAAAAAAAAAAAAGGCTCATTATAACACAAAACAAAAAGGGTCGTGGGGATATTTAAAGGGCAATTTTTTTCCCCTTTTCATGTGTTTGTGCTTTATCTTTTCATGTACTACTTACTTTGGTGGTACTGGGTAGCAAGCTACGAAGCTTAGCAAAGTGATTGTTGATTCTCTCTCTTCTTCTTCTTTCAGCCTCACTGTGACTCTTAGAAGCAGCAAGTGCCTTAGCATCCATGATTTCTTGAGCAGTCATTTTGCTCAATTCAGCTTGTAACCCGAAAGGAGCTGAACCAGGTCCAAGAGCATCGGATATGATCCTAAGATGATGATGATGATGATGATGATCATGACTTGATGGGCCATCATATGCAAACTGAAAGGCAGGACTAGTAGCTCTTCTGTTGAATAGATTTCCATATGGTGATGGCACTGTGGAAGGTACAAGAAGAGGGTCATGGACCGTTGGGTTGAAGGTGTGGACCACTGGGGGGATATGCCATGGCAAGATGGGTGAAACTTCTGGTAATATCAATCCTGATCCACCGGCTCCTCTACCATATGAATCACTGCTTTGTTGTTGCTGTTGTTGTTGTTGCATGTGTTGGAGAAGTAGCTGTTCTTGGTAGTTTTGTGGGTTATGGATGGTTTGAGAGTAATCAGCTTGATGATCTTCTTCTTTTAACCCACACATCTCTATTTCTTTTCCTCTCCGGATCGGCCAAAAAGAGAGATTGAAATCCTATTGGTTTGAGGTTGTTTTCATATGTGGAATAATATGTGAAAGGAGGAAGTGGAATGAAAAAGGATATGGAAGAATTCAAATCACACTTTTCTATGTAGAGAAGGGGGAACAAGAGGGAAAAGAAGAAAAAAGAGAATATGAGGAGATGCAGAAGTTGTTTGATATGTTTAAAAAGGGGTTGGATGGACTGCTCAGTATGCTAAGTGCCTGCTGACTGAGTGCTCTATTCTCTGTCTCCCGTGGTGGTGATGAAAGAAAAAGCCAAATTAAGAAAGCAAAGAAAGAAAGATTTAGACTTCTCTCTCTCTGTCTGATGAGTGAATGTCTATTTATATGTGTCCATATCTCTTTCAATTGGGGTTAGGGGGAGGGATTGGTTTGTGGGAGAAAGGGGAAGTGATGTGCTGACCCTTTTTATCCTTTGCTTCAACAAAGCATTCCTTTTTCCTTTTTACTTGGTGCTTAATTTGTTGGGTATCTTTCTGGTTCCCCTCGTTGTCTTTTGCTCTACTACTTCTCTGTGCTGACCCTCTCTCTCTCCCCCACCATTCTAAGTATATAGAGTCTGTGAGTACTGCCAGTCTCCTTTGCTTTCTTCTTACGGCATTCGCTATCCATCCCCTGCACCTATCAGGGGTGGTGGGGTTGGCTATCTTTTCCTTTATTTTATACACAAAGTGTATATATCCCTGTATACTGAATGAAACATTGTTGTGGACAGTCATACGCAGAACTGATATAAATTTCCTCGTGTTTTTTTTTAGGCTTTTAAACAGTCTACAGTACAGTATATAGGAGAATTAAATTAATTTGATATTAAATATAATTGTATAAAAATATATAATTTAAAACAAAAAATAAGAAAAACAAATCAATTATGTGAAATATGTCACACAAGCACCTCACATAATATATACTAATATGTCTATAACCACAATAATTATTAAAAACATATATATTTTTAACAAGAATAAGTCATTAATTCGTTTGCCTTGCGATTCGTTCAAACTGTATAATTAATTTCATTGTGTGAGTGCGGTTGGAGCAGAGAGAGGGGGAGAGAGATAGAGAGAGAGAGAGACGGGGGGGATGGGAAACACAAAAACAAACATAGTGAACACACAACACACAGATTGTCGACCCAAAAAGGCTGATAGTATCATCATGATAAAAGGCTTAGCTAAACCCTTTTCTTTTGGCTTTCATTTATTTTTGTCTATAATTTAGTCCTTTCAATTCCTGTTTACATCTTTATTTCTGGCTGATAATGTTTATATTTGTTTTTGTTTCTTTTAGTAGCATTCCTTCATTCATTCCTTTCATTGCCTTGGTCAAGCTCCCCACGTTCTTCCATGCTCCTCGCTATTTCCACGCCACCCTTTCTGCTTCCCCAATACCATGTAATCATTGTGTCTTGGAACACACTCCGCCCCCTACACACGCACACTCTCTCTCTCTCTCTCTCCAGGCCGCTAAGGCTTCTTTGGTTTGAGTTACATGTGAATTGAATATTCATGGCTCCTGTGGGTCCTTTTTGGAAGCCCCTTTTAGTTTTGGTAGGTGTAGGAGAATATTTGGGCACCTGTATTTTGCTAGTGATTTGTTTTTTTCGAGGTGGTTTTTGGAGGATTGGAAAAGTTGGCATGTGCTTGAATTTTAATTCCTGTTTTTCAATCTATATTTTAGATTACTGGCACTTGAATTATCTAGCAGCCTTGCTATTCTCTAATTATTGGATGAAAGTTTTATTAAAAATTATAAAAATATTTATCCAATAAATATATACTCAATAATAATAACAAATATTAAAAATTTTGATTTCAAAAAGTAAATTTATTTTTTATTAAATATAATTGTAAATTATTATAAAAAAATGATATTTACTTTTAAGTTTATTTACGAGTTGTTACAAATTACCATTATTTAACTATTCTGTTTTTAATAATAATATGCACAATTAAAGCCTTTTTAGCTAACTTAACCAGTAAAGCTTTTTAGTGTTATTACATAAATCTGAAATTAAACTCTTCCTGCACTTTGAAAATTTTTGTGTTGCATGTGTCACAAATGTGTTGCCCCACCTCAGTTCCTCGTGTAGTTAATATATTTCAGCCTTAAAGTGAAAGAATCAGAATGTACATATTCTTAAGTGCAAATTTGCAAAACACAGAAACTGACTTCATTATCAAGCTCGTCATAGTTGGTTGGATTATGTTCTTCTGTTCGAACATTCTTCTTTCACTTCACATTTTTGTTCACCTGAAATTGAAGGAGTGAGGGAGTTGTGATGTGTGTTTATATTTATAGTTTTGAGCTAGTAATTGATTTCATCACTGTCCACCAATACCCATTTTATATACCTGTTTCACTGCATTAAGAGATTTTTATATCAAAGAAGAATAAAAATAGCATATCTTAGTTTATTGGTTGGTAGCATTTGTCCCTTGTAACTTTCACTATGCTAGTGTGCAGTGAGGTTGGATTACTGCCACTTTTGATGCTTAAATATATTGTGTGTATGTTCATGGTGAGAATATAGAGTAAAAGAAGAAGAAGAAAAAAAAAAAAAAGTTGAGAATCAAAAGTAATGGCTGACTGACTTCGCTTGACTGCCAAGGGGTGGTCGGATAATTACAAGGCTAAATAAGTGGCTTGGCTAACATAAAGCCAAACAAAAATCATTTAACCAACCTGCCTTTTTATTTCCCTTTTCAACGCAATAATTGACTAAGAGGGGAGATCAAGCAAGAGATATCGAGACCCATTTAATTTTCTTTTTTTAACATTTACTTTAATTTGCATTTGGATTTAGATATATTAAAATTACATGACATATGTATTTAAAAGGAAGAGCAAATAAAAGGCTAATTACCACTAATTGCTTGATCTCCTTATAAAATAGTTAAGACTCTTAATTAATTACACATGAAATCTAGTGGATGCCAAGTGTTTCAAATGCCCACTACCAATTTGTACATTTTTTAAATGCGTCAGGAAAATTTTCTTTTGTTCTATTCTCTTTAGTTTATATTTCGAAAAATAAAATTTGAAGTTTTTAACTATTACCCTAGAAGACAAAAAGTTCCTTCTTTTATTCTTTTACCTGCCTACATTTTTGATAGGGAGGCAGGCACTCTCTCTTTTCACCCCTTTGGCTCAGTGTATGGTCGCAACTCTTTCTGCTGTGCTACTCTTTTGCAAAGCGATCAGGGAATTACCAAAGCTTTAAATTGAAGTTTGAGATTGCAACCATAAATATTACATGAATGATGGGTGTCATCACATAGTATTAGGCGTAATTGTGACTGTATTAAGTTTAATTACGGTCATATTAGCTGCAATGAACTGCACCTAACCATGAGTGCCATGGATAATTCAAAACATTGCAATGAACTGCACCTAACCATGAGTGCAATGGGGAATTCAGAACGTTGCTTATCCTTTTTTTTTTTTTTTTTTTAACTACGACGCTAAGAATCAAATTTATTTTCACATATTTGGAATTAAATTTATTTGATTGTTCAATACCTTGTTTCATGGAAGAGGGTTCATAGTATTTTTGTTTTCTCTTTCGACCGCATGTGATCACACGCATGGCTGCTTCGGTCCCCATTTCCTTGGACACTTTTCATCTTTTGCAAACCTTTTCTTTTCTTGTTTGTTCACTTTTGTTTTCTGCAAATTCTCATGTTTTGGGTTTTTCTTTTTTATTATTTTTAGTAACCTATTCAAACGCTTGATGATAGTTGCAGCACCACTAACATAACCCTACGAGAAGGGCCACCCACCCCCCCAACTCCTTTTGTGGGCGGGTTTGTGATGACTTCATTCCCACGCTGTCATGACGTTTGTTCCTTAAGCTATTTGTGCTGCTCAAGTGCTCACTGCCTTCTTGCCTCCTCCTTGTTATTTTAGTTGGCCTAGA
The DNA here is from genome assembly GCA_019804595.1 of Bruguiera parviflora. Lineage (NCBI taxonomy): Eukaryota > Viridiplantae > Streptophyta > Magnoliopsida > Malpighiales > Rhizophoraceae > Bruguiera > Bruguiera parviflora. The sequence goes on from CM034059.1 coordinate 6,992,297, forward strand.
TAAGCAACTTAATGGCGTGTGAGATGATGAGTGATGTTTGAATTCATTCACAATTGGCATCCAAAATTCATTCATCCATTAACATGTAATCAATTAACCAAGTTGCCTTCCAAAAGTTAGGATCCTCGATTAATTTGTTTAGGTTAATTGAAACTTAAACCTTTTTTGTACTTTCTTCTCGGTCTCTTATCAGCATAGCTATGTCCAATTGTTTCCCTACACATGCAAGCATGCATCTAGTTTCGTTAATATCTTAATAATATTTGAATTTTTCCACTCCCGAACTTTGGAGGTCAAGAGAGGTTTGCAGACATGTTCAGCCCATTAACATAGTTGTAGATCTAACAAGCAGAATGTCAATAAATGGAAATATGCCTTAAATTCTGTTATACATTATGGTTTTGATAATTGTTTAGAGCCATGTATTGGTTTTCGTTCTTCAACCAACGAGCCTTGAACTACATAACAACAGTATAAACTTTTTGTTTTGATCTATTAAGAAAATTTTTGAATTATGAGTTATATAATAAAAATAACTTTTTATTTTTTATTCTTAAGATTAGAATCCAAGATTTTAAAAATAAAAATTTAAATTATTAATTACTAAAATATTCTCTCCGAAGGACATTACAATTCTTTGTTATCAATAAATTTCTCATTTTTAATTTCACATATGTTAAAAAGTCTCTCTATGATAATTATTTTAAAAATAATAATAAATTATGTACATAACGTCACAGTTGTATCATATAGTAATAGAAAAACTCATTTCCCGTGAAGATAGGTGAAAAAGGGTCCTAATGCCGTCCAGAAGTTTCACCATCTACAATCGAAAATTAAAGGTCTGAGTAGGTAAAACAATGATGCCGGCCGGCTGCTCTTCGTTAGTCATTCTTGACTTAGGGTGGGTTATGGGAACTTTGTTATGGTGCTGTGCTTCCGTCTCCTGCTGCTTTTTAGCAAATTTGCAAGATTGTTCTATTTTGGTAAAAGATCATTTGGATGCTTGAGTGGTTCTGTCCTGCCATATGGGTCTAGCTAATTTGTGCAAATTGGAGCACTACAAACATTTATATGCAGTATGGTGGATCTCGGTTGATGGGTGGAGTGCTCGAAGCTTTGTCAGCTTTGTTGCAGTGTTGTAGAGTTCTTTTACTGCTTGGGAGATCATGTCGTTTGTGTCAAGTGTTTGTAGTCTTTGTGCTGGGCGAGATTATGTTGTATGAGAAATACAACTAATGTGCTTGTTTGTGTACTTCAAAGCTACGAGAGCTTGTTGAGCTATTGATTGTCATCAATAAATTTTGCCGTTCAAAATAGAAAAAAGAAAATTAAAGGCGACTTTTAGGAACATGATAAAATATTTTGTTAAAAAAAAATGATAAAATAGGTTTGTAACATTATTTCATGAAAGCTAAAAATAAAGAAGCCTAACTATATAATATATATATATATATGAGAAAAAATATTTAATAGTATTTGAAGAGAAATATATTAATAAATATATATAAATTAATTATATCTTAATATAGAATATTATAAAATTACTCCACAAATTTCTAATTGTTCTTATATTACTCTATATGCATTATATGCATTGTGATATAGCGATAGTAGTAATATATACCATCATTAGAATGGCAAAGTAGGAGTCATTGATCTGTGTGTCAAACATGCTCATGCTTGTACTTCATACAGCAAAACGCCCATCTCCACATCAGCCAGCGCTAGAGCATTCACGAGCATCATCAAAATGAGTCCAATGTGAGATCAATGATCCAACAAAGGAATAAAGGAAGCAAATCCACTAGTGTTCACTAGAAAATATTTTTCCTTTGCATGCGCTCCCTGACTAAAATTTTAATTCCACGAGTCCATCATACCATGGGAAAAGTTGTGTTTCTCGATGGAGCAATCTTCAGATCGGACCTCCCAAGAGTACCTCTCATCACACAAGCAAAATTGAAATTGTTGGTTTAATGTCAGCGACATTAATTTCTTTAAAGAACATCATATTCGTCCTTACTTTTCATGACTACAATTACCCACTTTTATATATATATATATATATGTATGTATGTTTGCGATCCAAGAAATTCATGGGTCAGCAAAATTCTCACGACTCAAGAGTATAAATATATTTGAAGCAACGGCTAGGGAGATTAAGAACTGCTTTTAACAAAGTTTTTGGAATTCTCATGTTTAAGCGATCGTCGGTGTTTTAGTCATATTACTAGAAGTTCGAATTTTATTATAAATAATTTAGTAAAATAAAATACTACTTCGCGAATAAATTTTATTGTTTGGCTATAATTTTTGTCTCGGCTAACAACTTTTAATGTATTTTCTTATTCTCATATTTTCTTAATAAAATTTATCTGATTTATCCAAAAAAGAAAAAAAAAAAAAGAGAAAAAGAAAACTGTCTAGAGTTTAATTACCGAAAAGGGAGTTCCCTTTCGTTCGAAAAAAACAAAGCCCTTGTGTTTCAAAGTTGAATTAAGTCTTCATTCTATGTTAGCAAGTGCAGTTTTTATATTCTTTTTGGATTCATGGCACTAATCATCTGTTCATCAATCAACTTTTGGGAACCATTTTCCAACAAATATCTAAAATCACAAGAATAATTTGAGGCCCATGTTCACCATAAGGCGCTATCATGTGCTTGAAGTACACTCATGATGATCCAAAGTGCAGGTGGTCCATCTAATGGATGTGCTAACAATAAGCAACTCAACAGGTCCGATCAAATTGAATCGGTTCTTACTAACCACCAAGGCAAAGCACGTACCATGCTTCCAATCAAGTTGCAAATCTGACTTCACATGTGTACCGTATATTTCGATACAGACAATCTATCCTACAAAGAAGGTTTAACTCCAGAATTGTCTTTTGTTTAATCATTATCGGACAATAAGAATTATTTTAGCCTCATAGGATTCACTAATTGGCAACGAGATGAGCTTAAGATGTGCGGTGCGGTGCACCTCCAGAGTTCAAATACTAGTGTCACCAAACATAAATTTCCTCATTAAAAAAAAAAAAAAGAAAAATTTGTTTTTTGATGCACATACACAATGCATAAGAAAGACATCCAAGAGTCTCATTTTCATGATTGTCATGTTAATTATCTTTTAATAAGTTGCCATAGACAGGGAGTATTTGTTCTTGGTGAGGAACCATTGATGAAACATCAAGTCAAAGCTACTGAAAGAGAGTATAGGAGCCCAGAAATTGAATTTTGTTGACAAGGAATTTGTACGGCGGAGTTGATTGTTCAGGCTAGTCCTGGACAGAGATGCAAGTAAGTTTTCAAGAAGTCCCAAGCATTTGGTATTTTTGTAAGTGAGTTCTCAATATTTTTAATTTTCGAAGTCGTTTTTTAGTTTTTGATTTTTATTATATATAAATTATTTTTTAAATATAATTTGATTAAATTATTAAATAAGTAATGTAATTTAATAAAAAAATTTAAAATATATTTTAACAATATATTTACGTGTACTATGTTTGTATATATATAATTTTTTTATTTTTTCATATATAAAAAAATGTTAATATTTTTTTTATTTTTCTCAAATTCATGAGAAAAGAATTTAAAATTTTTATTTTTCATATATCATAAAAATAAAAAAAATAATAAAATACATATATAGACATACTTTTGTAACTTTAAGGTATATTTTGGGATGATATCGATAAAGTTAAATTTATATTTAACAGTTTTACCAATTCTTATTAAAAAAACAAACAAACAAACCTTAGACGAAATAAAAATTGAAGGTTTAGAAGCAATTTGAAAAAACTTAAAATGCAATTATAAAATTTTTTAAAAATTAAGAACTTCGGGAGAGCTTATTGCGAATAAAAATGCAATTCTGATTTGCAAAGCTATGTTGGGTGGCCTCTTCCTTGGAGGCCGCTTTGAATAAAAATTATGCATTTCAAAAAAAAAAAAAGAAAAGAAAAGAAAAAAAAGAAAAAGAAAACCTACTGAAAGAGAAATTCATCAGCATTAACAGTAGTTCTCCACAATATATTTGAAAGGAGATGATTGGTGCCAAGACTTTGAACTCTGAATCGCTCCCAATTATTCTGGTCAACACATTTTCCATAATCTAACAGGGCGTGTGACCTACCTTTTTCAGTTCTTCCTCAAATATATTGCACTGTGCAGAACCTTTTTCGGTACTAAAGAAAAACTAATGAGCTGTTCGCAAAAACTATGGGCCTAGCCGGATGATTATTTACTTTCTGAACACAAGAACAGGGACGTCCTTGATGGCTACACAGCCATCGTCCATCCAAGTTCACCTCGGAATCACTCCTTAGCATCCTCATTTAAACCCACTGAGTTATAAAGAACTACCCCCCAATGTCAGTGAGCTTTGTCAAACTCCTCCACACCGTGAGACAAACGCGATACCGAGTCTTTAATGGTATTGGTATTCTTCTTTTCCCCTTGTATAAGGTCAAATGTGATATTCCAATCAGGATTTTATATCGTAATTGGCAACAACAATTGCAACCGGAACATGACAATGACACTGGTTACCACAACGTCAAACTGTGACCACAACGTTATGTGTAACCTGAAAAAATTATTTGTCCAGTGTAACTGTAAACTAGCCAACCACCCATAATCAGCCTAACAAAACAAAAAGAGCGAGTTTAAAATTATATAGATCAAGTACCCGATTTCTCCTGATATTTTATATTTTAAATAAAAAAATTATAGTAGTAAAGTGTTCGCAAACATAATTTTAAAATTTATTCGAAAAAAAAGAGAGAGAGAGAGAGACTACGTGTTTAACTTTAAACTATCAAGAATCGACTGCATGCATCATTTTCCTAGGGGCCAATGTCTGATGACTGATGGTAAAAGCTTCAAACTTGTCGCCATATATAGGCAGCAGCCATGCATCATTCTTATCCCCATAAAAAGGCGTAAACACCATTTGATGATACCGCGTAGAGCTGGGGGCATTAGCCCTTCCCTTTTATTATCTGAAAAGCATTGGGAGGTTCACTATGTAGTTTTGTTCTAAAAGTAGTGCACTTTCATGTAAGTGTATGTATGTCTGCACAATTGTATGTAAACGGGTCCAAAAATTATCGGTTGAAGTAATGCAAAAGTGAAATACAATGAAGTGACTAAAAGCCTGGTTGCTGCCCCAGATTCAGGTTTCAGTTTTGCCTGTCCATATTTTTCAATAAAGCCAAAGAGTATCCATCCGTGCAATGCTCCGATTGGCAAGCCCAATCGCTTGAGAAATTGAACGAGAACACAGAATCGGAATATCTCATTTTCAATCCCTCACTACCAATCCAGAAACTACGGGAAATACGCTAGAACCAAAGATCTCTGACCAATTAATTTTGAATTTTTTAACAAAATGTTTTGACGTGTCGAGTTCTTATCCGTGTTGATGAATTAGGTTCGCTCAGAAATGTTTCCAAGTTTTCCATTCCCTCACAATTTGAAATTGAAAACGGAGCGCCCGGCTAGGCATTAACTACAAGTTTTCGCTGACCATCCCGTTGCACATGACATGCCAATTTAAACAAGAGTTGAACCTATAGTCTACTCTAGCTAGCATGGGAATCAAAGTATCACAAGCAAAAGTCCACAGGGTCAACAACTTTTGGAGGTTCACAATCTTTATCTTCGGCTTTTTAACCCACGAAGATGTTTCCATGGGACCATGCCGACCGTAGCCACCAAGCAGGATCTTAATCCTCCTCTTTACACCCAAAATTCCATAAAGTTCTACTTATAAAACTAGCGTTCGTTTGAACACAATAATAATCAGTAATTAGTTTTATTATACGTTAAAAACCAAAAAAAAAAAAAGAAAAGAAAAGAAAAGAAAAAGAAAAAGGGATAGGGCAGGTTGTGAGGGTACCGTACGGAATGCTTTGCACCCTGAATGCCCGCATAAAACTAGCATTCGATATGGAAACAAAAGGTGCAACTTTTATAGAGGCTCAGTGCGGCTTTTTTCAAAGTTTCTACCTCTTTTTTTTTTTTTGGGGTATCAATGATATAGTTGGTGCTTTGAGCATATCAACAGAAATTTTAATTTTGTATTCAAAAACTTGGCGAAACAAAGTTCCAATAGATAATTTAATTTTATTGTCTCACTCTAATGCTTATTTCTCTTAGTTTTGTTTTTGTACAGTCACTCTTATTTATTTAATAACGCCTGACTCGTCCCATTGAAAAGCACAAAAAAAAAAAAAAAAAAACTAGTGTTCGTTAGCTCAAGCTGTATTGTCCTAATCACGGGAGTAAGCCAGAGCAAGCGTTTTCCATTTTCTTGTTCATAGTAAATGGAGATGGTTCCCTTCCGTTGAAGGATCGAAAATTACAACCCATATTCCCAACGAGTGTCTATCTAGAGTGGGACAGTGGGCTTCTGGGTTTAATTATACGCCGCCCCTCTAAACCCTCTCTTTCCATTAGAGTACAAATGTGCTCAATAATCAATTTTCCAAAGCCGAAAGTAAGTCCCACCAGGCCTGCCTTATGAGCTAAATTTAGCCTATGAGTCGTTAGTGGGTGTAGCTTAGCAATTTAAGTTTTTGAGTTGGAAGGTTTTTATTATTATTATTATTATTATTTTATAACAAAAATTAAAAAAAAAACATATTATTGTTATAATTAACTAAATAGTTACAAGCTATTCTGTCTAAAGCAGATGCATCTAATTACTTTGTTCACATTTTCACTTTGGTAAATTTGTATAAAATGAATGCGTTAGAGTTTAATATACATGTTCTATTTAAGTATCTCGTCTAGTTGTTTAATATTTTGAGTTGAATAATTTTTGGACAAGAGAGATTTAGATTAAATTGCGGGGCAAATACGTTTACTACGAGTATCGTGATTAAGATAACAAAAACCTTGAGATTAAAATAGTGTGTAGTTGAGGTAAAGGAAGGGTTGCGTTAGGATTTAATTAATGAATAAACACCGAATGATGGCTTAACAGAACGCTTTGTGACTAATAGCATGTGCCCGTCATTTTGCAAGTTGCTGTTTTGTATAAATACCAATGAAGCAAGTGACGGCCCACCTCGAAAATTGTATGATCGTTTGAAATCTGAAAAGGCATAAGCTAGTAGCCGAAACATGGTCATCTCAAATGTGTCGTAAAAAAAATAATAATAAATAAATAATTGTTTGAAAAGAATACCCTGAATAATGAAAGGCACATCAACTTAATGCCCTCAAACTGGATGGGCTAGGAAATGGTTTCTGTCTTATGGGCTGGGCTGGGTGCACATCAACTTAACGTAAGCAAGGATGGGCCTACGTCCGTCCCACTCCCAGATGCGTTCTAAATTAATCGCATTGGACACCAAAAAACACATTGCAAACTCGGTTATTATCCAAAAATCAGGGCATTTTGAGCTTGTGCTGTTTTGGATTTGCCAGAGAAATTTTAATTTTGATTCTAACTTCTTATTCTGACGTCATGCCAAAGATGCATTTTAACTCAAAAACTTAATAGTCATGAAATAAGCCTATAATTCGTGTGTATACATACTGACGGTGGCATGGAGACACCCAAGAGAAGAAAATTGGATAATACCTCACAATTTTGTCCCAAAATTTAAAAAAATAAAAAAAAATTATATACTTATATTTAATTTGATTCAATATCTTAAAAAAAGTTAACCGAATGATTTCTTGATTTCTAAATTATAATGTTGGGAGGGTGGGTATACCCGGAATTTTATGACCGTTACAATGATGAGATGAGAATGAGCACGGAATGAACAGAAGGATAGCCGGGGGGGGGGGGATGGGGAAGCCCTCGCACTCTCGGTCTAATATTAATCCGTCCCGCAAATCAATCTGTACGGTGGGCGGTGGTCCCATCTCCGCTGGGAAACAGTTACAATAGGTGTAAAGGAGGGTCATTGACTGAGATAGCCAGACAGAAAGCAGAGCAGTCATGGCATTGGCATTTGGAAGCTCAACATTGAATTAATGCTCAGCCAGCTGGCAAGTTGGGAGTGAAAACTCGTCCTGTCTTCACTTCACCAGTTTCTCTCTCTCACATGATTCTTCAAAATCTCTCTTTCTGTCTCTAAATTTATTGTTTTTTACTTCCCTTTTCTTTTCCTTTTTGTCAGTTTCAATTTGCTGCCAACGACTCTTCATTTAGCATCGTTTGCGGGTTCGAGCAGAACCACCCGTTAACGCTCGCTCGCTCGCTCACTCACTCGGACAATGATTATTTTGAGCCGAAACTGAAATCTGAAATTTAATGAGAACTCAACCTTAATTCCCGTTTAAACCCCCCCCCCCCCGGGGGGGCACGCTGCCGAGCCTTCGTTCGAGCACAAACTATTGGATCATCGTTAGGCGTTTAGAGTAAGATGACGACGCCTGCACAACCATCTGAATTGCACCTCGTCTCTGCCACAAATGCCAGGATTCGGATCTTGTCTATATCCTCATCAAACATTTTGTTTATCAAGCACTCGCACCACAAGTCAAGTGGGGTTGGGCCAATTTTTTGAGAAATTGCAAGTTGATTTGAACTCAAGCCTCAAATGGCAGGGGTCAGCTAATTATTCTCCAGTTTGATCGCTGACAGTGACAATGAATATAAGATATTCAGTTTTGGATCCAGCCATGCTAATGAATTAAAGATTTCCATTGCTTGTGTTAAGGAATGAAATTCTGTTATTGCAAGAATATAAATACTCTACATAACTTGTAATATCTATGAATTAAACTACTTGCAAACTTGCATTTTAAGGGGAGACGGGGTTCCAATACATTATTCAACAAAATGAATGTACAATCTATAAGACAGCTCTCAGACTCAACTGACGCCTATATTGTTCATAAAGAGATAAGAGGCTCATGTAAGAAAGACAGGATTTGATCGAGGCATTGATGTGGAATGATCTGTGTGTGTGTGTGTGTGTGTGTGGAAAATTGGATTGTTAGTTCATTGTTATTGTCTAGGGCTCCTTTGTGTACGGTATGAGGGTCTTATAAAATATTTTATCATTTTATTATTGTTGTCGTATAAAACAGAACAAAGGGCATGCCTAGCAGCGAAACATTATTTGACTGGTGTACATAATATCGAGGGAGGTGGTGGGTTCCATAACCTTTTCTTTTCTTCCTTTTTGATGTAGGAAGCCCCAATTAACAAAATATTCTTTTTCCTATAAATTTCCCCCTTCCAATTTGCTAGCGAGGTTAGGTCTCAACACCCTGAAAATAGCATCGTTAAGAGACTCTATCAATTAAATTAATTAATGCTAATCTAATTAGAATGATTAGCCAAGAAAATTTAATTAATAAAAAAAACACATTAGTAATAAGATAGCAATCGTAAAATTTTTACATAATTTCATAATATATGTATTCTACTTATTATGTTTCAATGCAGTTGACTTACACAACAAAATGAATGTAAAATTTTAAATTTATTAATCTCATGATATTTTACTTATAATGTTATACATGAATAATTCACTTCAGTATTAAGTACTCGATAAATTACTATAATCAAGTGAAACATCAATTTATTAATATTTTATTAATATTTTTTAATATCAATTAAGTACTCAAACCATAAGTCTGTATTAAGTGCACAAAGCCGTTACTGCCGAAAAGAATGGAGGGTGAGAAAAGAATTAAAACATAGTAATGGAGGGTGAGAAAAATGAGATGCCGGTGGCCCTCTCGATTAAAAATTAAAACCAAAAACACAACAACTTGTATTATATCTCAAACGGGCACAGCGCAATCGGCAAACTTCTTCCCAAAAATTAATAGGTCCACTCATTAATTACCAGCATTTGTCTGTTTAAACCCCCCCTCCCCCCCCCCCAAAAAAAAGGTGAAAATATGAATTTATAAAAAAAAAACAGAGAGAGAGAGAGAAGATGAGTGAGAAGTTCGTAAACGACGCCGTGTCATATCAGGTTACAGCGCAACCGCGACGTGAAAAACCGAGCCGCGATCTGTCTCTATCAAACTCCAACAAAAATCCTTGCTGCATCAGATTCCCTATCACCGAGTACCCGGTGCCCGACCCGGACGATTGGATCGCCAGGCACTTGACCCGGTCACTCGTTTCGATGAAGTAGTTCCTCGCCGGCGGAGCAAAAACCGACCCGCCGTCGAGCCGGAAGCTCAGTCTCGGCAAACTCGGCCTCGGCACCCCCGACATGTTCACGCAGAGATCGAAACCCGGCGGCAACTCGGCCGGGCTCGGCAGCTTCACTCGCCGTTTGAACGCCGCTAGAATCTCGCGGTAGGCCGGCTCCGGTAGGAAAGACAGCGTCGTGCCGGAGTCGATGACCGTGCCGCCGTTTCCCAGCTCGTCGATTGACCAGACGGAAGGGTCAATGGGCAATTTCGCGCCGTCAACGGCCGCGCTCTCGATGGCAATGTAGTAAAATGTTGGGGACAAGGGGTTGATTAATAGAGGTGTGAAGCTCAGGCTCCGATTTCTGTTCGATGTGACGCCGTTTTCGCCGATCATCAGATAGCTCGTCGGAGGAGGGGAGAGAGTGTAATCCATTAGGCAATACGAAAACTTGCTGCCGAAACGACGACCCAGTTGGGAAGAAAACGAAATGGGCCCACGGCCCAGGCCCATGACTCCCTGGGCCCCATTGAAGCTGGAACCGGCGACGCTCGGACCCGAGATCCGGAACCCGCACCCGAACTCCAAATCCCGGAGCTTCTTCACTCTCCCGGAGCTTGTGTTCAACGTCGCCGTTTCTCTCGAGAAGAACCCGGCGGTTTTCGACCCGTCGGAGTAGGAGTAGGAGTACCGGCAGGGGCTGTGCAGTCGGGTTCGATTACACGGGTTCGGGGTCGGGTGGGGGACGAGGAGTTGGCAGAGAGGGTGGAAGCAGTGGGCAGGGGAGAATGTGGAGGAGTGGCGTGCGAGGAATGTGGACCCCAGAGAGTGGTTTGAGCAGTTCTTGCAGGCGGAGCACTTGACCCACACGAGGTCGCTGCCTGTATCGGCGACTAGGAGGAGTTTCTGGGGAGGAGAACCGAGTCGGAGGGAGACAAAGTACTGGCCGGAGCCGGAGGGAGCGCCGGAGATTACTGGGGACTTGACGGAGGAGGAGCGGCGGCGGCGGTGGCGGCAGTGGTCGTGGAGGAGGGATAGGCGGCGGGCGTCTGAAGAAAGGACTTGTTGGAGTGGAGTGGAGTGAAATGGGGTTATATGGAGCAATGGGAGCTTGAGATACTCTGTGGTGGAGGTTGTGTCGGTGGTGGCTGTGGCCGTGACCGAAGCACAGAGATCCGCGAATGTAAAGAGGAAAATGGAAAGAAGGAGCACCGGGCGAGGTGACAGTGACACCATTTTTCCTTTTTTGGTGTTGGAGGGAGAGACGGAGAGAGGGTGTAATAGAGAGAGAGAGAGATGGAGACGCGCCTTTTGAACCGATGTCCGTACTTCCCGTGTGTGTGTGTGTGTGTGTGTGTGTGTGTGTTTTTCTTTTTAATGACTACGGTTGGGGGCAGCCAGAGTATGCTTAGGAGACATCATCCCTGGGCTTTTCTTTTGAACACACAGCAAAAAAAAGAAAAAAAAGTAAAGTCATCCTAGCGTTGAGTTCAGATAGAGGCCATATTTTGATGTTATGATTCAATCTTCTTTGCAATGAAGATCTAACATTCTAGCAGTATTTGCAGTAACTTGCATTTATCTCTCCAACATGTGTAAAGAATAAGAATGCCAAATGTGAATTTTACTCCATTTTAATCAATTTTGCCGGGTTCGAATCCTGATCTGTCGGGTTTATGACCATGTGCAGCCCTGCCACCGGCAAATGTTGGCCATTGAGGAGGGGTCGGGGAATTTAGAATTTTTGATTGGCAAAATGTTTATTGAGATTGTAAAGCCGAAGGCTCCATTAAAGATAATATTACTAAGTAAAAGGAGTAAAAAAAAAAAAAAAAAAGAGTGAAAGTTGAGGATTGGTGGATGTAGAATTGGGATCTTTTATGATACATTGATTGCATCTGCTTTGTCTGTGTTGTTGTTTACTTTCTTTGGTTGTTTCTTTGTTGGCATTGTTGGTGCAATTACTTTTGATTAACGGGTCGTGACTTGTGGAGTGGAAGCCCGCGTCCAGTGTGGATACAAGCACTTTAGCATCCGATGATGTTGTCGCGCAACTCCCAAAGCCGTTTTTGTCAGACCTATGGCACGTAGCCACGTGTGCTATCCAGCTGGCGCCGTATCCTTGTCATCCCTCCTGGCTCCACTCTTGTACTCACGTTTACACCGAGTCATTCGTGGAAGCCGGCGTGCACTGCACGTGCAGCCTTCACCGGCCGCACATTCTCGCCGTCTCCGACTTCGGCAGCCTCGACGTTTCGTGGGTTGTATCGCTTGTCTGGAGCTGGCAGCAATATGACTTCTCAAATAGTGCTCTTTTTTTTTTTTTTTTCTTATTTTCCCATTCTTTAATTTCAGATCAGAACTTTTAAGTCATATATTGTAGACAAATGGGTAGCAATTTTTATGTTCGAACACAAATAAGAAATTTAAAAGATGCAATGACTGATAATGATTTGATCCAACGACTTGCTGATAGACCGTCGAGACCCATCTTTGAAAGGTTTATACGATAGAGTGGCACCGGAGTTCGCTAGCTAGTTTGCAGAAAAAGTTGCACTGGACCCCATGCCCTGACTGATTTCAGCGTCAAAGTTGTTAATACCGTAGAGTTCTCGTCAATATCTTTGAAGGAACATTTGTGGTACTAGTGCCAACTTTCCTTCTATGTAATTATCTTCTTGTCACTGTAAAATTTGAAGCCAATGGACGTTGACAGGGGAAGTTGGGCGGGCCTCAGAGACATCGACTTCAGAGGTACACATGATTTTGTCTTTTTTCTCTTGGAATTTTCCTGAGCTACTTGATTTTTCTCCCCAGTCTCATTTAGGTCCTTAATCTGTGCAATTAGGGATTGAAAACCTTGTCTCTTTCATTTTTCATTTGTCCCAATTTCTTATTTAATCTTGGGGTTCGATTAAATATGTATAGAAACACTATTGTTACATTTGTTTAATGCAAAATGACAAGGTTTTGTAAGATTTCGTTGTGCTAATGTAAGATTCTGTCTCTTTATATATATATATATATATTCTTGGGTACCCATTAATAAGGATTATTGAACGCAAGATTAGGAAAAGATGATTCTTTGTACATCTTCTAAACTCGCCGCGCCATTTGGTAGTGGGTACTACTGAAAAGATGCACTTTTCATAAATTGGTGCTGCTGCTGCAGCATCCGGATTAGGGCTAGAAATGGGCCCCTCTGACTAATGGGTCCCTGACTGCTACCCATTTTGAAGGGGCTTTAGCCTTCAACCCCTCCGTTGTTTAGGTGGGAGGAGGGGTGTGGCGGGGGTGTGGTGATGACAATAAGTACAATATTTATTGCGAGTGGCCATGGCCCTTTGTTGCAGAGCTCAAATATTAGGCAGCCTTCTAACGACTGCCACAGTGAGTGTCGCCCTAACTCCAATTTGGAACCAAACATTTGTAACTTGTAACACGAGAAGGACCTTGGGGCTCTCGGGCCCTTGTTCATCTAACATAACACCAACTAAAACATGGACTTGGTCCCGCCTTGAAGCAAGCAGGCACTACAAGTACATTTGTTCTTTTGAGACAAAAAAAAAAAAAAAAACAACGAAACTGAGTTTTCTTATTTAGTGGAACTTTCAAATTCGACGAGGTTTCAAAATTCAATCTAGGCGAATAGAAAAGTTAAAAATAGGAGCGGACGGTTCAATCGGTCTGCTAATGGATTAAAAATAATTTATAATAATCATTAGTCATGCCATTGAGTGATAGATTACCTAAATTTTGAATTTCAACTTGATTTCTAATCTTTGTAAGTAAAAAATATTAATTAATAACGAATATGAGAAGTGGTATTGCGTATGAAATGAGAACAAAAGATGGGATCTAAAATTAACATATCAATCCATATATTACATATTTGTGTAGCCGGGGCAGACTTGTACATAGTAATTTTTCTGTTTAATAATTTACATAGAATAATCTTCAACAAAAGTATGTTTAAGCAATTTAATTATGTTCAAGAAAGATCCTAAACTATATCACAAAAAAAAAAAAAAAGAATTTTTTAAAAAAAGGAAAAGAAAAGAGGGGAAGAAAGGTCCTAAGCAAGCCGAGAATATACCGTCACGTCTATGTGCAGGTCATGCATCTATATCTGCTCCTAATCTTTGCATCTGATAATCAATTACTCATATAATAATCCAGGAGAAAACAAATAAAGATGATGACCAAGTATGGAGCGAGGGCCACCAAGAGACGTGAGAAACATGTGAATGGAGGGACAAGGTCAATCGTATGCCTTTGGGCATATGTCTATTTTGTTTCTTTGCAAGGACTGCCCTGCTAATGAACCATGAGTTACACAACTTGTAATAACAATGAAACAGAAGGAGGATAAGGATAATCATCTCGATTCCTGTTCTCGAATCGAAACCAATCTTTGTCTTTGTTCCTGAATTAAAACCAATTCTTTTTCTCACCTCTGATTTTCGACGAGGACGATTGCCATTCTATATTAGCTAAACTTATTTTTCCCATATATCCGATCGACATGGATAAACTTTCCCTTCCCACAATTCCTTATTCCATGCGCGGTCTTTATATTTTGAAAAAAAAAAAAAAAAAAAAGAACAAGAAACGAAGCCGAGGGATAATTTTATTGTAATTTTTTGTTTCCCGTATGCTCATTTCACATGCAACCTAGATCGGTGCTCCGCTCTCCTTTTGTTTTCTAATATGGTTAGTTAATTGTAAGGTCGGTGGTGCTTCGGGATTTAGAAAGGAGACTATAGAAGGGGAAAACAAAACAGTAGGTAGAAACATGAATTTTCGTGTGGAAGGATTAGATTGAGCTGGAGAGAAATAATGGAATTATGGGGGGGGGTGGTAGGGAACTAGCTTGTTTTAATTGCTGATTTGTTTCGTGTTCAATGGGATTTAAATTTGAATCCCCGGTATTAAAATTTTAGAGTTTAGCAACTCCATTATCAGACCCACAACACCTTAAAATAGATAATTTGAAATCTACAATATTTATGGTAAGTGTCATGTGATTACACTGAAGCAAATTTGGGATTCGTGCGAAGGAGAGTGTAGAGGACATCATCTATTATTTGTGAACCCCTCTTTTACTCAAAGAAAGTCTATAGGACACCTGCAAGAATTAATGATCGTGACTTTGGCTTAACTTTCTTCGTGATTCGTTGGCTGAAAGCCACGCTGGTTATTTAACTTTATATCTTGCATCATGATTATTTACCCAGTAAAGCAAATTTTCAATTGTATATATATAATTGAAAATGGAAGTGCCCAATGTAATACGTCACAAGATAGAAGCAACAAGTGACCACTGTTACAGTGGCTGCTCTTCTTTACAGGGAACTCCTTCTCTTTTTCTTTTTCGGTAATACACAACTTGCATGAAATGGACCAAAATTTCAACCATCTCTTGAACTTTTTTTTAAAGCCAAATCATTCGCAACGAGAGCAAAAAGTTTCTAAAAATAAAGAATGCGGCCTTGTGTTCGTGTACCTTGAGCTTAGTAAGCGAACATGGTCAATAAAGCGAGCACACCAACTTTTTTCAAGCAAGGCCATGTATAAGCATCGAACTCACAAAGTTTAATCTAGTTGGTAAGGAAAAAAGCCTACTTTTCTTACGAATCAGAGTGAAATTCTCACTAGAAGCGCTTCAGAAATAAAATCCTGGATACACTAAGCTCGTATAAAGGAACCTATCCTTAAGATTTAAGATTCACGATGACTTAAGTCTCGGTTAAGGCAAAACTAGCCCAAAAATATTCTTACCATCAAGACCAAAAAGTGAAAAAGGAGTTCACACAATAGAGGGATACCATCCACGGCAATCAAGCCAATAACAGTCCAACCATCCATTTCGTGCAGCTTGGCGATTTGCGTGATCGGCATAACTTAGGTACCAGAGAGTTGAGATAAAAGGAATTGGTGCCTCTCTGTAAATGATAACTAGCCGTGTAGCTCAATTATAAAGAGATGCTGAATATTCCCTACGTATGATGGAAAAGTTCACTGTGTAAGTGTCGTACAATAACAAACTTAGACATAAATTTGGCTTGCCTATGCTTTAGAGAAAAAAGAAATTAACAAAAAAAAAAAAAAAAACAGAGATTAAGAAATCATGGACAAATGAGGTCTATGGTGTACTCTAGTTGGTATATTGTTGAAGAAATTCTGAAATTGCTCATACCAAGAACTTCCATTAACCAAAGAATAAAGTTTAAATCCCAAACAGATGCATTAATTGGGTAAGCTCAAATCCTAAGAAATGGCCAACATTTTCAATTAGGATGGACCATGAAGTGGAGTAACTTATTTTGGAAATGAGCTAAGATTTGCGAGAATAATAGAGCCGCACAGGAATGATCAAAGGCAAGTCAGAAAAAACAGGAAGAAACATTTTGGTCTCCCAGTACAGTACAAACTCTTGCCAACTAGTCCACACACTCCACAGTGGGGTAAAAGCAAATGTGTTTTTCTTTTTTTTTGGCTCAATTTTACATGCATGCATTGCTTCACACGGATATAATTACCTGTCCTTCCCCTAATTCACCCCCTAGTTAGGGTTCATTTTCATAGAGGTGGCCATGCCTACTAGGCTCTAGCTATACCCCAGGAAAAAAGCTTAGAAGAAAAGATTAAAAAAAAGAATTAAAAAAGAAAAAGTACAAAGAAAGGAAGACCGACCGAGTATGGATGGGTTGCTATCTGCTAGGTCAACCAATTCTACCCATGTGAAGTGTTGCCAATTTCTTCAACTCCCATCACTTTCTTCTGCAGCTGCTCTCTTTCTCTGCATCATGTTCGTATAATCAATCTGCTCAGTACTACCCATTGCACAGTTTCATTTTCTTCTTTTCTGTGGCTGAGACGGTAATGCCAATTCTCTGAGTTAAAATTTTTCATAAGTAGTTCCAGAGTTAAATTTCTTCTGTTCTTCTACCTGCCTAAGTAGCTCTTAAAAAGTAAGAAGAAAATATGTAGTATACACAAGCTATTAGCTAGTAAATATCTCAGTCTCAAGAGATGTTCTCTACAAGCTGCAGCTTCAATCCTTTCCTCTATGCCACCAACCGGAACACGGTGGCTAGCTCCTTCCCTAATAGTCAGAACCCATGCTCGGTACCGGTCCCGGAAGATCATTCTTCACCATTCCTGCAATTTTCTACTGTACCCTTCTCTGACGTTGAGGATGATTTGCTTATAAGTGAGTTCCTGTCCTCACACCAACAACAACAGCAGCAGCAACAAATATTGGGTTCCAACTCGAATCCTAAGTCTCCTTTAGCCACAGACCAGCAGATGAACCCTGCAGCTTCAAAGGAGGGAACACGTATGGAAAATAAGAAGAAGAGAAGTAATGTCAGTGCTGCAAAGCAGACAATTCCCAGAAGAAGAACGGGGAAGAAGGATAGGCACAGCAAGATCTGCACTGCTCAGGGCCCAAGAGACAGGAGAATGAGGTTATCACTCCAGATTGCCAGAAAGTTCTTCGATCTTCAAGACATGCTGGGGTTTGATAAAGCAAGCAAAACCATAGAGTGGCTGTTCACAAATTCCAAGGCTGCAATCAAAGAACTCAGTGATAACTTTCCAGGAGAAGTGAAGAGAAGTCTCAGTAGTGCTGGTGAGGAGAAGAGCATTTCTTCCACTTCAGAGAGTGAAGTTGTTTCAGACTCAAGCAAGAAGCTGACACCAAAAACAATCAGTGCAGGGAAGAGAATGATTGCGGAAGGGGCCGACTCACATTTGAGCATTCCAAGGAAGGAAAAATGCCAGAAAGTCCACAGCAGAACAGCCTTAAAGTTCCTCGATAGAGAGTCAAGGGACAAAGCAAGAGAAAGGGCAAGGGAGAGAACAAGAAGGAAGTTGAAGACCAAAGGCCTTGAGCAGTCCAAACAATGTTCTTCAGAAAGCCCTAGCAATTTGAAGAAGTTAGAGCCTTTTTGCCTTTTTGAAAATGCTGAAAAATTAGGCGCTGGCAACCAAGAGATGAATTCTGTTCTAGGAATGGTTAGAGAAGATAATAATGTGCCAGTAAGCATCATTGACAAGTTTTTGGAAATTAAAGAGGCAGCAAGAACATCATCAGTTTTGGATTTCTCCCATAACTACGCAGTGCCAAGTGGAAATAATCTTTATGATGCTGAGATTTTAGGGTTTCCGAGCAATTGGGATCTCAACAATGCCAAAATGCAGTATAGATACAGTGCCGCAATGCCAAGCATGAAGCTACCAACAGGTAATCCTAATGAAAGTTTCATGACCACCCCAAATGCCCAAGAACAAAGCCTGACTTCAATTTTAATGACAACAAAAAGCTCCCATTCCCAAGAAGGTTATTATTATGGTTCTTCAGCCTTCATGAATATCCCAGATTCCAATGAACAAAACCCTAATTGCATTCTTATGAACTCAAATAGCAGTCTTGTTATTGGCAACAAATATGACAGCTTATTCGGAAATGCATAAATCCCTGAACCCTTCTTCTCCCATAACACTCCTTACCCACCCTCCTTTTCTTCCGTTAAGGAGAGGAAAAGGAAAGTTCTCGCAATGGGCGCCTGTTAAGTGTGGTGGAAAAAGTTTATTCAATGCTGTTTTCTCTGAAATGTAGAAGAATTTCTTGACTGTGGTTGTTGTATCTATCAGTTGTCACTTTTTTTTTCTTTTTTTCTTTCTTTCTTTTTTTTTTTCCGATGGACGAAGATTATTATATATAAATGCAAAAAATAATGTACACGTCTACGAGAAGTGAAGTAGTAGCCATTTATAAAAACATGACCACTACTTGCATGGATACACTTAGCAGGTGTACAATGTATGTAGCCAAAAAGAGATGCTAACTCTAATTACTGGTCAGAGCTACACATTGGTTAATCATCCATTCTGTTGTGGTATCAGTCATCACTTTTGTATCGGTTATTCTGATAACCCATCATAACATTTTGCAAATCGGTTCCACATCATGATGTCCTGATTGTGAGGAAAGAGTCTCTAAGCTCTACTAAGTAGCGCTGAGAGGACGGCGAAATTGACAAGTGTAAAAACAGAAAACTAATTGCTCATTTATCCCAAAAAAAGAAAAAGAAAAAGAATACTAGGTGCTAATATGTAACCCATAGGTTTTTCATAGATAATTTACCGAGATTATCTAAATTTTAGGCGGCATACAAAGTTGGTTTGTTGAATTCGTTGGCTTCAGAGATATGAGCTACAAACAAGAGAAAAAGTTGGGGGGGGGGGGGGAATGACAAGTATAGGTAGGAGGAGATCTTCATATCTAGTCCAGGGATTCGTATGCTTCTGTACGTCATATCCTGCCTACAACTAGGTGCTATGAAAATTCAAGGTCACTCCCTCTGCTTGTATTACATAAATTCTACATTTATAGCCTATCTCCATGATGCATGCTATGTAGGACTGTGTTTCAGACTTGAATTTAAATTCAAAAAGGAAGAAAAAAAAAAAAACACATTCACTTTATATTAAAGCAAGCAAGCTTGGAAAGAGGCTTTAAATGATGAAGCACTCGAAACTATCTCACTACATTGTACATTAGCACAAAACCTACGACGGTAGCTTTTACCTCTATTTCCATCGAAGGATAATTGAGTTGCGTTTCAAGAAAATACACAGGGCAATCACTTGTTATTGCTAACCAAAATAATTGTCATACACTTTGTTTCCATTTTCTTGAACCATGCTATATCTCCGTAAGCTGCCAAACAACTTGCAGTTACATATTAGGTCTAGTCATCTAGACGATATGACTTTACATGTCATGGCTAGTTTTTCGTTGACTGCCAACTTACCGCAGCTCTTCCCCTTCTGGACCGGCAAGGACGAACAAAAGATCCGATGCAAACAGAGTTTAGATGATAATTTTATAGGCTTTTTATAAAAAAATAAAATAAAATAAAATTGAGGCCGAAGGTCATTGGAACTTTAGAGCAAGGACTCGGAACTTAAAGTTAGTTTCTGAAATGACCTTCCATCCATTGCGTTACAAATGCTGCACAAACTAATCTAGTTTACACCAGTTAAATTAATCATGGTCGAAAAGAAGTTGGAAATAATTGATGAGGCCGAAAGCGAATTGATTGCTAAATGAACAAACATCCGAGAAATCCTCTCGTCCTATCCTAAAATCTATGATCATACACACTCCTTCAAAAAATCGCTCGCCTTCATTTTCAGTATGTCTCCTCAATGAATTGACTTAGTTTTTGCGTGGTCACGATCAATGGAACATGATTGATTTGGTGCCAATAACAACTTACCAATCTTTGAAGTGTATTGATGGATATATAACTATATGCTACATTATTGAAGTTGAACATGTACCACATCAATAATTGGCCATTACCCCCCAAAAAAAAAAAATTTTTGTGGAATTTTGCAATTACAATTTAAGAGATATATATATATATATATATATATTAAAAAAAAAAAAAAAAAGAAGAAGAAGAGTTATTTGGGCAAAGTCTTAACCTCTATCCTCGAACTCTTCAAGAAAATATTCAATCCAAAAATTTAAGCTATTAAGCTTGTTCCACAAGATATATATTCTTCAATCCAAAACTCAAGTTATTTGGGCAGAGAGACCAGGAGGCGGGAGACACCCCAGAAGGTGGGCTGGGGATGAACCCATCATTAAAACTTTATGCATGGCCTTAAAAGTTTTTCCCACCCCAGTTCTGCGTCTGAAACACGGGCCGCCCCACTTTCTACTGATACTCCATTTTCTGATATTTAGTCTCGCTATGTGTTTTCTGTATTCTGTGGATGGACATTCTGTGCGTATTTTACTCGTGCAGTTCAAACTGAAAATACAAAAGGTTTCCATTCGGAACTGCCAGTTACGGTTCCAGAAGAAGGGAGAACCGTGACCAAGCCGTCGCGGTCCAGTCCCAGTTCGGCTCGAACTGCCAATTCCGGTCCGAATTAGAACGGTGGTCATGCCTAGTGTCACTTGCGCCGTTTAACCGAAACAATAGGAATACCCGAACTGGTACGGAGCTACGGAGGCCTTTTACCTCACTCTACTAATTAAATAAAGCAGAAACAGTTTGCTGATGAAAAAGTGAAAGTAAAATGCAGGGGAAAGTAATGAAAATTCCTGTAGTCTCACCAGAATAACGTTGCGACTAACAGGTTTGCAAGCGGCTGCGCAGAGTCCCCCCGCTTCCTTCAGGCCAATTTTAACCAAAAGGAAACAACTTTAGTTATCTGTGACATCTGTCTGCATTAGTTTCGAGCAGACAGTAACTGCGACGACGGCTGTGCTGCTGCACCTTTTTTTTTTTTCTTCTTCTCTCCCCACGTTGTTGAGTAAGCAGTGCAGTGTCGCAACAACTTAGATAACTCAACAACATAGATAAACTAAAATGAAACACCGAAGCCAATGGATTTGTAAGCAAGTGATTTGGAACTTATGACCTTGCCTTGTTGTGCTTCTGGTTCAGGATTTGGCACCTATATATTAACAACCGCTCTTGAATCTTTAAAGGACAATTTTTGGAGTATGCATACACTAGTAGAATGTATTATTCCAAGGTATCATGGATGTGCAAACAGTTTCTTTGTGAAAAATAAGGTTGAAGTTATATATGTACATTTGAATTATCTTTTTTAGATGCTACAATATAAAGGGACGTGCTTTTTTTTTTTTCTTTTTTTTTTTTAATATCATGTATGTGGAACCTATATTCAATCCAGTAGTAGAGGTTCATGCAATAATATGATGTGGTGGTCATTTAACACTATTGCCTACCTAATGAGAAGAAAATCCAAAAACCAGAGTGAGAGAAAAAGGAGAGAGTTTGAGAGACCAGAGCCACTAACTTGAAATAATTCAACAATAACATTCTCCATCTTCTTCTATTGACCCTCATTTCTTGTATTCAGTTGACAAATATGAAGTATATTGGAACCGTGTTCCTTACAAGAAAAGAGCAAAAATTTTGGATTAATGGTATGCATACCAAACACAAAGGAAAAACAAATAATAAAGACAGTAGCAAGAACCATACCAGCGCCATCCAGCATGCTATAGAAGGAATCAAAGGCAATGTACATAAACTGCGTCTAAAATTACCCTATAAAAAACAAGTGTTCATATTATGAAAAAAGGAGCTGCACCAAACAAAGAAAGAAGAGAACTTGCTGCATCCACAAGCATCGTTTTCACAGATTCACAGGCACAGAGAAAGTGGGCGTGGGCCTTTTGGGGTCATGTTTGGAGAAGAAGAAGAAAAAAGGCCTCATGTAACTGTTCCATCAAGTTTGGTTACGAATGATTGGCACAGCTATAACTACAAGCACAATTAGCGAGGGTCACCAAAAGGCGCTGGCACATCTGTTTCCACGTTTAATTGAAAGGGTTGGTTACTTTGATTTTGTGTGTTTTGACTCGGTTGCGTGATCTTTTGGCCGAGTTAGGTGCTTCCAGCCTACGCCATATAGCCCTGTTGAGTATTTCCCGGTACGGTATAATGCTAAAATAATGAAGATTTGGCTGCAAGATGGAATGGATCGGAAGGTACATCTTAGAAGAATCCCATACAGAGGAAAAAAAAATTCTATTCTAGGCTGAACCGATTAAAGAGGCACTGTGCTAATATATTCACAGTTGACTTAAGCCAGAATCATCACCGTGTGCTTGGGAGCGTAGAAAGACAGGGCGCGTAATTGTAGATGACATGTTTCTTTATGCCATTTATTAAATTTCATTGTCATTGTTTACAGTTTCCGACTTTCTATGTATAAGATTACATTGATCTAGAGCTTCCAGCTTAAATTGGAAAACAATATAAGCAATTAGAAAATAAAAGGGTAATTATTGGGTCGAATGGAATCCAGCCCACTCAGAGGGTGTCGATATCCCATTTTACCCATGCTTCCTTCAACCTATGCAGACACAGCCAGAGTACAACTTCAAAATCTCACATTTTAGCTCCGAGAGAAGTTTTGACAGCGGACCAAATTGCAACAGAAGCTTAGAGTGGTATGATGACCTTCGGCTAATTTAAAAAATTTTTTAAAAAAACCCCTGCATACCAAGTGTTATATATATATAGACAGACAGACAGACACAGACACACACACACACACACACACACACACAATATTAATGTATAAAAGTGATTTCTTGTCACTTCGAGTCATCACCATTACAACTGCATACAAAATGGATCACTGGAAGGCAGGGGACAAGTTAAAGTGCAAGCCACTCTATCAATATTGGTATGTACACATGCCCAAATTTTTCAGCTTTCGAGGACTTGTGGGGGTGTCAAGACAAAACACAAACATTTGGAATTGGCAAAACACACAATCGATAAGTTCAGTTCCCAACATAAAGAAAGCTCTTTTACAACATCAGGGCGCAGTAACTAAAAACGCCTTGGCATGGTGGAGACAGAACTTTGCTTCAGCCTTGTTGAAGGGACATTACTACCTGACCATGATGATGGCTTGAATCCACCAGTTAGCAAGCTAGAGGCTGCCACTGCACTGATTTTCCTTCTCTTGCATTCTAGCTCCAAACGTTTCTTATTGGGCTTGGAAGACCTAGAGGACTCTGGAAAAATTGACGCGGCATTAATTAAAGCCCTCTTATTCTTTCTATTCTTCTCAAACTTGGAAGAAAACTTCACATTTGCTGCTGCAGCGATATCTTCATTGGTTGATGGAAGAAGCCTTATGCCAAGACCCATCTTCCTAGAAGATGCCTCCTCTTCGGCAATTCTTTTATTTTGACTCCTAAGTCTAGCACGAAGAGCCTTGTTAAGGGCATAGTCATCTGCATGCCTCCCATCAGATATGCGCTGAAGGTGCACTAGTACTGGCTCAGCTTCTCTCTTCTTCTGCAAGTCCTCTTCCTGATGTTCAAGATTATAGAATGGATCTGCAAGCTTTCCTCTCACTGTAAAACAAAGTCAAATTGCTGATTCAAGAGGTCCAAGAACAATGCAGGTAGATCCTTGGATGTCGAATTAGAAATAACAGGCATCTGCTTTCCCAAAAAAGCTACAAGGAATGCAGCCTACGGCAGAATTTACCTGCACAAATACTAACCTTCGTCTGCAGGGAGTTCAAATGTTTCTGCATCCTCAACATCAAAATCCTCCGTCTTTTTCTGAGCCCCACTGATAATCACGTACTCACAGTTCTTGGGATCCGTCTGAATAACAATTTCATGTTTGCAGCATGCAGATTTCATTGTAAAGCTCCATATCTGGAGGCAGTAAATAAACCATTAGCATCGACACAAGAAATTCAAGATTGAAAAGTAGGAGGATCAATAAAGTTCATGAATTATCCCAAGTAGAGAATCATGCATATGAGTAAGATGACAAGCCTGGAAATTCAGTCTTTGCTTGCTTGGGCATCTATGCACATGAGAAATAAATCATCTTCATAGGGGCATGATAATATTTCAGGATATCTTTTCCTAATGCTAGGAGATCGTGTGTACCATACGTCAGCAGATAGTGCAGGCCACATATTTGTTTATTAGGTGCAAATACAAAGACTAGCATAATATATTATAATGCTGTTATCACATACTTGAAGCTTCCTCAGAGCTCAGTTAGACTGTGATCATGCATATTGTATGTAACCAGCTGGTCTAGGTACCTTAGTGGAATAGTAGTTTCCCACTTGCTTTTTCTCTGCATTAAACCGAACGCCCTTTGCAATCATGGAATTGCAACCACCACACCATATGTTGAAGGGCATCTCAAACCTGAAAGCAAGGGAATTACACAGGCAATTACTACCAACAGGTGATTGGAAAATCACGAGTTCTGAAAACAACGCTACTCACACGCCGAAATTTTGAAAGCCACAACCAACGATATCTCCCAACAATGGAACTCACTATTAAAATACAAAGGCATCCTGGTTGAGAAAATATATTTCACACGAGAACATATGTAAGGTCTAAACTGCTCATCTCTTTTTTTTTTTTTTTGTCTTTTTGTCCTTTAGGCAGCAAAAGAACTCCAAGACAGTTGTCCCACTGTATAATACATGTTCATTTACTCATTGAGTCTGTCAACCAGTATTATCCTCCCAAACTTGCTCAACAAACAAAGCAAATTATCAAACATTCAGATACGGTAGGCAGACATCAACGAGGCATACCTTATGATCAAGATACCCTGGTCTAACTTTCTGGCTCGCTCCCGCAAGGCATGTTGTCCGTGAAACTTGTTCAACCCACCCTGCAAGCAAACATAAAACACGTTAGAACCTCCTATTCACTCTCTCTCTCGCTATAGGATAAATGCCTATGCTAAGAGTGGACAAATTAAAGACAGAGAGTGTAAAAGTGTAATACCTTCTTGGGGGTCCATTCGGGTGGGTAATAGAAGTTGTCAGCTCTAGCGGCTGCCAGGGAAGACTGCAACGAAACCACAATGATAAGAGAAGGACGTGTTTGTTAGAACACTACTACAAATCTTTAGAAAACAAACGATAAAATTTGCATACGAAATTGAGAATTTATCAAAATCACACCATCTTATTCCAGCGATCAAAACAACCAGTCCGATTATTAATTCCCCAAAAACCAAATATTACAAATAAATGAATAAAAAAAATATTTTTTTTAAAAAAAACCGAGCGATTGCGATCTAGGGTTTGATCCGGTGGGGGGAAATCCGCAACGAAAGATGGCGAATCGAACACGAAATCGAAAGCCAAAAGAGAGAAAGAAAATAAAAATAGAAACGAAAATGAATAATAAAGCATACCATTTTGGAATTTGGAAGCCGGAATTCTCAGGATCCGAGCGTTTTTGTTTCTTTCTGTTTTTCCGATCTCTCTTCGCTTCCGCTGATTCTCCTTCGTTTTGCTTTGCTCGGAATCTGATTTTCCGGGTCGGTCCGGTTGCACTTATATAGAAGCGAATGCGGGCGAGGAACGACGTCGCTTGACTTGCGTAAGCGAGTCGGTGGGTCGTGTTGAAAATTTCGGTCGGTCTCTCGGGGTTTTTGGGTTATTTTGTTGGTAGACTCACAAATTTATCAAACACAAACGGGGGTCTATAAAATTTAAATTTTTATTTTTAATTTCGACGTCTCAACGATTGCAGTTTCTTTGAGTTTAAATTTTGGGGACGATTATACATATTCGAGTCTCAGACGATGAGTGTGCAGCCGCATTAGTATGAGAATTCGCTATTTTATGTGTTTTTCTGTGCGTACGAGGAGGCATTGGAAACAAAGGAGTTAACCATCCATCCATCCATCCATCCATCCATCCTCACCAACTTTACAAGATTGGTCGTGGGTGGGGGGGGGGTGGTGGTGGTGGTGGGGGAATCAAAAATGGATGCTGGGGCCTCACAATCTCGACGGGGGTCCTATTTGCCTCCTCCTTCCTCTTTAACCCAACCATTTCCGCTTTCTGGTCCCGTAAAGTTGTTTTAACAATGACTTGATTGTGTACTTGCTCTTTATCTCCTAAATGGACGCTGCATGCTGTTTTATTTTATTTAGGTCTAATTTCACCTCTGCGAGAACCCCCCCCCAAGAAAAAGAAGCTATATTCATGTTTGTTAAGAATTTATTTTTAGCATATTTCTCCTAAATCTCACATCTTTTCTTTAAAATTTTAATTATTGAAGATGCTTGTTTTTTTTTTTTATAATTTTTGTGAGAGAGAGACTCTTAAGAATCTTTCTAAATTAAATAATAAATATAGTATATTTCGTAAGATTAACATGTGAAATATTTCAAATATAATACAAAAAAAATCATTAATTTTTTATTTTTTATTTTATTTTCCATTACAAGTATTTAACTGTTGGGGGGTGTCCTGTGCAGGACATTAATTACCTTATTTATTATCTCTTAATTACACCAAATAAAATTTTAAGGGGCTAGGTCAAGGTAGCAAAACATTCTTGAGTGCTCCTATTTCACTTTTCCACGCATTAATTCTTGTCTATTGCTTTTTGGGCCACATTGCTTTAGCCATGGAAAATGAGGATTGCATATTCCCCCCACACATATATTTAGTTGCAATTCACTCAAAGTTCTGTAGTCGATCTTCCCTGCCGCCGAATCATGTTTCTAGAGATAATGGTAGACATTTACAGGACGTGTGTGTGTGTGTGTGTGTGTGTGTGTGCGTGCGTGTGTGTAATTATATATTAAGAATAAAAGGCAAGCATAATCAAACATAATATAATTCGAGGTTTGAAAATTGTAATAAGGACCCCCTTTTGTTCCTTGATTTCTAAGGAGCTTTCATTGCGAAAGGGTCTACCTCACCCCTCTCTCCTTTTCTATTTCAACGATAAATAGGTATAAAAAAGATGCCAGCAAACCTCACATTAAAAAAAAAAAAAAAAAAACCCAAAAATGTAAAACAAAGAAACAATATTATATCAAACGCTCACATGCCAACCGTCTTCTGCCTTTCCTATATTAACACATTGGATTCAAGTAGTCAAAAAACTTCAAGATTTTCCTCATCTAGCTCCTAAAAATTTC
This sequence comes from Bruguiera parviflora, assembly GCA_019804595.1. Taxonomy (NCBI): domain Eukaryota; kingdom Viridiplantae; phylum Streptophyta; class Magnoliopsida; order Malpighiales; family Rhizophoraceae; genus Bruguiera; species Bruguiera parviflora. The sequence continues at coordinate 7,019,943 of CM034059.1, forward strand.
CTCTCTATAGCTCATCTTCAATCTCATGCTTCATGCTTCCTTTTCTCACCCTCCTTCTCCTACTCTTCCACCGTTGCCATGAGGATTCATCACACGTTATGTCACATTGTTGTTTGCCTGTCTCTCCTCTTTCTAGTGTTTCATGAGCTGCATGACTTCAAGTACAAGACAAACAAGAAGGATGTCAGCAACATAGGACTTTCAACAATCTCCGATCGCCCTTTACGCGGCAGAAAAGTTCTTGTTAGTAAATTTGACTTCAGTCCCTTCCGAAAAATTCACCAGGGAAGCCATGGAAACCGCTACCCCCCGGAATCACAGGTGCATAAGAAACTAGATGAAACTGAGATTGATCCGCGTTATGGTGTGGAGAAGCGCCTTGTCCCTACTGGTCCTAACCCATTGCACCATTGATGACTTGCTTTTCTTTGCTTGGTACCAATAGTTGATTACTCAGGTGAATGATGAAGGACTTGGTTAGCGAGAGAGCCTTCGTTACTTTGTATAATCCTAGTTCCCTTTTTTTTTCTCTTTTGATCTCATATACTTTCTTCGTATATAATTGAGATTTTTACAAATGGAGCGGGATTACACACACACACACACATATAACAAAACTAACACGTTTCATGAAGAAATTAGATCGATATTATAGTCAGCAATTTTGTAGGGTTAAGCTTGAAGTTCATGATTACAATGGTAATGCTCAATCGATCAAAGTGGCAACTAATCATCATTTCCAATAGTTTATTTTTCTGAGATTTCGAGGAAACATGAGTAGCTGGGACGGCACGGCAGGTTGGTTAATTAGCTTTGACACTCTTTTTTTTTTTTTTTTTTTGGGTGTGTACAGAATAATTTGCATAGTTTCAAATAACAGCTTAGAAATACTATTTCAAAGTTTAGAATCCATTTCCATTTTTGTCGGAATTGTTTTATTGGCGTCACAGATTAAAAACCCTAGGTTTTAATAACATATCAGTAAGGGTTTAGAATTTGAATCTAAATTCTCATCTTAAGTTTTAAAAGTGATTTGCACCAGGTTTTTTCTACCATATTCATCTCTTTGGTCTAGATAAAGACAAGTTATTTATTTTGAGAACGGAGAGATTTTTATAAAAATTAATAATAAATTTGTCACAAATGTTGATGGCTAGAAGACCTATTGAAACAGCTTCCGAAAAAGGAATAGGAGGCCATTAAACCAAGCATGATTCATATCTCTCCATTTGTTTTGGGGAGGAAAAGGGGAAGGTGTCACTTCACTCATAATTGCCTGCCCCCCTCTCCTAGCTATTGCCCACCACATTAAGTATTTGTGGTATGCATATTGTGGTGAAGAATTTTATGTTTAATGCTTTTTTATTTTTTTCAATTAAAGTTGATTGAGAATTAAACTTAAAATTTTTAATCTTAAGAACAACTCCAATATATCTATATCAAAACTTTGATGATTATATAATGGCAACATGTTTGCAATGGGAGAATGCATATAGAAAGGCTATACCGGTGCATGCTTTTATTATCATACGCCGTGCCATTCCAAAAACGGATCCTTGTATTGAACAATGACTTCATTTTCAGTAGGAAGATTCATTGAATTTCAATCGAAGTTCTAAATTATGAATCGTGGGCAAACATAGCGATGGCAGTTGTCATCAACTGCGCTTCACTGCTAGAAATTTAGAATTTGACATCGCCCATCTTCTTTTTTTTTTTTTTTTTTTTCGGTACATCAAAAAAATGAAGAAATTTTTTTAATTTAAAAATTTAAATTCTTAACTATTAAAAAAAATATCCCATAAAAAACACCGTGATATCTTTAGTGTTTGGGCGTATATTGACCATGATCTACTATTTATCTGTCTATAAATCACTAATTATCATGTGACCACAATCTCCTCTTTTTAGGAAATTACAATATCAAGTAAGACATGACAAATTTTTATTGCATCAAGAAAATGAAAAAAAACAAAAAACAAAAAAGAGACAACAATTTAACCCCAGCCTCTCAACAACTTCTTGCACCCTTCCAAAGGGGGCAATTGGGAGTGGGAGAGGAGAGGTCGTTTCAGCCGACACCAACAAAGCATTCACCGTGATCCTGCCTATATGTGCATTTAACTCACTGCAATGCCTATAACACAAATTTCAAGAGATGCAATGGGAACAAGATGGTTGCCATCCATTGCAAAAATCGGAAATTAAACGAACAATGTAAAGGGGGTCGGGCAGTGTCAAGAAAATATATGTTTTCTCTTTATTTTTTTGTCCATTTTATGTGAGTACATCTACGGCTGGTTTGGTGGTGCGGTGACCCCAGGACACGTCTAGTTGGCCTTGAAATGGAAGGCCATGCTGTCTGGGCTTACTTCAACGAAAAAAAAAAAAAAAAAAACTCAGCATTTTGGTGACACAGAAAACGCCCGTCTACAAATCCAAGCCAAACGGGAAAAAAAAAAATGGCTTCGACAACGCTTCCCTCCTCTTCTTCTTCCTCTATGCTGCTGGCACTGGCTGGACCAGTTTCTCATTTCACACCTTCAAGGCACTCGATCAATTCAGACAGAAAGCCACCTGCCCCTCTCTCCATTACAGCTTCTTCTTTGGATGACAGTGGAAATTCTCCCTTGGAATCAACAAAGTTGGTCACTTTTCTGGGCAAAGGTGGATCTGGCAAGACCACCTCCGCCATTTTCGCTGCCCAGGTATTAATATTTCCTCTTTTTTCTGTGTTTTCCTTTATTGGGTTTGTTTTTTTATTTATGTCTCTTATGTTAGTATGTGGTTTTTGGGGTTCAATTTTTCATCTTTTCAACTCGGTTGGTGAATTGCTTTCTCTTTGAACGGAATGTTCTGCATGTTGTCCGTGTATGAACTTCAATTGGTTGAAGATTATTCATTTTATTCAGTGATTTTAATCTGCAAATAGGAAATATCTCTCATCGATCGCTGCAATTGTTTGAATATCACACGTTTCTCTGTTACTTGTTCTAATCTAGATTGGAATTGTCTGTGAGCTTCCATTATGAGTCCATTATTGCTTTATCTTTATACCGTGCATGATAGTTTAACTCAGACAATGAATTTGAGTTGTGAGAAGATGAAGATTTGTTGAATGAGTATAAAAGTTAAAGATTGCTCATTTCGTTAAATGTCACCACGTGGTTTTAACTAAACTCTGTGTTGTTTCCCTTATTTGGTTGATATCTGAATCAGCATTATGCAATGGCTGGTCTTAGAACGTGCTTGGTACTACAGACACAAGATCCCTCCGCTGACCATCTTCTAAACTGCAAGATTGGAACTTCTCCTACAATGTTGAATGACAACCTTTCGGCTGTTAGGTTGGAAACCACCAAAGTGCGTTTCACAGTCCTTTTTTTCCTATTTCATCTATGGAACTTTGATGGTTTTGGAAAATTATTTTGGCTCTATGCAAGTTACTCTTGATACTTGCAGATCCTTCTTGAGCCTCTGGATCGGCTGAAGCAAGCAGACGCTCATCTTAAGATGTCTCAGGGAGTTCTCCAAGGGGTGGGTATGTAATTAGCTCCCTTTGTGCTCTGTTTCACATTATTAGTAGCAGACTTACCATCAAATCTACATGTCTTTAACTGCAATGTAGCAGGTGGTTGGAGAAGAGCTTGGCGTGCTTCCTGCAATGGATTCTATCTTTGCAGCACTTGTAATAGCATGGCATGTGGGTTTCCTGGGCAATGCCAGTCAGAAAAGCAAAAAAGACAGATACAATATTATAGTATATGATGGTATCAGCACTGATGAAACTCTACGGATGATAGGCGCAGCCAGTCAAGCGAGGTTCAGAATGTACCTCTGTCATCTATCCCCTCTTCACTTCCCTCCCTCATTTTGGATCTTTGCTCAATAACAAAATTGTGCACAGGCTCTACTTGAAATATTTGAGGACCTTGGCTGAGAAGACTGATCTTGGGAGATTGGCTAGCCCTTCACTCCTAAGGCTTGTTGATGAAGCAATGGATTTAAGCGGCAGCAAGGGCTTAAATGGGAAAATGAGTGCAGAAATATGGGATATTCTGGAAAAGAAATTGGAGGTAAACCTTATCAACTGTTTTTGTTTTCCAGCTTCTTCTTGAATCTGATAGGATTTTCTTTTGATTAAATTGCTTATTGCAGCAAGGAGCTTCTGCTTTGTCTGAGCCACATAATTTTGGATGCTACCTTGTGATTGACCTGAATAATATGCATTCTATTAACTCTGCTTTACGCTACTGGGGCTGTACAATCCAAGCTGGTGCGCATGTTTCTGGTGCAATCGGAATGTCACCTCCTCATTTGAATGAAAAATTAGCGGAAGAAGTCAAGAACAAATTTTCTCCCCTGCCTTTTGCTTCAATTCCGCATCTCTCAATGAGTAACTCTTTAGATTGGAGCTCAGTCATGCAGAATACTGCCAGTCAAGATGCTAGGGCTTTAATTTCGTTGCCAACAAGTATCAGAAGTAGTCAACTGTCTTCTGTTATGTTTGATGGTGCAAAAAAGTCAATAACCCTCTTCATGCCAGGTTTTGACAAGTCAGAGATCAAGCTCTACCAAGTATGTTTGATTTCTTTAAATCATAATTTTTTATGTGTAATTGCATTTTTATTGTCCATGGGGCTTGAAAAAGCATTCTAAGGAGTGGCTATGATTACATAGTTATGACTGTGATGTCTCATTAGCAGAATGGACTTTAAAAAACTTGAATCTCTTCATTACATTTTTTATGTGTAAATAGGTTTGCAAAATTGGTTTGGAAAAGATGGTTGTACTTCTTTCCATCGGCTTAGTCTGCTGAGTTCTTAGCAGAATAACATGGTTGTGATTCTTGTATCTGACAAATGCAGTATAGAGGGGGGTCTGAGTTGTTGGTGGAGGCAGGGGACCAGAGACGCGTAATTTTCCTGCCACAGAAACTTCAAGGCAAAGTAAGAGGTGCAAAGTTCATTAACAGAAGTCTTGTTATCACAATGCAATAGTGTAACTTCAATGCAATTTGCTCTGTTGTTTTTTGCTTTGATGGTGGCTACTGTTGCCTCATCATCCACACTTGGAAAAACTTTTTGACTTGTTACACTCTACATTGGAAACCATAGAATATACATCATAATAATCAAACTATGAACAGTGATCCAAATTCAAGTTCAGCTAAAGGAGAAATCTGGGGTATTGATATGCACCTTTTGCAGCCATTATGTTAATCAGTTATTTTATATTTTTTCCTCTCTAAATCTAGATTTTGAGGCTCAAAATATTTGGTTTCTTAATTCTTGTTTGGGGCGGGAAAGGGCGCCAATTGTTGCTTGCATTTTTTACCGCATTTTTTCTCTCTTTAACCTCAATGTCTAAGGTGCTCAGCCTTATATGACCCCATAAAGTAGGAAACTAACCTTAAGCAGGCTTCCAAGGGGTTCCAATCCCTTATTTCTGCAACAGCTTCTCTTGGGAAAAAGCGCATGCTTTCATCTGTTTCTTCCGATTCCCTTAGAAAATTGTTCCTTACAGGCCATTACTCCAATGCAAGAATGTGAAACTTGAAAAGGCTAGAAGATACATTCCTACTTCCTCTTGTTACAGAATAAATGTATCTTATTTCAGTTGGGGTAGTACTGGAGTGGATTGGAAAACCAAAAAATAATCCTGTTTCACACAAGTCAATAAAAACCCGACGAGTCCCATGCCCGTGATGTCCTTGGATTAGATACTTTCTTTTTCCTTCTATTTCAATTCGTTGCAGTCAGGCATAATTGGAGCTGTCCTCAGTGTGTTGGCTAGAATCAACCTGGAGAGCCTGTGTTCTCACTTCTCTTGCAATCAGAAACCCATTTTGTTCTGGTTTCATTTGTCCATTGCATGAGTCGTGGAAACAACCTTAAAGACTATGGTATGGCTGCATACATTTGACTGTTACCCATATCTCACAAAGTGGAAGTTTCATGCACAGAACTCCTCCCCTTATTATTATTATTATTATTATTTAAATGGAATTCATTTCATGGCATTACACTATGTATCCTTGAAAGTCGGCCAAGGCAATTGCCAAAGCCAGAAATGTGATATACGATCGAAATCCTCACGATAATTTGCTAGTGTATAAACGCTATTCCCTTTTCCTTTAATGCGCAAACGAGTCAAGTTGTTCCATAGTAGCAAAGCTATACCATGTGCTGTACAAAGTTACAAGCGGAAATAAGAAGTGCAGGAAATTCGAGGGTAAGAGATCTATGATGCTTCCAGCTTATTCTCTTCTCCCGTTTGAGCATGTACACGGTTCCTCAGTTCTTCAAAAGCCTTCATGCTTTCTGCATCAAAGCCTCCCGCAAACTGGATATAGGTCCAAGTAGACAAATGCATCAATTTAGTGTAGGGAAATGAGGCTCAAAACCTATAGAGTCATTCCGAGGACTCTTTAACTCCTTCCTTGCAATACTATAAACAAAGTGCTGCATTCACTACCCTTTTAGACGGATAAAGTGGCAAAATATACCTGATGGACACGGAATGCAAAGCGTATGCCTTGCAAAAGCAAAAACTCCCTGTTAGGTTCCTTCTCAGGTCCGCTCAAACCATCAAGTTCTGATGCTACACGTTTCATGTATTTCCTCGCCAATTGGACAGAAGACAGCTTAATCTGCAATACATGGCATTTTCATGGCATCAATGAAGGGATAAAGACAAAAGAGAATTCAACTCATTTGCCTGGTGGGTATTTTCATGTTCAAGTGGTCTTGCGCAGACCTCAATGGATTTCTCAGGTCAAAGGCACATTACGCTCAGAACAAGTTTGAAAAAAGAAAGTCAGAATTCAATGAGACAATGCTGTCCCCGAGGCCATATTTTTACCAAAATCAATTCATATGCTATGTACCTTTTGCCATAATGAGAAGCTTGATCATTATAGCTGTGAGCATGTAAACTTTTTGCAATAAAATTAGGGTACAAGCAACACTTACTGTTAATCAAATCAGTTGCATTTCTTCGAGGCTTACCTTGCCAACAACTCCTGATTCTAATAGCCAGTCAACCGGGATCCCAAACTCTCTGTACCGTGAAATAGCCATGTCCCTCGTGCGTAGTAGAGCATAGACACTGTTTTCCACTCTGGTGAAAGTTAAAAGGGAAAATATGAGAGCAAATCAAGAGGTATGACTGAAGAACATCACTCTGTATGTTATCTAACATAGGCACTACAGCTAGGACAATAAGGTTAACGACTTGAATCGCCAAAAACAACAAGATGATTCCAAGTTTCTTCTCTGTACAGAGAGCTCGATTTTATAGAATAAGCATAGATGAGAAGAAAGTGCATACTTTTCAAGCAATTTGTACATTTTCTTCAAAGCAGCTTCACATGGAATGTTGGGATCATCAGCAAAAGAGGAAATTTGTTTCTCCAAGTTCATCAGGTCCTGATATTCAAATGCTGCCTCTCTTAATGCATCAGCTTTACCTTCAGGCCAATCAAAATGCTTGAGAACTGCCCGTTCATCAACCTATCCAAATTGATCAAAATCGGGTATTCTCGGAACATAGAAGGAATGTGCCAAAACATGACATTAGTAGTTGAAAGCTGAATAAATGGCTTGCCATGATGACTCACATATGCACGTCTTTCCCACTCCCAACAAATATGTTTTCATTCCAACAATATTTACCATCATTTTTCTTCTTAAAAATTTAAAATCCAATGGATGGGTAGAAAGTTTAACCGGTAAAGGTTTGATGGCATACCAAGAAGGAGAGTTCCTCGTCCAGCCAATTTACAAAGGCAACCAAGTCATCTATGTTGATAAATGTGACTGCTCGGACTTCTGTTGCTAGTGACCGAACAAAATCACCTTGAGTTTCAACATCAGCCTTTACCTGGATGCAAATGTGAATTTGATTGTCAAATGCCAGCTGTCTGACATCCCAGATGAAAAATAAAGTATGAAATACGGGAGAAAGATAAGCACGGCTAAGAGGAATGATGATCTGTTCTCAATCTCTCCAATCATGCTGCTCCTAGCATCTGCTGCATTAGATGTTGAAGAAGCCATTGATGGTGTATCCCTCTTTGCCTCACGTTTCATCAATGCCTGATAGAATTCAACTAGTTCAGGAGCTCGTTGAACTTTATCACCACTTCCTGTTCCCCTAGGTAAGCTTCCAGGTGGAGGAGGTGGACGAGGTGGTCCACCAGGAGGTGGCAGTGGTGGGGCACCAGGTGGAGGCAATGGAGGTGGAGCTGGTGGTATCCCACCTGAAGGAATTGTCTGTGTACCCACTGAAGGAGTGCCAGACGGCCTAGGAGGTGGCCGAGGGACCCTAGTTGGCCTCTTCTCAATCTGTGCAAGTTTTATTTTGCTTTTTGTTGGAGAATCAGTGGTATTACCATCATTTGCTTGCTCATTAGAATCAACGGAAACACCAGTTTTCTCTTTTATTTGGGCAAGTCTCGGTGGCAAAGTTACAGATTTCTCATTCTCCCCCTTGCCTCTGGAATTCAATTGCAATTTGTCGGCAAACCTAGCTGCTCTTGCTTGTTCGGCCTTTTCTTTAATCTGCTTCTCCCTCTCTAAGGCCAACTTATGCCGGTCTTTGTAGGCAGGATATTTTTCATCTAGAACTCCTTCAATTGATTTAGACATTAACTGGAAAGATGCAGAAACTGAATTCAGTGAGTCACCTGGGGAAACTTGTGTTCTAATATGAGGAAGATTTAGAGTTTCAGGAGAGTCAGGAGGATCCTGGTCCAACATCCCAAATGTAGTAATGGCTACACTGTCACCTGCATTCCTAAGCATCAAGGATTCCAGTGGACCCCTTGGCCGGTGACCAATGCTTATCGTGCTTGGCAATCCTCCAGAGAAAGATCTGGCTGGTGATGTAAGAGCACTTGAATCATCTTTGCTTTTGCCCCATTTCTTGAGCTTTTGGATTAAGCTAGGTTTCTTACTGATATTACTATATCTGCTGGTGGAACTATCAATGGAAGCATTATCAAAGTCCTCACTTCCAGGAGAAGATGGATGGGAAAAGTTGCTTTCCATATCTGTGTCTCCTTGCCCACGTTCGGATCCTGCATACTCTAACATCAGCTGTTTAGCCCTCTGTTGGGATTTGGGGCTGAGACTTTTGTTGAGATCACGTGCTGAAACTTTTCCAGGAGGAGCTTGGTAGTTCCTAAGTTCATACCTCAAGCATGCATTGACCCAACGAAGGTACACTAGCTCCTCAACTTCACTGAACCTGTTCATCTGAAGCCCTTCAACTTGCTTTAGCAGGTCTTCATATGCATGCCTTAGATCACTGACCTCTTCCCTTGCCTTGGCAACCATTTCACTCTGCAGCACAAAGAAAGAGTGAAGTTGGATCCACATTATCAATAACAAATATCAATTAATCTTGCACACAAACTCACATGTAAACTTTTGCATCATATAAATTAGTAAAAACATTTGACCTGTCAGCTGATTCAGCCCAATCTCTCAAAAATTATTTTAGGATAACATTCCAAGACAGCAAACGCCCTGTTGTTAGTTGAATCCTCTACCTTAGTATAACTTGTTGCTGGAACTAGCCATTTTGAACTATCTGGAGTCAATTGGAGGTTTAGCTACATTGGCTGTTGAGAAGTTTTCCAATATCAAGCACATGAAATTTGTAGTTGAGCTACGATAGTAACCATACATTATTATGGGTCTAAAAGACAGTATAAGGCCCGATGACGTTAGTAAAAAAGAGGAAAACAAACAATTTGTTACAATCTACCAACATGGATTGTTTACAGATGGTATGGGAATAGGCATGAAGTGCTCGAGCTGGCGTTATGACCCTTACCTCTGTCACATTCGATAGGTTTGATATTTTAGTTTCAGCAGCATCCAGCTTAACTGTCAACTCTCTTTTTTCATGTTGTAGCTCTTTATTCTTCCTCTTAAGTTCCACTACTTCCATCTCCAGCTCCTTCACAGCCATCAGCTTCTTCTCAACCTCTACATCTTTCTTGATGGCTTCTTGCTCTTTTGCCTGAAGACTGGAAACTTGCTGCTTGAGCAACAACAGCCGGCCCTTTGTCTGGTTAGCATCAAGCTGAACTTGCCTCTGTAGCTCTTTTATCTTATTCCTTGCCACCTCCAATTCCTTCTTAACAGAAGCTCCCTGTGCAATCCCTTCTTGAAGCTTCGTCCTCTCAGCTTTCAGGGAACTAATTTTAATATTCAGCATGTCAATCTCAACTGTCTTAATCTTCAGCTGCCTTTGTAATTCAGCAATGTCTGATTCCTGCTCCTTCAATCCATAGTATTCGAGCAGTTCACCTTCAAGTTTCACCTCTCTCTCCTCCAATTCCTTTACTAGGTTGCGTAAACGTTCCAGTTCACTTGCATTATTTGCCATCTCAGTTTCATAAATCTTGTCTCTCTCTGGCTTATCAAAAGTGCCACCAGGCAAAGGATATTCGGTTTCCCCAGAAATGAATTTTTCAAATTCAGTAATATCTTCATCTTCAGTACCAGGAGAAATTCCGGAAGCCCCGTTAAATATGCTGCTTATCAATTTCACCTCTTCTTCCTCTTCTTCCTCACCCTACAATAAAAAAACAGCATCTTATCTTTCAAGAGAAATAGATAAAAAGAAAAAGCCGCAACACAAACGTGAAGATTTTGATTGGCTTTTCAGTGTATACTCACCTTCTCTTCTCTGAGGTTATCATTGGAATAAGGCTCTTTGTCTTTGTGGTCGACCTGACGTTCCTCAAAGCATGCTTCACCATTTTCTGAGTTCCATTCATATCATAACAAACATAAAAGATAGCCAGAGCATGTAAGCATTAAAGCAAAGAGAAAACAGCTTTCAAACATAACAGTAGTTTTATTGGGCAAGTCCACGTGTGACATATCCATTGATAAAATGGAATCATTACTACCACTGCTGATAAAGGTAGAAAATGCCAAATATATGAACAAAAAATGGTGAATAAAAAATGATAGATAGTATTACCTGAAGGCTTGACTAGAGGAGCTGTTGACCTCGAAGCTCTGATGTTATGCTGCTTAACTGCATAGGCTGCAATTGAAGCAGCAACAAGAAAGCCTAACCGGACAATCATGTGGCTACTGTTGATGGTAGAATTTTAACATTCCACTCATCTAAAGAAGCAAACAAGTTCCATAAACCTCTCCACCTCATTTCTCCACAACTCCATAGCTCACAATCAAGCCATCATGCCTTGCATATTCAAAGGCCACCCAGAATCAGTAGAAGGAAGCATAAGTGGAAAATCTTGGTGCAATTCTATATAAAACCCAGATGAGAAAACTAGGAATTACATGCTAACTCAATGGCTATGTCACGGTTCTATTAGTTCTGCCTGACAAAACGTGCATCAGCATCTTATGAGGTTTGTGGACCTTTAAAGGAAGACTTGATTCTTAACAAGGAATTCCTGATAAGCATATTTCCAGCACAATTGTAATGGTAAGAAGGCTTACAGCAGCCACCAATATAACAAGTGGCCAGCTTTGCTCCAAAAGGATGTTGACAATCTCCCACCACCCCCCCTCCCCCAAAAAAAGGGTGGGTCTGGCATATAAACCTGCTTTTGTCTGAGTAACATATAAAGTTAAGGACCAGAAAAAAAGGAATAGAAGATACACTGAAAACTGTAAATTTAGGCAAAAAACAATTGTGCCCCTAGATATCTCCTTAAGGTAAGAATGAAAACTGTTAGAGATACTTAGTAAGAGGGGTTACATAAAACTGTCTATTCTCTTTTGCCTCGTTTATTGGCTGTTACAAGTAGCCAACTGTTAGGTGACCAGAAGTCAATGATCAAGCTATAGATCAATTTCAACCGTCAGATTGAAATACCCACAGGATGAACATATTGACTGGTATGATCTCCGGAGAGCACCTTATATGCATAGCCATTGGATCAATTTTGGAAAGCCGTTTAGCTATGAAATACAAGTGTCAACAACAAAGGCGTGCTGTCGGCAGCAGAAGCTAGGCCTACTCCCTTATTGGGTCTGCAGCAAAAGAGAGGATAAGGGATCTTGGTTTTGATGGAATAAGGTTGAAATTTAACCCTCCAGCTAGTCTCTTAATGGGCCAGAGTATGTCTAGAATGTAAGCCAAGCATATATGAAGTTAGCAAAACCTTTTGGATGACTAACTGCCCAATAGCAATGCTGCTGATCTTTTCGGCTCTCTCTGGGATTGGTTACCTTATTCCAGACTTTTTGGGTTCATATGATGAAACCCATGTGACATCTTTTCCCCTCTTCCTTTTGGATGTTTTTGTATGGAAGAACTCACAGGCAAGTTAAACATACACACAACAATCTCAAACATAACGAAAATCCAATTTTTTTCGAACATGTAGAACCTTGTCTGCACTATCTAAGCATGCCATAAAGCAACAACTAGAGAAATTCACCATTCTATGGACAATATGTCATTTGTGATCCTTTCGAAGTCCCAAAAGAAAATGAGCCACTACTAAACCATCAGGAGGGTGACCTGGCAAAGTTGGGGGCAGACAAATTTGACAGAACCACTCATCAATAGGACAATAATCACTGTGTAGCCGAGGAATTTGATGGTGTAGACTTCTCAATTGAATAACTAAGAGCAAATGATTTATGAATAGGAGATGAACAAAAAATAGAATAGCTATCCTTTTCTGGGTATCAAAGAAAAGTGGTCTCCACAACCACAATACCCACAGAAACAGCCAGTGTGTCATCCAATCTACTTCAGTGGCTGTGAAGTGATCGTATATTTCATTTCTCTTATACTCCTTGCCCCTGCCCTCGGTGATAATGCAAAATTTTCTCTGGTGGTCGAATTTAGCAATTAAAATAATGTCATTACAGGAGAAAACAATAATATTACACGAATCAATGGCCCAATTTTCCCATCATCACACTTGGATTTGAGATGTGCAACAATTTTCGCAAGAAGATTGAATGGTCCAGTGTATTCATACTTATGCACAGGGCAATTTGCTAAATACGGACGCAACAGCCGACTTTTAAAAGTTTTATTATCACTAACATTTTTCTTGTCCAAATGACGGAGAGTTCTCACTCACATCACCTTACCTCTCTTGTCACATTTAAATATTCAAACTTTCAAATTGGTTTTCTTTTTTTTTTTTTGGGGGGGGGGTCGCGCGACAACATGTTTTTCTCTCGGCCACTTCCACTCGTTTTACGAAGGGGCAAATTCCATAAATCAAACTCAGGACGTCCCACATCACAATGTAATAACCTTATCGTTATAGTGAGACTTATTTTTCTGCCTAATTACTTCGGTGTTGCAAGCAGCACTTACTAGTATAATACCTCCGGGGTCCCGGAAAGGGAAAAAGGAGAAATGGAACAACAATCAAAGTAGGCGGCGAGCACTAACGAAGAAATCCACTTTCGATCCACTCATCCACCGCCAAGAACTTTTATGGAGGTTCTGGTTCCGAATTACAATGATATGTAACTTAATGGCCTTGTCTTGGACTTAAAGTCTCATCTTCACGCTCACTACTAGTGGAGTGCATAAAGGCCGGAGTTTGACTTCTAATCCTTGGCTCCTTTCACATGGAGAATGGGAGCTATGGTGAACATTACAGGCTAGCTCAGTTATTGAACCAAAACAACTTACCTGTAGACTTTCCGCATGCTCCTTGAGTGAACCCTCCTTGCATGTCATATTCTAGATTTTTTTTTTTTTTTTTTTTAAGGTCGAGTTTTCTTCTAGACTGTTAACTACACTGTTGACTACAGGGGATGGTATTGGAGAAGTAATTATAAGGAGCAAATCTACTTTTTTTTTCCCCCTTTTGAACAAGGAAACAGGCATATCAACTACGACTCACCAGAGCATCCCGAAAGAATACTATCATAAATACCAAAGCCGGTTTGTTTGAATAAACAGGAAATTCCCTGCATGGGATAGTGAGGGAACATTTTCCCTCAATCTACTAAGTAATGGTCAGGTAGGCTTATTCATAGTTGGAATTCTATGTTTTATCTATGAAATCCAATGGCAAGCAAAATGCTCCCCGGGTCATCAGTTAAAATGTCAGCAATTGTCTTGAAAATGTAATCCAGAAATGACAACGTACAATATGACTATAGTACAGAGCGACCATGGCCTAAAACCACCCATCTCAGACTGAGGATTTCCTCCACGATCTTCGTTTCAGAAAAATGAAATCTGAAATTTGTATAATAATTGGATTATCTCTATATCTGGGATGGTACATTCAAGCATGGTTTTCCCATTTCCACCTTCTTCCTACCTCCTCAAGAACCTTAGCGCGGGCTTGACTCTTCCTTGCTTCATCTTCTACCCAGGATCTGCATTCATTGCTTCCACAAATTAGAACTGAAATTGAGCACTGGTAGGAAAGTATGGTGAATTCAATAAACAACAGCCAAATAAGCAATACATTGATTCTGAAAATGATTTCAAACAAGGACAGACAATGATGACGACTTCAATAGATGCATTTGTAGGGTCAGCTCTCTTTTAGGAACTACAATCAAGTAACAACTACATCAAGTTCCACAAAAAATGAAATGATGGCAAACAGACAGAATAATTCAACCTAATTGAATCAACTTAATCCAAACACATAGTTGTCTTTACCTAAGAATTCGAAGAGCTTCTATTTCAGCTTCCACTACAGATTTTGTGTCAAGCAATCCTTCCAGCTGGGCCCGCAATTCACTAAGTGATTCTTGTAAACTACATTGGTCAGCTACACATGAAGTCCTCTCAAATAGAAGCCTTTCTGACATCTCATCAACATCTTTCTTCAAACTCTGAAGCAATTGCTTCTGACAGTCCATAGCTGCCTTCTCTTTTGCATGATCTGCAGAACTCTTCACTTGAATCATTCCCTCCTGCTCCAAATCATGTAAAGCGGCAATATAAAGTTCCTGCACCTGGAAACCGCGGGTTCTTTCTTCATTCATCTTCACATCCCAAAACCGATTTATATCTCCTCTGTCAAGCAACTCAAATCTAATTTCCTTCGCTGCCACTAACCTTGCAGAATTCTCAGCTTCCAGTCTCAATATTTCATTACAAACTGCAGCCATCATCCTACCACTTGTCAATACTACTGCTACTTGTGCCTTTGTCACGGGTTTATTTGGCTCAAGCCGCCTGGTCTGTCCTGTACAAATTTAACATGAGATCGTCATGCATGCATGGTGTTTCCTTCGCATGGGTTGCAATTTTAAGCTTCCCAGTCTTAAAATTCATCACCGCAGGGCTCAATTTTCTTTAAGGAAAAAGGCACCGGAAAGGATTTCTAAGTATGATGAGGTAACATTCAATGCCAGACTTACAATTACCCAAAGGCAAAAAAGGGAGAATATAACTATCTGTAATATAAACCTGTTTACAAGAAAAAAAAGATCAATGAATGAACCATAAAACACCAAAAACAGCTATAGTCTAATCTGACTATATTTTCCATATCCAGGAAGATAGTGATTCTTCTGCCAGTACACGGTACAGGTACCAACATAGATATGTCCACCAGAAGTCCTTGTGCCTCTGTACTAGGTTTTGTACTTCAACAACTGATTTCATTGCTAAGCTAATGCATATCAACTTACTTCAAATGGCTGCAACCACTCTAACTACAGTGCACCAAGATTGCTACTAATATAGAGAAAAGAAGAAGGGAAGATACCAAAAACTTTTCTGATTATACTTTTGTCTCCAGCCAAAGTGTCGATGTAAAGTTCAGGTGAAGCGTCTGAACTAATCTTGTTCACATCCATATAATCTACTTTTGTTCTTGACATCTGGACTGCAGACAAGTCAAGTTTTTAATGCTATGAAAGGTTGATGAGATGTCAAGGACTTTTTTTCCTTCTTGTTTAATGAATCCAACAAAATTATCAATCAGGCATTTGTAGTGTCTTTTACCTGCTCCATTATCCCTGGTAGTATCTCATATTCTAACTGAGCTTTCCAACTGATCAGATCCTGCCGAGAAATAAACCTACAACACCAGATATACTTAATTAGATGGAAATGATAAGAGTCTGTGCCTGCAAAAGAAAGAGCAAAATATGTAATTTGAATCTTAAATTGCTGGGGAAAAAGTACTATAGATAAAGGTACATACAATACCTATCAGGATAAAAGCAACAGCTCCTATCTCCTTTTGAATTGTCAGAACAGGAAACTGTCTCTGATAGCTTGCTAGGCATGATGCCAGCCTCAGCAAGGGCTAATTTGCAAAACCAAAAGCAAATATTTATACATATCCTTACCGCAAGCACAACTTTAAGTCAGCTAGCAAAGCAAGAGCAGTCCCTACCTTGAATGAACTCAAAATCTTCATCTTCAACGGACAAATCATCAAATGCGGCAACTGTGGAACCCGAAAGAGATACAGATGGAACAATTCTGTGCTTTGGATCCCTGAAAACCAACAGAAAACTACTAAGCCTGAGATTACAGAAATCATTCAAATATAATTTCACAAAATCTTCACTAGGGGAATGGACCAGTTACCACCTTTCCAGCAATGAATTCAAGCAGACTAGCCATCTGGCATACTCCCTTCTGGTACATAATTCATTACCCCTTGTGCCATCTCCAATTATCTGCATGTATTAATAGAGTTGACATATTCATGCTCAGAACACAAACCAAAGCTCCTTTCACTTCAATAAATGATGGTTTTGAAACTACATAATAAAGAGAATAGATCGAAAATGAACTTGGGGAATTGGACCGTGATTGAAACAGAACATTGATCTTCAGTATGAAATGGTAATTATAATCATAAATAATAAGAAATAGAACACAAACTCATTAGTACTTAGCCTACATTTGGTTAATGGGAATATGCACTATTGTCACTCATCTCTCGTGCATGGTCCTCAAAATAGGTATGAAATTAAATAATCAACTAATCAAGCCCTTCTTATTCCTCTTCCATGTTCTTTTGGGAATGCATTACAGATTACCAAACACCCAGCGCAGAAAGAATGAAGTCCAATTCTCAACGCTGATCTCCAATTTCTCTTTGTAATAAAATGAAGCACTTAGTAGGTCCGCATATCTATCACAAACAAAAGGTATGTGCGCGTAAATGAAAAATCAAATATTTATCCAACTCAACCTGTAAGCAATTCACAACTGTGCATGTCAAAAGTTCATAACATTAATATATTGGCATCCGCCTCTCCAAGTTAACTTAGGGACTATTGTTAGATGCGGAAGAAGCAGACAACCAATAACTCTTTATAGCCATCCAAGGTTTAACTAAGATCTATAAATGATTGGTAACAATATAAGATTCTCTACCTATAGGAAAAAATTCTAAAACAAACCTCCAGTTTCTTCAAAGTAGATAGAGCTTCCATTTGAGTAGGATCCACCGGAGCTGACATCGTAACAAAATGAAGCCTTTCCCCATCTTCTGTAGCAAAAGAGACAAAAAAAACGAAAAGAGGTAAGTTTCTTTCTTCATATGCCGAAATGGAAAACATAATTCCGAAGGCAGAAAAATCAGGAATCTTTAACATCCATTTAGCTAACAGTCAACGTCAAAGCAATAAAAATATATAAAGTAACAAAAAAAAAGCATAATTTTGTAGCATGAATCAACATTCTCATAATTATGAATATGAACAAGCTTCTCTGCACCAAACTAAGGTCTCTAAAATCCTATAAACAATCAACAACAGCCATCCAAAAAGAAGATATCATATCAGCAGGCATTTCATAAGGCCCATATCAAAATGTACCCAAACTAGGAGTTTCACTGGAATTATCGAGCATGGACTCTTCACTCGCCCGAGACCGAGACAGCACTGCATTTTGATCAGCAGCCCAGTCCTTAGTTTCATCTACATCAGCTTTGATCTCGACCGAACTCAAAGTTCGCCAGGCCGTACTGAATTTGAAGTTAAATCCTGCAAGGCAGAATAGCATATGCACACAACCAATGAGCTACGACTCAGTGAACCATCACATCAAAGCAAACAACTTTACAATGAAACAAAAACAAATTAAAAGAAAGAGATTGAAAAGTGTAAATAAAAACCCTTTTTTGAGAGCGAGAAGTATGCGACGGCGGCCAGCACGGGAACAGCTAATGTCCCAATAACCCCAATTACAAATGGAGGCAACCCTTCAAAGTTCAACCAAAAAAACAAGAAAAAAAACGAAATAAGTGATTTCCCAAATTCTATTTTCCAAAAAATGTAAGCGGGATTCCAAGGAAGAGAAAACCTTTCTTTTTCGGGTGATGGTACGGTGGAGGGGCTTCAAAGACGGCCCAGCCGTTGCAGTCATCGTTGTCGGCAGCGGCGGCGGCGGGAGGTTGGGGAGGGGAGAACCAGGAGAGACTGAAGTGGGTGTCGGAAAGCGAAGCGGGGAGGCGGGGGAGACGAGGGTCAGTGTTGGATCGAATAATGGCGTTGGGAGAGGTGAAAATGGAGAAGTTACGGCGGCGGAGCAAACAAGGAGTGGCGGGGGTGCGGCGGAGGAGAAGGAAAGAGTACGGCGGCGCAAATGGTGTTGGGCAAGAGACCATCCTCTCTCTATTCCCGTTTTCCCTGTTTTCTTACTTCGTCCGTACGCCCAAGTTTTCTTCCCGAAACTCTCCCCAACTCACCTTCGGAGACTTTCACTTCGATGCTTTCTGCGTTATTTGGGATTTGGTCGCTCCGGTGGCCACACGTGACGTGGTGCCTACCTCTAGATTCAACACTCATTAAGTAAAAAACAAAAAATCCCATTAAGTAAAAAATGTTTATTAAACTATATCATAGACACAAAAAATTAAAAAAATAATAAAAACAAAAAATATTATATGTAATTTCAGTTATTCGTTAAATAAAGTGAAACATAATTAATTAACTTTTTATTTTTATTTTTTCACGAAAAAGAAAGGGAGAAACAACAAATGTGAATAAAAAGTCCACACACGCTCGTGTGCTCGGCCGCTTACAAAATTACCTATATGCTTTGGACATGAGTTTTGTGACTTAGTATTTACTTGGATTGATGAATTTATTTGTTACAGTCAAAAAAATCTATAGTACTTTTATCTCCAACTCAATGTTACAACCCTTTCAATTTATGTAAGGCGAGCTGTTTGACTAGAAAATTGAGGCAGATAGATGAAAAACATGCAATACGGGCATCCGTGAGATCTCACTTTTGTTCTGTTCGAGCAGATAAAAATTCGAGCAGCTGTGTTCTGTTCTGTTACAGCTTGTGTACGTCAGTCTCAAAACCAATGCTATTGCTACGAAGTCATTGTGAGTAGGAGATCAATCTCTGAATACAACCGTGTTTTGTGCCTTATTTTTTCTCGTGGCATATAACCTTTGAACTTGCCTGGCTCAAACCGTTGACCCGTGAAGGTTTCTGGTTGAGAATCCGAGTCAATTCAATATTCTGGCTAAATTCTCTACCCATGATGATGAAAAATCAATGCAAATACGGGTTCACGTTAACTAAGGGTTTAAGTACTCCTGTTCAACTGACCAGGGCAAGCGCAAGTTCATTCAGCAGACAGCTACATGTTTCATCATTCAAAGCAAACAACAACGAAACCTGATCTTCCTTGCCTACAGGGCCTCTATGCAAAAACGTGAAATCTCTTCCTTCCAGCAGATGGCATTAGTCATACCCGATGACCAATCAATCATGCAACCGGGAGCTTGATTGTAGACTCTAGCAGTTCATAGGTATTACCTTTGCCATTCATGGGCAGAACAACTGCATGAACTACAAAACCTCCAAGAACAACAATCAGCATGCCCAAAGAGTTCACTAGCAGTGCCTCAGCGGAGTAGTGTGAAATGATGTGGTGTGTTTGCATGAATGTGGCTTTCTCTAGAAGGCCGGTAACAGATGTTGCAACAGCAAGTGCATATATAGAGGATCCAAAAAATACATGCCAGGGAAGGAAAGTAGCTCTGCTGCTAACTGAAACACTGGAATACCAAAAGGTTGTGAAGGCAGCAGCCCACTGCATCAGCAGGAAACTAATATCAGAATTCAGAAGAAATAAATCAATTAAACTTAGTCTTCTACAAGAAGAACAGACAAATATAGAAACCCGACCAGATCAACAGGACATGCATTATTGCATTCTCTTGAGCCACAAGGCACAAATATTGCTCATGTACAAGACATGAATTCAAATAGCACAGCGAAGAAAATTTGCACTGACGAGTATGGATGTGCAAAAAAGACTCCCTGTCAACTTGGCTTCAAAGCAGACATGGCCACTGTGATGTTATCATTTCAAACTATAATAAGAAGTTAAAATTTAAAATCCCCATGGTGATTCAATTAGGGATCATAAAAGTATGCGGCAAGCAGGTGGAGGGAACAAACCTGGAATCCAAATAAGAATAAACAAGCCAGACCCAACCATGAATGCAAACTGTAGAAATGATCAACTCCCTTCTCACTGTGGAACTTATAGGCAGCCCATACTCCTATGACACCAAGGCAAAATGCTAGAGATTGTATGGTCAGATGCACCAACTTTTTGAAGTTTTTAGCTCCCGATAGTGTCTTGTATGCTAGCATGGCTGCAAAAGGTAGTAAGAACAGACCATGATAAATTCCTTCCATTGTCTATTCAAAGTAGGCAGAATAGACTACTGCCATTTCCAACTTCTCTATGGCATATAGCAGCCAAGCTAGGAAAAGGCCCGTTCTTCACACAATTCCAGCCAAAAAAATAAAAAAACTGAAAAAGAAAGAAGAGAATCTGAAATGGGGTAAAGAAATGACAAAATTTCCCAACACATCCACCCATTGAATTGAAGGGTTAAGCACAAGATACTACATCCAAAATGGTATATTCGCAAGATCTGTTAGTAGTCAACAAAATACATAATATCCATCTTTTGTATGAGTATCAATGAGTCATCATGATACTAATTACAAGAAGATACTAACAATTTTCAATTCTCTTTGATCAGTTCCTAAGAATCAAATTAGGATTTACTACCTTCACCATTCAAGAGAACAAGTCCAATCACCAGGAGTACAGGATGGACCTGGGGCCGGGACAGGCAAAGGTCAGTCTCTTGATAATGCAACCATTCATGACAAAATAGAAACTTTCATTCAAACAGCTGATCTTTTGAGACCATTGTTAATAACAAAATAAGAATAGCCTAAGACCAAAGGTACTAAACACATAACATTGAAGCAATACAAAACGTTCTAATTAAGCATAGATAACTAATTCATTTGAGTTATGAGTAACAAGCAGGAGGAACAAAAGGGTGTCGAGAAAAACTGAAGATGGATTCAAAACACAATCAACTACGTAGAAAACGAGAAAGGAAGAAGACAAATCAGAGAGTGATTGGAAAAAAATTGGAAATTTACATTAAAGATGAGAGCTTTGATTCATTTGAGTAGTGATTAACAAGAAGAAGAAGAAGAACAAGAAGGAAGAAGGAACAAAAGGGTGTTGAGAAAAACTGATGGATTCAAAACACAATCAACTACATAGAAAAAGAGAAACGAAGAAGATCATAAATTAGAGAGTGTTTGGAAAAAACATTGGAAACTTTACATTAAAGATGAGAGCTTTGTTAGGAGAGGAGAGAGCCAAGCCTCCTCTGAAATGGAAAGCCCACGTTATAACCAAAGCTGAAACCACCAATCCCATCACCCTCACCAACCCAACGACAGAAGCAGAAGCCGCCATTCTGACAAATCTCCAAGATTACTATGCTGGTGCTTGTATCTACGCGGCTGTTTTTTCTTGCAATCCTGCCTTTCTGTCTCTCGATCGAGTCCCTAAGTCCCGATTCGCCGAGATTGCCAAGTCAAACCCTCATCTGTCTGTGAAACCAAGTAAAGGAAAAACATTTAAAAGGAAAAGTAAAATAATAATAATAATAATATTTATTATATTTAAATATTTTTATAATTATATTTATTTTTTATAAATTTATTTAATAAATTAATTTTATTAATTGAATTTAATATATATTAAAATTTTTAATTAAATATTATTAAGTAACAGTTACATATATATTATATAATAAATATAATTTTATATTATTATTATATTACTAACATTATTAAAATAAAATTACTTTTAATCTTTTAAACATAAAAATATTTAAAATATTATATATATATATGCATATTTAAATATTTAATAAATTTTTTATTTAATTATTATTTTGATAAATTATATAATTTTTTATAATAAAATTTAAATTATTTATTTATTTATATTAATATATAAACAATTTTAACTATTTTTTATACATTATTAATTTTTATTTTTATTATAATTAATAATATTTTAAAAAATATATTATAATAAAAATAAGAATTTTTTAAATATTAAAAAGAAATAAAATATAATTATAATTTTTTAATTTTTAATTTAAAAAATAAAAAATTAAAATTAAATACACATTAATAATTTTTATAATATAATAATAATATAAAATTTTATTTGTCATGTATTGTTTTTAGTTACCATGTGATAATTAGTCAAATTTAACTGATAAAATTAATTATTAAGTGAATTAAAAAAATAAAATAAAATAAGTATAATTAAAAAGATATTTAAAAATGGTTAATAAAATTAATTTTTTCTTTTTTTCAGAAAACAAAATGGCAAAACCAACCCGAATTGACATCGGTTCCAATGTTCTCTTCATTGTACAAGTCTGGCTGGCCCGCTTGAAAAGACTTTCTATTTTTGTGTCTCTGCATCTTCTTTTTGTGTGAGAAAAACCAATGAATAAACAAAGAAATTGTATTCTTTTTCCATATTTTTTCAAAATTAGAAAAATGAGAAAACCCGAGATCCTAATTTATTACTTGGAAGCCCGATTTTCCATTTTTTAAGGGAAATATAGAAAACTCTTTTTTTTGGTTTGTTTTGATGTTTTCCAAGATTCACCATATCCTGAAAAAAAGGAAAAATCGGATTCTGATTTTCTAATTGAGAATTCCACTCATTTGAACACCAAATTCCATTATTCTTTTTTTTTTTAGAAAATTTTTGACCAATTTTCCAATCCCAAATATTCCCAACTATAATCTTGCTTTTTATATTTTTCTTAATTTATAAGTTCTAATATATGATTGAAAGTATGACAATCTTAATGCAACTGTAGTATTATTACGTAATGAATTAAACAGTATAAATTTAAGTTTAGTGCATAATGTCTTCGGGAAAATAAAAATTCAGTGAAAGTCTCGTATACTTCGTCTTTGTGGATTGTTTATAATCGGGAAGACTCTAGCGTTGATTTTATTTTTTAGCCAGCCCACTTGATGCATATGCGACTGAAGCAATACGGCATAATTTAACAGGCTTATGGAGAATCAAGCAATGCACATGGTATGGATGTGTACAGCTACAACGCCTAAAGAACAGCTTATACTTTATGTTTTTTACCTTTTTGTGACAGGGCCAAGGCACTAGGGATGGACTTGGAATGGCTGCCAAATGGTGGGGTGAAAGCTATATTGGGACCAAGGACTCTGACCAGGGTGGTTGATGGAAGGAACGGGAGGAGAATGGGGTTCAACACAATGGTTGGCATGCACGGTAAAGAGCTGAGCTCTGCCACCATGGCTGACGGGACCGAGATACCCCAAGATCTGGTGAAGAAGTGTGAACAGATCATTGAAGAAGAGAGCATCCAGTTCAAATGGGAAAAGGGGGACGTCCCTTTCCTTGATAACTATGCTTTGCTCCGCGGAAGAAGGCCTTCTTTGCCTCCTAGAGAAGTCCTTGTTGCCTCCTGCAAGTAATTGGCTAGCCAGCCTGCTACCTAGAATCTCTGGTGTTCCAAATAATTTCCGTTTTAGCTATCGCAGATGACAAATAAAGTGGTTAATTACGCTCTCCCCACATCGACATATGTGCCTGTATTGGCTGTCACTTGTACCCTTGTTACATCTAAAGAAAATAAGTTATGCTTGAAGTTTGATAGGATGCTATGCAATACAATGTAATGGAAAAATGAAATAGAATAAGCAAAAATGAAAGAAAATGGTTATTTCGTTCCAATATTGTAAGTCAGAAATTTTAAGATTTTATCATTAATAAAGTTGCATTAGATTGCACCATGTGCATTACAACCCTTCTTTTTTTTCTTTTTTTTTTTTTTGAGAAAAGAGCAGGTTATGTTTTCCCGTTATATTGTTTACATCCCACTAAACATCACTTAAATATATGCATATATACATGGGCTATGCCTATTAGGCTATTTTTAAAACGTTTCCTACAACACTTCCGCCATAGAGGACGAGGGCTAGTCACTATACAGGTATATGTACATGGGCCATGCCTGTAATGTACCCAAAAAAGGAGGAAAAAAAAAAAGAATTTGACTTCGTGTGGGATGTGCCATAACAGAGTAACCATTCGTAGAAAATCATTTACAATGGGTACCGAAAGCCACCGTCCGGCTCTTTATAAATTTAAGCATTATGCGCAAGTCAAATATTTTCGGAATCATTTTAAGAGTCAGAAAGTGCTTCACACTATCAAGTTGCGAATAAACTTGGTTTGAGTTTGGATTCTTGTTAAGAAATTGACCCAATATTGTTGATGTTACATGAAATTTTGGTATATAGACTTGGGATGGAAACTATTCCCATGATCGCATTTAAATCTCATCACAAAAGGTCAACAAGGCAATGGTCAGGTTGGTGACATGGTGTCCAAATCTGTTGGGCATTACGAGTAACGAGGAGCGAGCAGGCGTTCAGGAAATCACACTGATCTTCGAGGTTTTAACACGCTCCACCCAAATGACCATGAACCAAAAGCCGTTCAGTTGGTTCTGATAATTTTACGAATTGACAGTGGAGAATTCATAACTTTTGCACTTAATACCCAGGGCATTACCGATGAGTTAATGAAACTCCCCGTGATAAGTTAAACGGCCCAGATCGAGCTACAAGAACGATTTAGAACAGGGAAGGTAATCATCTAAAAACATAGGGAAAGGGAAAATTGAAAAGCTGAAAAAACTGGATGACACAAAGCGCAATTCTTCAACCAAGATAAATTTCTTCGTTAGCTCCAAGAAAAGGCCTGTTGAACATCATATTTGAAAAACAGAGAACAGATCCTCCCTATCCTTTATTCCTGGACAATGAGAAAAGAAAACCTCATCACAGCATAGCCCTACTTCAGTATTTTGCTTCATGGGCAGTTAAGGTGTAGGTTTTGCCCCCCACTAGAATATTTCAGTGTTCAAAACACTACCTACAAATTACGATAAGGCAGAGCTCGGCCCCTGCCCCTACCACCATACACAGGGCTATAAACCCTCCCGTAATATGATCCACGAGAACGACCTCCACGTGGAGGCCCACGACCACCTCTTCCTCCCCAATATCTTGGGAACTCGCCAAAAGTCTGCATCAGTTAGTAAGCAACAATATTCAATAGAATCCACAAAAATCCTTTTGGGGTCAGAAATCAGGGAATTTTAAATACAGTGCAAATTTGTGGGGAAGGGGGAAGACAATAGATGCATACTACCTCAGTGTCTATTTTCATTTGCTCAGAGAATCTAGTTCTTCCATTTTGTAACCCATGCTCAAGAGTGTGGCAGGAGAGGGTATCAAAGAAGTCATCCTTATTATAAACAGGCTGTAGCAACAGAAGCCAAAAAAGGGCAGGAGAGCAATTATAATGCTTTTCTTATATTATTAAATTTAGCTTAACTATCATACACAATATTATCACCTTAACTTCAAGCTTAGCGTGGTCATCATCAACTTCATTTTGAGAATCATCTCCATCGCTGACTTTTCCATCTTCTTTGTCCTTTGGATGAGACTTGCTACCTTTACCCAGATGACCCCATACTTCGTCCTTCTTGAATTTCTCATTCATTGCTTCAAAATCAAATTCCTCAGTAAATGTTGCTACTAGACGTGAACTCTGAAACAAAACATTTGAATACCATCTTGTCAAGCTTCCCAAAAAGTTAATACAGCAATTACAAAATGATTATGCTGATAAAAATTGGAGATATGAACTATAAAAAAGATCTAGCAAAAAGGGAAAAAAGGATCTTGGCAATGATCAGGAACTGACAACCAACTGCAAAAACCCTATACGCATATCAACCTGTTTTTAGCAAATTTTTAAAATAATAAAACATTAAACTAAGCCCCACGTGCACGCTTGTGACTTGTCCAAGAATATATCTTAGTCGAATGTGGCAAGAAGGAGTTCCCTTGTAGCATTGACAATAATATTCCAAAGCTTTTGTGTGTTTTGAAAATTGACTTGTATTCCTATGAAAAGAATATTGAAGTTGAAAAAACTACCTAATCATTCGAATGTTTGTTGCAGAATTTCTAACCTAGATGCCCTCCAGTCAAATCATAATCTTCATTTTGCTGAGTTGACTCCAGAAGGGAAGCAACTGATTTAAATTCTTCTTTGCTAGTGCCTTACTCTTGAAACCCATTAACAAGCTTAAAAAAGAAAGAAAGCCTTTTGTTGGTTGTAAACGGTTAAGTTCAATATTTCACTCCATGGGCCAGCTAATTAATGAAAGTAATTCCAGGAGAGAAATCATAAGCAATAAATAATTTGTACACTGAGCAAAAATTGTCCATATTTTAAAGTAAAAGCATAACTCTCTATCAAGTCCTCTTGTAAAGCAAGCCATTGATTTGAGGAATTTCAATAAGAAGATAACCTTCCCAATTCATAATGAACCCAGACGTTCTTGAAACCCTCTCTCTGGCTAAAAGACTTCACAGCTTTAAGTAAATTAAATGTCACAGTATTCCCATGACACAAAATAGCCATAAACAATGCCTATAAATGCAAATGTAAATAGGCATTACCCCAGTTCCTCTTCCTCTTTCACGACCCCTGTAACCAGGATGACTATGCAATGGAGCTCCATTTGGCTAAGAAGCAAAACAAAGATCACAAGTTAGAGTCCCGAAAAGATGAGGCTAAGCAGTTGTATCCGGTATGAAAAGAAAAACTAAAACATCAAGCATTCATGCCTTAGAATTGACAATGAAGGATAAAAGTATTGTCTAATTTCAAATTTAATCATGCCATACACAACAGCATTTTCAGTCTGTTCTTTCTGTTTCCTCTAGGTGGGGTTGGGGGGAAGGGACGCTGGAGGGGAACAAAGTTTCAAATGCATTACATGTGCAAGATATTGTGCAATTCATAACAAGTGATAAGAATGTTTAATGATTTTTGGAATGTCAAATAAGGCAGTGCATTAATGCATACAAAAGATAATCATGATAGCAGTACTGTAGTGACAGTGATAGTAATTTTAGCAATAAAGATTTCATCAGAAGAAGAAACAATTGCAAGAGGATGAGGCAAGAAAGTGAAAATAGTGATGCAGGTGCAATAAATCGGGATCCCCCAACACTTAGTTCCACATTTAAATTGCATGATGGAAGGGGAGAAAAAGAAGATCGAAGGTGAACATAGTGAAAGGTCAACAATTGAGCCCACAATCCTACAAATCAGATCAGGACATTCTGTAGCATGATGAATGCAACAATTGGGCCTTTGCTCAGGTTGGAAAGAAGACTCCTTGGGTCTAGAAGGCCCTATGATCAATTTCCAGACAACCATAGGTACAAATATATAAAGAAGTAACAAACAATAATAGATAGAATTTGCACCACAATGAAGATTCAAGCCATCTACAAACTATAGACAACACGGTTATGTTAAATTGTCTTCAAATAAGCAAAGAAAAAAAAATCAATCTCAGTTCAATGAATCCAACAGGAAGGCTGAACCCTTCTGCAACAATCCTGTAGATTCATCAAACCATACTGTCTACAGAGTATCAATTTCATTACAAATAATAGATCAAATCTTTCAACAAGTAATCACCAAACATAGCCAATGGTATTGACAAAAAACAAAAAAAAAGCCCCTGAAAAAAGTATAATGCATCATGCATCTCAGGAGAATAGACATGCAGTAAGGGAGGACATAAACCATAAACTCCCATCTTAGAATGAATGAAAGTTTGTGCATACTGCATGTTCTACAGCACACCTTGTGGCTAGCATGTGAATGAACCGGCAATGGGAGTAACAGCAGCTGAGCTTCAGTGGCAACAGAAATTGTTGGTTCAGCTGATAAGGATGAAGATACCTGAACAACCTCCACATCTTTATGACTTGTCTGCAAAGGTTGAGGAGGAGGGACTGTTGTGGGTCCGGACTGCAACAGCTGACCTGGGGTTACAAGTGAAGGTGCCGGGGTTCCTGTACGAAGAGAACTAGATGATACAACAGCTGATGATGCGGATTGGGAGATGCTTTGATAAGGGATCGTCGGACCCAAAATTGCACCAGGTTTAGTTGAGATTTGGGGTACAATGGGGTTTAATTCAGGGCTTGATGCTGTCAAAGGAGACAGTGATGGCAAGCTAGTGGCCAAATTGGCCACAGGAGGTACAGAACTAGGAGCCTTATTTGGTATCAGACTTGGTAATGTTTCGGAGGCAAAAGTTGTAGAAGGCACAGGGGGTAACAGTGAAGATAAAGTTGATGGCAATGAGGATGCGGGTGTCAAATTTAGGGGACTTGAACTGGCAGGAAGTGAAGAAGAGGGAACATCTGGGAAGGAAGATGACAAGTTAGAAGCTGGCATGTTTGAACCTGGCAAGTTCAAGGCTGTGATTGGCAAAGCAGCATTAAAATTGGGATATTGCATTGACTGCTGCATGGGAGGAGGCACTGACAACCCAGGTGGGGGTCGAAGTAATGATTGCTGGTGTATATGTGGAAGCCCATTATGAGGGCCATAGTAACCTTGCCAATACATTGGCATTGCAAGCCCACCACCATTTGCGCTTGGGGGAGGAGGTGAAGCTCCCCATGTTCCCAAACTCCCTCCAGGCTGATACAAAGGCAGTCCGCCCTGAAAATTTGAACCAGGTACTCCCATTTGAGCATTATGGGATCCAATATCAGAAAGCGACCCGACAACAGTAGAAGGTAAGCTTGTAGATGTTGAAACTGGCCCAGGATAGTGAGACTGCACAACAAATTACATGTACAGAGTGAGGTTAATAGGGTCACTTAATGATGCATTATACAATTAAAGATCTTCTAGTTACCTGTATAATGGCTGGATCATTGTTTATGGGTGGTGTGGGATGAGCAGGTGGTGAAGACTTAACTTGTAAGTCCTGCAAGAACAACCAAGTACTGGAAAAGTCAACCTTTGAATAGATCAAGAACAAAAAGTTGATTCTAAAATGATAGAAAAAAACAATTAGCTCATTGATTTCACAACCATATTACAAGAAACCAGACTGACAAACAGTTGATTTCACAGCTACATTACAAGACACCAGACTGACAAGCATGAGTGTATGAGCAAGCAAGGCAGTGAACTTAACTTCGGGGCGAATAGAAACACAAGTAGACAGAATCCATATGATGAGAACAAGATACCTTGATGTCACTTCCACGAAACAATATGTACTCATATACTTTGTCACTTGGCGGGATTTGCGGCCCATCCTTTTTCCGCCCTTCTGTTCCAAAGGACCGTACTGGCAATACAAGACAAAAAGATAATTTACATTCGCCACAACAGAGCAAATGTTGGCAGGCAAATACAGTGAAGACCCGGCAATCACCAACACTACTGCTAACAAGAAGTGAATTAGCTGGCAGGCTTGGATAAAATGAAAATAAATAAATAAGAGAAAGAATCCCAAAAATATTCAAGAAAAAGCCAACCAACAAGTTCCAAACTTGAGGGGAAAAAAAAAAAAAAAGCAGCTTCTTGCACCAAAATATAGCCAAGATAAATCATCCTCCGAACCCATTCAGGAAACCAGCAATGCCCGCCCAACTCAGATTTTGGTCTATTATAAACAAACCGTAAATATCAATAAAAATTAGAAAGTCTCCAATTATTTTGGACCCAATGTAGACTAAAAACAAAGACAAAGAATTTTTTTTTTAAATAGAAAAAAAATATAAATAAATAAAAATATATATATATATATATATTTATATATATATTAAAAAAAGAAAGCAAGAAACGGTACCGTTTTTGAGGCCAATGCTGGACTCATTGGTGTTGATGTTGTAGAGCAGGCCCTCGTAGCGGATCTCACTCTTGGAGGTCAGGCTAATCAAGCTCCCTATGTACGAGTCCGCCGTCGCCGTCGTCGTCGTCGAATTCCCGCTCTTCTCCGTCGTCGCCATATCAATAATAGCCCCCTCTCCTCTCCTCTCCTCTCCTCTCCTCTCCCACCACCACACCACACACAACCTACCTATACATACACTCCTCTTATCTATCTACATATCTATCCGTCAATTGATCGATGAATCCACAGAGAAACTTACATGCAATATGAAGTTATAAACCCTAACCTCCAGAAAGCTCACACAGACACACAGACAGAGAGGCAGAGAGAGAGGGACTGGGGGTTTTGAGTTTTGAGAGTATTTTATTTTTTTTTTTCGCTTTTTTCCTTTTTTTTTTTTTTTTGTGTTTTTGGTTTTTGGGTAAGAAAATAAGGAATTTAAAAAAAAAAAAAGAAAGAAAGAAAGAAAGAAAAATTTAGTAATAATATCTCCGAATTTGTGGTTTGAAGCCTTAAGAGAAAGCCACGTGGGAGCATTCTACTTCAGGACCTTGACTTGGATTTGACTTTTTTTTTTTTGGTCATTTTCCTTATCCAACGTTACACGAAGTTGTAGTTCGGTTTTCGGTCCTGTTTGCTACCACTTCAGAAATGAACCAGAAATTTGCGCAATCAAATTCAGGGTTAATTTAAATTAATAAATTTTGTTATTTTTTTAAATTAAAATTTTCTCAAATAGACTTCATATCCTTCTCTTAAAATTAGAATTTTGAAATTATAAAAATGAAAATTTAAATTCTTAACTTCTAAATTACTCTTGGAGGAACCATGAATTTTTATATTAACAGATGGTTGGTTTGTGCTTAAAAAGTTAAAGGGCCCTAAATTTGAAAGTTTTTCATTTCATTCACAAATTAAATTCAACAACAACCAAAAAAAAAAAAAAAACCCAACACAACACAAAACTTGGGAGCACTCTTAGACTTACTCTCCTCATTAAATATTAAATATTAGTGCACCACCACAACAAAAAAGAAAAAAAAAAAGAAAAAAACCTTAAAAATTCTCTTTGCCCTTTTGCAACAAAGAGAAACAACAAACTTTAGAAACAACAGCGAGGGCAATCTCGTCGTTTCGCAAACCAAGAGCCCGCTACGCTCCCCCGCTACGCCCGTTATGCTGCGGAAATTACAAAATTACCCATCTGTTCTGCTGTAAATGTAAATAAGTAAATATATTTTTTATACTATAAATATATTTTTTGTAAATGTATTAAACAAGTATATCCGCGGAATTAATTGTAAAATTTATATTAATTTTCTTTCAAAAAATATTTTATAGATATATTAATTGTCTAATATTCTCATTTAATTTTTCATATAAAATTTAATTATTTAATATTATTAACTTTAATTAAATTGACGATAATAATAATAAAATATTAATTTAAAATAATATGAAAATAAACATATTAAATTATTAAATAAATTATTATTTTGAATAATTAAAAAACTAATTTTTTCAAAATAAATTTTAGAGTTTAAATTGAACTAATACACATGCGAAAGTTATTTATTTATTTTTTTATTTTTTTGTCCTACGGATCCTAATACGCCGCCCAGATGGCTCTCTGATATAATTCCCAAACAAGCCCCCGGAAATTTAACATTATCGAATTTCGTTCACTTTTTCTCGCTTCGTCGGCCGCCGAGAACTATCGTCGGTTGTCGTGACCCGACGATGTTCACGCCTCAGAGCAAAGCGTCGCCGGCGCTCGCGTTCACACCGCACCGGAAGGGCGTCGTGGCAACTTCCCCTACCGGCGCTGGGACGTCCAGCCGTAGTACTGGAAGTGGAGGGAAAGGGAAGGCGATGGCGTTTCTTAATGGGCCGCCGCTGCCTCCGCCTCCGGCGGGGTTGCTGAGCGAGAGCCCCGCCTTGTTGGACACGGAAGATATGGAGGCTTGGAGCCGATTTAGGGAGGTGGGTCTATTGGACGAGGCGGCTATGGAGAGGAAGGACCGCGAGGCGCTTCTCGAGAAGGCATCGAGACTCGAGAAGGAGGTTAGTCGTTGTAGTTGGTTTTTTTTGCATTAAATTTTCGTGGGGTTTTTTTATTTTTCTTGGTAAATGAGTAGTCTTCACTGTTTTTATGAGTTGTTTTTTTTTTTTTTCATTCATTTGTGGACTGGATAGGGACTTGTTCTTTAAAAATAGGATCTTTGAAGTGGGGATTGTGCTTTGATTCCTGAGTTTGGTGCAGTTCAATTCACATGTTGATTGGTTTATGTTGCTATTCCAAATTGATTTCATCTAAACGCTTTTTGGCTGCTTGCTTTCAGTCTGAATTTTGAGGATTATATATGGATTTACTTTCAAGAACTGGAATTTACCTATTCTTCTTTTTGAGATTGGCATTCTAAGTAGTTTTTTGTGTGCTCAAAGAGTGTTGTGCCATTTTGATACAGTTATTCTTACTCACTTGGATGAGTGGAGGCATCTGCAATTTGGTGACCTAAGCAATACCAACTTGGTATGAACACAAGCACACCCTCCAGAAGACCCTAAATCTCCCTTAGTTTTATGGGAATTTTACCAGCAGATGTAGACACATCCACTCAGGCTTTATGCAGCTTGATTAATCCTTGAATGTTAGATGCATCAATATTTGAATGTGTTCATAATTGAAGTCTTTTGTACAAGAGAAGAAGAAGCCTAGGAAGAGTTTCATGATGCTTCAAACCCATCATAGATAAAATTAGACCAGAACACTTAGGCATTTTCTTTTGCTTTTGAACTGTCTGCCTCATAAAGTTTTTTTTTTTTTCCTATTATTTGAATTTGTGGTAAAAGGTACAGAAGTGCTTTCTAGTAACTTTATCAAAGAGGCACTAATGTCACGGATTAAGTTTGTACGTGACACCAAGCTTACATAAGTCTTTCATGCTATCTTCTCTTTGTTATCATGTTGTTTGCTCCATGTAATATACCCAATATATACATTACAAATGTGCATACACATACACATACACATACACATGCATCCATATAGGTATAGCTATTTAGGTATGCATGTACATATGATTTTGTGCTGTTTGAAGCACCATTGGTTCCTGGTAAAAAGGGTAGAGTTTAATTACCATTATTTTAATTTCATGCAGCTTTTTGATTACCAATATAACATGGGGCTACTTCTTATCGAGAAAAAAGGGTGGACTTCAAAGTTTGAAGGGCAAAGGCAATCATTAGCAGAAGCTGATGAGATTTTCAAACGTGAGCAGATGGCACACTTGATTGCATTATCGGAAGTTGAGAAGCGAGAGGAAATTTTAAGGGAATCATTAGTCATTGAGAAGCAATTTGTGGCTGATGTATGCTACCTGCTGCAATTTTCCTTCTCATGTTAAGCTTTTTGATTTATATTATTTGCTTTTCATATATTCCTCAGTTTGGTCTATGGAAATTGAGGACAGGAAAATCAATCATAGGTAATAATGTTTTCCCTGTGAGTGGATCCATTCATTAAATAATGTATTGACAAAGTGATCAAAGCCAAGCTTTCTATACCTGCTAATAATTCCTTGATTTCGTTCGAAGTATTTTTTGTCTGATTTCCTTGGTGCAATATGATATATATTGCTTACAAGTCCTAGGGTGGATTTGAATTAAGACAGATTCCTTAAATGCATTCAAGATGTTCCCTATTGTCCCTGCTATTGGGTGGTTGTTGGTTTTTGTGAATTTTCTTGGTTAATTATAGTAAGATGTACAATTTTGTATCACTTTATTGCAGCTTGAGAAGACGTTGCATGACATGAAAGAGGAGCATAATCTTATCAAACACACTTCTGAGACAAAACTGTCCGAGGTGAAAACATTAGTTCTTATAATTGAAGAGAAATCTTTGGAGATGGAAGCTAAGATGCATGCTGCTGAAGCCAAGCTTGATGAGGTCAACAGAAAGAGCTTAGAGCTGGATATGAGATTGCAGGGACTGGAAACTCGTGAAAACATGCTTCATAGGGAGAGGCTTTCCTTAAATACTGAGTAATTTGTTTCTCTATGTTTTCTTTTTTTCATAATTATAAGGGTTTCAGTTTATATGGAACTTGGGGTATACATGTCAGCATGCTGTAATGATTAATCACTCTTAGGCGAGAAGCACATGGGGCAACTTTCTATAAGCAAAGAGAAGACTTCCAAGGGTGGGAGAGCAAACTGCAGAAAGAAGAAGAAAGACTATATGAGCTTCAGAAAACACTTAACCAGAGTGAAGAAAAGGTGAGTGAAAATGACCTGATACTTGAGCAAAAGGAGAGGGACCTGCTTGAAGTGGAAAAGAAAATCATCCCATCTCATGCTGAGTTGAAAGAGAGGGAAGAAAATATAGAAAATCAGCTGTCAGACTTAACTGTAAAAGAGAAGGTTGGTTTGTCTTGTAAAGTTGTTCCTCTCAGTAGAACTCTCAGTCAACATATGGCTCATTCAAATATTTCCATACTGTTTCAGAAAGTTCTCTCTCTAGGAAGCATTCTAGAGAAGAAGGAGAAGGAATTAGTTGCGTTGGAAGAAAAGCTTAGTGCTAGAGAAAGAGTAAGTTCTAAAAGTTGATTTCTTATTGCTAGAGCAGAACTCCATCTACTCATTCACTTGGCAGATTAATGTTGAACTAGTAGGTTAATTATAATAGCCAAAGGTAATTTTTATTCTTTATTCTGTAACATGCAGTTCAACATTAGGGTTTCTGCAATGTAATGAGTCAATTTCCATGTGTATAGATGCAGATAGAGCATATAAATACAATAGCTAAACCACGTCTTCCCAATGCCAAATTATCAATTGGGAGCACCTTTTGTCCTTAAGGATTCCTTGAAGATGAAAGCATCGCTATTCCTTTTTGATGTTGTATATCTACCACAACATAGCCCTTCTAAAGAAAGGCATAAAAGGTGCAAGAGCTTGGAATTAACTGTCTGATGAAATTTTTATGCTTCCTAGCTTCAAAGGACATAAGTTCCCTCAAGAAAAGAGGCTTAAGGATCTTTGTTAGATTGCAATTTGAGAAAAAATATAAAGAAATAGCTGTGTTACTGGGTTGACCCAGATTAGACATGTTAATTTAAATCAGTTTGGTTCATGTGGGTTTGTAGAGGTTAATGACCATTTTACGGGTCTGATTATAATTCATGGTTTGGGTCCATTGTTTTTCATTATCTTCTATTAAAATCATTGTGAAGAATTCATCTCTGGAAAGAAAAAGTTCGGTCCAGCTTTGAATGTGGTTGAAATTTTTTTTTTGCATAAGCTTTTTCAGTTGTTTTTCTTCTTTCTTCTTCTCAGTTATCTTTTTGATGAATTGTGCAGGTGGAGTGTGCAATTTTTCATTTTTGATTTTTCAAGACTTCAAAGCTCTTTGTGTATCTAGAATAGTGATTCTCTTCTGAATTATGACACACATACACCCTTGTGCCTGTGCATAACGCTTGATCATACATTCTGGCTGATGAGCCTTGACTCACATTACCAAGACAGGAATTATACATTTGAAGAAAAGCACATTGGGAGAAGCCTCCTGTTGTGAACTCCTTGAATGCTCCTCATTGCCATTGGCATGCTGTATCACATTTGCCACCTGTTCCATTTTTGACCTTCAACTGTGTAATGGTCTCTTTCTGTAGATTGCTCATTGGTGTGCAGTGAATGTAAATTACAAAAATTGGTCCCCATGCCAGAATTGCACCAAACTGTCATGCAGGATGCAACATTTCTATTTTAACTTGGAAGGAAATATAAAGGTTGTTGCTAAATAAGAATGTAGTGGGAAATAAGTTTTGAACAGTTACACACTTCAACATTTACCACCTTCATGGCACACTTGTTATGTCCAAGGCTGTTCTAAAACTGTGGAACACTTAAACATGATGGCAGTGCAGTGTTTTCTGCTCTGAATTGGCACATTTGTTGGAGTCTTTTGTATGTCTGTGTTTAATAGATTATACTCAATTTGTGAGATGAAAGATATTTCTGAGAAGAGCAGGAAAATATGTGACATCAAAAGATAAATTGTAGCAAGTGCACCTGTGTCGGTGCAGTTTATAGATCAATCAAGTGTAGTTTGTTCATTTTTGGCTGGCAATGTTGTTGCAAGGGAGAGAATGTGATCAGCAGGTCGTTACTGGTTTTGTCCTGGACTTCAATTTGATCTTGTATATGGTTGGCTGACCATTTTATACTGTGGGTCTGTCTACAGGAGGAGATTGAAAATCTCCTTGATGAGCAGAGAGCTATTTTGCATGCTAAAACACTGGATGTTGAGTTTCAACTGGAAGAACGGAGGAGACTACTTGATGAAGAATTAAGTACCAAGTTGAAATCAGTGGAACAACAAGAAGCTGAAGTTCTGCATAGTGGGGAGAGGCTGGGAAAACTAAAACAAGCTTTGGATAAGAAATCAGAGAGAGTGAAAGAGAAAGAGAAGGACAATGATGCAAGATTGAAATTTGTGAAGGAGAGAGAAAAGTTAGTGAAGACTGAGCAGAAAAAGCTTGACCTTGGAAAGCAACAATTCCTTGCTGATGCAGAGAGCTTGCAGATTCTGAAGGATGACTGTGAGAAGATAAGGGCTGAAATTGCCCTGCAGGAGCAGCAGATTGGTGAAGAAAGAGAGAGCCTTAGAATTATCAATGATGAGAGGCTAGAACACCTCCATTTGCAGGCAGAGTTGAAACAGCAATTAAAGAATTGCTGGCTTAGGCAGGAGTGGCTTTTAAAGGAAGTTGGCAATTTGAAACTGGAAAGAGAGAAGTTCAAGAAAGAGTGGGAAGTGATGGAAGAGAGAAAAGCTCAAATTAGTAAGGAGCTAAATGAAATTAACAAAGAAAGAAAAAAGTTAGAAATGTTGCAGCACGCTGAAGAGGAAAGGCTGAAAAAGGAGGAAGATGCAACACAGGAGTATATTAACCAAAAGATGGAGGCTGTTAAACTGGAGAAAGAATCATTTGAAGCAAGAATGAGGCATGAGCAGTTGATGTTATCTGAAGGAGCTCAAATTGAACGCAATCAAATGATTCAAGAATTTGAATCGCATAGAAGTAATTTTGAGACTGATCTGATAAGTAGGCGGGAAGATCTAGAGAAAGCACTGCGAGAATGGGAGAGGACACATCAGGAACTGAAGGAGAAAGAACTTACCGACATTAATTACTTAAAAGAATTTGTTCAGAGAGAATCGGAGGAAATTCAGTCTGAAAGGCTTGCGATAAAAAATGAAAGGCAAGAAGTTGCTAAAGACAAGGAGAAGCTATGGGAACAGCAATTTGGGATGCAAAATGATGCTAAGGAGCTTAAGATGCTTAGCAAGAAGCTTCGGGACCAGCGGGAACATATTATACTAGAAAGGGATCATTTCCTTGCATTGGTAGAGAAGTGCAAGAGTTGCAAGAATTGTGGAGATATTGCTAGGGAGTTTGTACTTTCTGATCTGCAGCCACCTGACATGGAAGACAGGGAGACCCTTCCTTTATCAAAGCCAGCTGTTGAGATTTTGGGTAACAATCAATGTGGTGTTAATCTTCCTGATGGTATGGATACCAGGAGATCTCCTGGGGAACTTGATCATTCTGCCTCTCGGTGGCACGAGTCCTGTCTCCGGAAATACACCTCAAAAATATTGAGCATATCACCGACTAAAAAGTCCAAGGATGTTGGAATTGCAGAAGATTGGGAGCAATCAGAGCTTAAGAGTAGTCAGCTTAAATCTGGGCAGAGAGCCAAGGCTGGACCAAAGAGAACACACACAGTAAAACATGTGGTTGAGGATGCAAACTTGTTTCTTGGAAAAGACATAGAAGAACCTGAACACACTTCAGGTGGGCAGCCTTTTGAGAAAGCAGCCAGCAATGTTGCAAGGAAGCGGCAACATGCACCAGTAGAAAGTGAGCTGGATGTTGGCAAGAATGGAGGATGTTCGGGTAGTGTTGCCACTGGACAACGCAAGAAGAGAAGAGGAATGGCAGTTCCAGCCATGGATTCCCCGGGTCGGAAACGATACAATCTTAGGCAACACAGGATGTAAGTTCTTGGGATTTTATTTTTTTTTGGAATATTTTTATCTAAAGTTATTATCAAAGCCTCTAACTTATATGCTTTGGTCTGTTCAATTATATTTGGATGTATTTTTCTTGCTACCCAGCTTGTTTGATGTCCTACCTTGAATGAGCATTTGATCTTCCATTCTCTTTAATTATTAGTTTTCCGCAGAAAGTGAGCTTTGGTACAAAGTTATGTTACTGGGATGCACTATAATCAGAAAAAAGGATGTCTGTGATAATTCTGAAATTCTGTCTGCACTATAATCAGGGCTGGCACAACCTCAGCCGATCAAGCATCATCTGACTTGATGAAGGCAGGGGAGAGCAAGGTTGATGGTCTCGCACAAGTGGATCTAATACAAAACCCTGGAGCTGCTTCCAGAGCGCTTTTCAGTGGTGTTAGCGAGACTGGCAAATCTGTTGACCTGGGACAGGTTACAACAATGAAGAGTATGGACTTCACACCAAGCACAGAAATGACGGTAAATCCTAGTGCTTTTCATATATTTTAGTAAGGATCTTATTCAGATATTCTCTTCTTACCTCTGTACTGATTTCTCTTAATCATCATGATACAGTTGGAAACCATCAACATAGATGACCAGGCCATTGCAGCAAAATCAATTGAGATCACAGAATGGAGTGAGGAAGGAAATGGTACACCAGAATGTGGGGATGACGATGAGACTGGCAGCACAATCCAGCCAGAGGAGGATGAGTATGATGAAGATACATCAGAGCATCCCAATGAAGTGTCAATGGGAAGGAAGATATGGACATTTTTTACCACGTAATGGCCTTATGCTTTTGATTCTAGTGGTCTCTCTCAATCTTGTTCTCACATTAGTCACAGATAGTGGTCTAACGAGCTCAGCCTTTTCTTGTGTATCATTCAGACGTAAATAATGGTGAGGAGGTGCAACGGGCCATGTCTCTTGTGATTTCTTATGTAGCTTTAGTATTATTCATCAGATGCTTTTATCGTCAAATACTCCTCTCACTTGTGTCAAGCTGAAGGTTGTGTTCAAAATGCTGCTTTTTCAATCCTGTTTTGTTCCTAGCACTGGAAATGTCAATGTATGCACAACAAGTATCACCATAAATGCCTGAACCTGAATGGGCGATTTCCATTGATGTTCAGAGAAGAAAAAGAAAGCCCCTTCTGCTTCGGGTGTCTAACTTGGATTGCATTGTGGTCTGAGTTAAAATCAGCTTCTTGTCGAGTGATGAAGATTAGTTATATCATGATATTTTGACATTCTCAGGTGATGGCTACCAGATTTGTCCTTGTAGCAGTTTCTTGCGGTAAATTCATATGATCCTTCTTACTTGTCTGACTCTCACGTTATTTCATTGCCATTGCGTATGAAGATTTGTTAAGACTTTTGATGATGGTAAAAATGGAAGATGGGGCACAAGCGATGGAGAAAATTTTCACAAATGCTATAACTGCTTCCCTTTTGTGAAAAATAGTTGAAGTTATTCTGTATCATTAATTTCTCGGGATGACACAGCAGGAAAAAGCCAAGTTCTTGATAAATCTGGTGTGCCATGGATCCACCGCACGAGATGGGTCTATTTTGGCATTGACAGTAAACCCATCTTCTTGCAAAAGGGTCCAGGAGGAACCAAGTCCAGAAGTGTCTTCTGCATTCAGTGTAAACTGTTAAAATTCCATCTAAATGATGCCGTTCCTCCCCGCGTCGTGTCGAATAACCATAGATTAACACTGTTTAAGAAGTATCTGTCTAAGAAAATACACTCGATGGGAGGCTGATGAAAAATAAAGGAGAATTTCTCTTTCCTAAGCTATTTTTACATCAAGATAGTCTAATATTATCTAATAAGTACACCTATTGTGAGTATTAAAATATTTATCTAATATTAATTTTAACTTTTATATAAATTATCAGTTTATATTTTTAATTTTAAGGGAATTCCTATATTTTTATTTTATTCTATTCTTTAGTTTATTTTTCTCCTCCATAAGAAGGCCTTGTAATTGAAGGAGCACAAGTGGGGGGGCTCCCCAGCCTCTTAACCCTGCCATTATAGGCAACTACTGAGGGGCTGTTTGTTTTAATTGGGAGTAGTTGGGATCTAGCCATCTGGGAGGAAGTGGTCATATACAATGTGTACATCAGTTAATCCAAACAGCCCCTAAGATGTAGGGTAGAAAGGACAGGTGAAGCCCCCGGTAGGCCTGTCAAAAAAATTAATTTGAGGGTGGGCGGCCAGTTAGTCCTCTCTTATTACCTCTCAACACCGACCCAACTGTCGGATGGGCGACGGTGTGGTCCATAGTTACGACTCGCGACCCACATCCACGCCACTCGAAGGGCTCCAAATTCAATAATAGTTGTCCTGACTCTTTTCTGGCGTCCTCGTTCCCTTCCTGTGTTTTCTTGTCCTTGTTAAGACACCGATTTGGTCGTGGATTTTGTGAATTATACACACCCCCACAAATACCGTGGACCCGGTTTCTGATTCACTCTTTTAACTAAATTTCTTTTCATGCCAGGAGGCCTCGACCTCAGACCATTTATTACATAAAGATTAGGGAAGCTAAAAGAGTGTTGTTTTATTTAGCTCTCGGTAAACCAAGGACCGTTATTTAATCACTATCAGCTATTTTTAACTACCCGGGGGGGGGGGGTTCGTCAACTGCACACTAGGCTTCAACTCTTCGTAGGCTATTAGCTAAACCAACCGGGCTTCAACTTTTCAATTTTTTGGGCAATATGTGTTGGTCTAATACTAAAGATTGGTTTGTTTGCGGAATAATAATGTATCAAAGGACAATACTTTTGTAAAATTTCGTGGAAGAGGCTATTTATGCGGTGAAAATATTTCCACACACGCAAGTTTAAGTTACTGTTTTTTGTCTTTTATCTATTTCGTTCGGGTATGTGGAGTTATTTTTGCGCACCACCCAAATTTCTTTTATGAAGAAAATGAAATCTTTTGCCCCCAAATTTTGACTGCAACATTCAAAAGTTCCTGCCTTCAGTTCCCAACGAAGAGGTCTAGCCGGAATAGAAATTCAGGGAATCCCGAAGTCCATATCAAACAAAGTGGACTGGCAAATTGATGGAGCGAGGCATCTCAAGAACACTGCAGGGAGTTTTTTTTTTTTTTTTTTTTTTTGGAGCAAGAAATTAGTGAAATGGTCTTCCAACGTCAGGTTATGTGGAGGGCAAGAGACAAAAATATATGGCTGCAAAAAATTGACCACATGCAACGAGACTAAAGAGATTATCTTTTCATAACCTAATCTCGGTAATTGAACAGGTTCAATCCAAATTATCAAAGTGAAGAGCATAACCGCTTGCCAATTATGTGAACCCTAGGATCCAGAGAATTTTGTTCAGAGCAAAAATAGTTCACCCCCTCACTCACTCAAAAGCATCAGCAAGTGAAATGAAACAGTTCCGAAAATGTACAGCATATAGAATTAGAAGTAAAAAGGATTTGTCCAGTCCAATCCAAGGCCGTGCGATATTGTTGCTAATGGCCAATGGTGGGCTTGAGAGTGAGCATTTCAAGGACTCAACTCAAAAATTCCTCGTCAGCTGCCATTTACTCCTAGGCCAAACCGAACTCTTCCAAAAAAAAAAAAAAAAAAATCTATTTGCAGCTTAACGGGATCCTACTTTCAATAACCTCGATGCTTTTTTATCTTTGACAGTGTCTTGCTGAGGCCTGCTGTGGCAGAACGAACACACATACCCACACAGGGCTAAGCTAGCCCAAAAAGAAAGAACAGAAAAGCAAGAAGTAAAAACCAAGTTTTGTCTTGGATGCACCTGCATGCATCTATTGTTTTTGCAATGCATGTACAAATACCGATGGTCCCCCCCCCCAAAACTCTGCACACCCTTTTTAAAACACCTAACCCAAACCCCCAGCCAATCCTACCCCATCATCATCTATCCAACTCCAACTACCTTTTTGAGTTTTTACTGTCTGTGGTAAACTATTCA
The DNA here is from genome assembly GCA_019804595.1 of Bruguiera parviflora. Lineage (NCBI taxonomy): Eukaryota > Viridiplantae > Streptophyta > Magnoliopsida > Malpighiales > Rhizophoraceae > Bruguiera > Bruguiera parviflora. The sequence continues at coordinate 7,062,153 of CM034059.1, forward strand.
ATGCAAACAAATAATCATCAATCCAAAGGGATTTCCTTGAGTCGTTAAGATATTGCTCTTCAGAGCTTGTGAACTTGATTCTTCTCAGTTTCAAGCAATTCATTAAGGACCATTTATTGTAGAAACTCATCAGGTCAGTGATCTACGCATAAAAAATGGGGTTCAATAATATTTTAAGAAAAAGAAAGAAAAAAAATTATCATAATGACCCCACCTGTCGTTGATGGCAAAATTACTAGTCTTCTACGAGAACACTTGAAGGGTGCAAAGCAAAAACCGTATAGTTAAATGCATCTCATTCCCTTTCGCTTTCAAGATAACACAGCTCAATGCCACTTGAGTTACTACCGTGCAAATCCTACATTATTGCCTTTTCACAGCTTTGATAACTGCGCTAAGATCTTGTGCTCATCTCTGCCTTTAATTTTCTTTCCTACGAACATAAAGGAAGCAAGTGCTCTCGTGCAGTTGTTGTGCTTTAGGTAGTCTTTGGATCCTTCCTTGTGTTTTTGTGCTAATGTCATTGGTTTCTTTCTTAGAATATTGTTGCTTTCACAAGAGGGGGTCCCAACTCGATAATCCTCCAAGATCTTTGCACAAGTTTTAATGGTTTTGAGTCCTAAATTCCCTTCCTCTTTGGGTTCTGTTATCCATCCAAAAACCTTCTGTTATTTTTCCTTGCAGTGAAAATCTTAAAGATCTCATCTTTATGGTTGGTCAGAATGTTCCTCTTGGAACAATGTAGCCATATCTATGATAATTTCTTCTGTTTTGCATTCCATAAGTTCTGAGTATCTGCTTTCTCAGTCTTGAAAGGTGCTTGGTTGAAAGTGGTCTTTAACCATGAAGAGTTTTATCTCTCTTAGTCATGCCATTCTGTTGCTGTACATACTGTGTTGGGGTGTTTGGTGCTCTGTTGAAGAAGAAAATGATGCGGCACCAATGGAGGCAGCAGAGAAAGCTGCACTTTACTCTGCCATACAAGGCTTTGTGGGTAATTGGTGGAATGGCTCAGACCTCTATCCAGATCCTTGTGGGTGGACACCTATTCAGGTACTTCTTTTTACCTGTATACATCTTCACTGTTATATCGAAACACTGTCCCGAGGGCCACCACCTCTTTTTTTACTTTTTTCATCCTTTTTCTTTTCTTTTGCTAGCTTTCTTTATTTTCATTTTTGGCCTCTATCTTTTGGGAAGCACAATTGATGATGTGCCGAAACATTTCCACTTAGGGAACTTCATTACGCTTAGTGGAGGACATCATCATGAAGCAAGCCTCTAAAAATGAACTTCAGTTGCATCTTATGTCAGTAAATTCTTGAGCATAAATCTCTCCAGCATTTCCTCTTATAGTGAGAAGTGCTAAACTGGTAATCATGATTTGATGTTTAGCAGGACAAAATTCCCTTCAGTCTATTATATTCAAACCCCACAATCTTGAATGCCGTTTTCGTGTTACTAGTAAGTTTGAGAGACAGCCTGTCAGTTCAGCTGTCTCTGCACTGAAGAAGCTTTTTTCGTGTTCCAGAGGAGATATTGAACACAATGCTGATGAGCAATCATTACTCAAAGTTGCATGAAATTTCAGTCTTCTCAGCAGCAGTGTAATTTTCCCAGGTTATGTTTTAATTGTGAGGTTTACTTTCTTGTACAGGGAGTCTCTTGTGATATAGTCGGTGGTCTTTGGTATGTAACTGGCCTGAGCATCGGACCCATCCAAGATAACTCTCTTGATTGTGACGAGAACGTGGAGTTTAGGCAGCAACTATTTGAGCTTAGGCACCTAAAATCTCTGTCCTTCTTCAATTGCTTCAAGTCACCCAATAAGCACCCAATCACCATCCCCAGCAATAACTGGGAAAAGCTTGCGGGCAATTTGGAAACATTACAATTTAGATCAAATCCTGGTCTTATTGGACAAGTTCCAACCAGCTTTGGTGGCCTAATCAAGCTTCAATCTTTAGTGATGCTTGAAAATGGATTGACAGGCGAGTTACCTAGAAGCTTTGGTAACTTGGCCAAACTGAAAAGGCTAGTTCTTTCTGGAAATCGGTTTAATGGTAGCATTCCAGAGAGTTTTGGAGGGTTGACCGAGCTGCTGATACTGGATTTAAGCAGGAATTCACTATCGGGGTTATTGCCTTTGACTTTTAAAGGGTTGACTTCTGTCCTGAAACTTGACTTAAGCAACAATCACCTAGAAGGGAAGCTGCCAATGGTTATTGGCTATCTAAAGAATATGACACTTTTGGACCTGAGAAGTAACAAGTTTTCAGGTGGCTTGACTGAGTCCCTTCAAGAGATGTATTCCTTAGAAGAGTTGGTCTTGTCTAACAATCCAATTGGCGGAGACATGCAGAGTTTTCAGTGGCGTAACCTACAGAATTTGGCCATTTTGGACCTCTCCAACGTGGGTTTCATAGGTGAGATTCCGGAGTCCATTGCTGAATTAAAAAAGTTGAGATTTTTAGGTCTTAGCGACAACAATCTCTCAGGCAATGTCTCCCCAAAGATAGCAACTTTGCCTAGCCTTAGTGCATTGTACCTGAAGGGAAACAATCTGACAGGAGAGCTTCAATTTTCTAAATGGTTTTATGAGAAAATGGGTAGGCGTTTTGATGCTTGGAATAATCCAAACCTCTGTTACCCAGTTGGGCTAATGCCAACCACCTATGCTCCATATGGGTTGAAACCATGCCAGGGAGATGTCACATTGCTTCAACCTAATTCAAACTCCAAGTTGGAAGGTGGCAATTTAAATCAGAATTTCCATTCTGTGTCCTCTTTGGGATTCTCAAGCTGTGGCATTGATGTTATTCGGTGGGTATTTCTTGTAGACGTATTTATCATGGTTCTGCTCCTGAATTGTTTCTTATAGGCCTTCGTTTGAGGAGAGGTGGCCAAGGCTAGAAAATAATCTCTTCTCAATTGTAACATTAATTCATAACTACATCCTCCGTCCTCTTTTTTTTTTCTTTTTTCCCCCTCTTTATGTAGCTAGTTATTAGCTAATGTCAAGCTATATGCAACACAGAGCTTTCAGGTCAGAATGTTGATAGAGTTTTCTATTGAAGATATTAATGTGTTTGCCTCCAGAATCTTCCATGTGCCAAAAAGACAATAATTTCAAATGGCTTGGAATCCAGTTAATTAATACAAAGTGAAACTTATTAAATGTAATCAGATTATCTCTTTTCAAATTTAAGTTTAACTTGTTTGTTGCTTGAAACCTAACTTTTCTTTTCCCTGCCAGCCTTAACCAGTAACTGCCTTTTGTGTTTCTGATGAACAAAAGTAAACCCCAGGTAACTTAAGTGCTCAGGAATTTTTGCAAAGAGGTTGGGTAGCAATGGCCTGAAAGCATAACATATGTGCATTGATAAGTGGCCTAGTGGCCTGGCAGCATAAATTGGGATCAGGTTTTTTGGGCACTGTATGGGACTTTCAAAGCATGGCAGCTGGGGCATTAAATACTTTGAAAGTGAAATGCAAGATTTTTACACTTGGGGCCTGTGTGGACCGTACTTGGTAGCATGGAGAAACCACTGGAATGTGTGCAGTGTGCTACATGGACCTCACCTCATGTTTAAAGCTGATATAATGAGGCCATACGGTCCAATAAAGTCAGGAAAATGTTACAAAAGCTCTGCTAGCTGATCTGGTTTCTTTTGGTCTAGCTTGGATTTTCTCCATTTTCCTTGTGGCAGTAATGAACTCTGACCACTGTATAAGAAAGTGAATATAATTATTCTGCAGGCTTCTCTATGGTTCTCAGGTTTTGTCTTCATCATTGGGGTTTCCTACCGTGAACATATTTAAGGGATCTTCTATCTGCTTCTTTAAAGTAAATACTCCAACACATACTATTTTCCTCTTTGTTTCATGCCAAAAACAAATCTTGGGTAATAAGACTGAAGATTGGCTTAGTCTGTACGATCACCTACGAAGTATGTCCACTACGAAACAGTGGTATGCAAGCTAATGCTAGTTGTCACTCTGAGATGTAGTCATTAACAACCTTTTTGAGCTCTCAGGTGAAGATTATCAGTTGGCATCATAATCCAACATTTTCTATAAAGAAGGCTTATCGACCGAGTGAATAAATTTTTTTTAAAAAAAAAGTACTTACTTTTCAAATATTTTATAGAAATAAAAAATATATATAATTTTATATTATATACATTTATTTAATCACATATATATATATATATAACTTTACTTATATTTAAGTTATATTAATTTTATTTATATTTTAAATAAATCAAACTAGAAATCACCTGTATAAGTATAATTATTTTTTTATAAGTTCAAATCAAAAGTCATTAATTGATATCTTAATTTAATCCTCTAAAAAAATTAATTTTTTTAAACCCCCCCCCCCAAGTACGCGCTCGAGGACGAGTGATCTTGCACGGTATCCGCTACACCTAAGGCATGGACCGAACTTTGGTCCTATGTGCTACCAAAACGATCATCCATGCTTTAGCCGTAACTTAGAAAGGATTGATATGCAGAGAGGTGCACAGTGCACCTGCAAAAAATGCGAATAAACTCCCGCTTCAGGTGGTCTGCTCGTGACAATTTTGGTGGGGAAGGAATTTCGGTTTTCTGGTCTAATGCCAATTTAATAGCATGAGATTTTGACTGAGAATCTTTTTACCATAAATTTTAAGTTTTAGCTGAGAACAACTTTTTGACTTTTTGGAAAATGAAACAAGAAACGGAGGAATTTTTGGAACACCGTCCAGCTCACGGCGTAAATTTTTAGCCAACGTTAACGTTTACCTGCTCTAATTGTCCATCTCAATTGGCCATGCCAGCGTCCTAATTCTGCCTAACTGATAATGCTAGGACCGCAAAAAACAAAAACAAAAAATAATAATAATAATAATAATAACGCTGGGACTGAGCAATACATCGGACGGTCGAGATCACGCTGAATCACGTTGACGTCTTGAAATGTGTGCCCCACCGAGCTAGACAATCTGCCATCTGGACAACGATACAAACACGTAATGCTCGTCCAAATTTGTGACAAAATTGCCAATTTGGGTTGTTTAATTTACGTTTCTTCAAAAAGGGTTTTGTTCTCCCGAGGACCTAAAAAGTTAGCGGGGGGATCATATTCCAGATCAGTTAATTGCTCGACTAAAAGTGTCTCGATCGGGGAACACTGGATTGGTCTTCATCGGATAAATAATTAATTGGATGGGCACCCCGATTTTATGCCTAAGTACAGGTGCCTATCAATGCCTAATCGAGTGTTTTACCAGGTTAAATGGACCCATTAAAACCCGTTTCCTGCCAGATCTTCGCACCCAAAAGTCTCCCTTAGAAGAAATGTTTTTACTTAAAAACATTAGATTAAGATTAGTCGACCCAAGAAGTAATATTAAAATGTATAAAATTTCACTTGCCACTTCTAATTTGAATTCACAATTATAAATATATATATATATATACTTTTTCTTCAATATTCAATAAAAAAAAAGTTAATAATATATAAAAATTTAACATCATTTATAATATCTCTTGATTTTCTTACCTGAAAACTTAATTATTTAAATCAATTTAAAATTTTTATTTGTTATTAGCATAATATTAGAGATTGCTTCACTTTTTTATACAAACTTACTGTTCGGTAGTTTTTTTTTTTTTTTTTTAACTCGATAGTTGGTTTCTTTTCATATTTATAGTTTAATCAAATCAGCTTAGAATTAGAAGGTCATAATATTTAGGTTTGGCTGTTTAGCCTAATTTTGTTTTATTACTTGTTAATTTGATCTAATGAGTATCCAAATGGCACATCATAGAATATAAAATTTCACAAGGGTCTATAAAATATAAATATTTAATGTAATTTATAATATTTATAAATTCCATTAACTCTAAACTTTAAGTTTTTAAGTGCATATCAGGCGACGAGGGCATATTTGACAAATAAAATTCTGGTATACTTGGGATTAGGATTCACTCCATAGAAGGTATTGTAAACCGAAGATCTCAGATTAAAGTCAAACTTAATTAATAAAAATCAGAGTTTTACGACCATGTCGGACTGAAATATTAAGTAGCACGTTCTATGTACACGGTAACTACATGATAACAACATTTATTTGTCAATGGCTTCCAAAATGGCCAGTGCAGGGATTCCAAATGGCAGTGTATACTTTGAGATGAGAGGTTGCCAGGGGGGGTTAATTGAGGGAACATCCATGTGTAAGCAATACGTGGGAAGTAAATTAGCCAAGAACAAATTCGAACTGTGGCTGGAGATCTTGTGAATTGTAATTGATTCGTAATCAATCAATAGAAAAATGCCTTATTTTCTACTCTAATATTGAAAGGAAGCTTATTTTATTTTATTTTATTTTATTTTGTTGTTCTATTTTTCTGAGGGACTAATACTGCGAGCTTAAAAAGATGAAGAGAAGCAATAAAATAAGTTTCTCAAATCTGGAAAAGGCCTCTATCAGGCTGTCGTCAGTTGGAGTTGGCAGCAATATGGAAATTTGATTTCTTCATTTCATAATATCTCAATCCCATCAAAATTCTGCCTACTTATTTATCATTTTCTGCAGTACATTGCTTGTAAGCCTAGATGAGCTTCCCCGTGCTCAACTTCTTTCAATATCTAAAAGAAAAATTTGTTACATGTGCACCATAAGGCTAGCTTTGTATCATTTTTCTGCCCTGCCGTGGTCCTAAAAGCTTTGGAGGCCCCAGACACCAAAACACCAGTTTAACTGTGAACACAACTCCCAAGTGGGTGTGCGGTAATTTCCATTTCCATTTCCAGTGGAGCTGGCAAACGGGTGATTTGGGCCAGATGTAGACTGGGTTGTTTTGGGTCTCAAGCATATATATTGAGTTTCGTGTCTACTCACTCTCTCTCAAGTATATAATTTAGCCACCAATTATTTGAATTTCAGGTAAGTTTGATTTTTAAGTGTCAAGTCAGGTTATTTGGGTGTCAACTTTACTTTCCACCCAACCATCCAAACCAAAATTTTGTGTCTATCTATATTTTCTTATTGGTAAAAAGAAACTAAAATGGTATAAGCCGGCTGCAAAGAGAGTTTCCGACTGTTACACGTGTTCTTAATCCTCAAACCCGCTGACATTCAAAAACAAATGAGAAAATTCGAGAGAACGTCCCCGACGTTTTCTTTTTTCACCTCTGTCCAATTCCCTCAAAGTTTCATACCCATTTTCCTTGGCCGCGTAACCATTTATGTTTTGTTTCTCCACATGCACACATATAAAACCCCATTAATTTGCATCAGCTCAAAAGAGAAAAAACACATACATCACATAATCCCCCGTGTGATACATTTCTCTAAAACCCTATACCTTCCCTTTCAAAGCAACATCAGAACATCCTCTTGAATTCCAATTATGGCTTCCTTTTCTGCTCCTCCTTCTCAATCCAAAAATAATCTCCCATCACTTAACATCGCTTACCTTCTTATGATCATTCTTTCCCTTCTTGCTGCTTCCTCCTGTGCTGCGGCTGCTGCTAGACCTGGTGGGGTGGTGACACTAATGGCGGAGGGTCACAACGAGGCATCAATGGAGCCGGGGGCGATCTTAAATCCTCACCGGAGATTGCACAAGACGGGTATTCTATACGAAGGCCGCACGTACGGCTTCTTTCCAAAAGGGGTTCCAATGCCCCCCTCAGCTCCATCAAAGAAGCACAACTCAGTGCAGAATTAGCAACCTTAAGTGTATCGTTTCATCACATGTACACAATCCTTCTGTTTGTCTCTCTTTCTCTCCTTTTGTCCGTCCCAAAAGTTTTGAGTTTTCTAGAATTTGATCCTCTTAATTAGAGGGTTTACAGAATATTTTTGCATCGGATAGGCGAAGACGATGAGATAGGCCACACAAAATAAGGAGATGACTCTTTTGGGATTCTATTCGTGTGTTCTTAATTTAACTGTATAGTTTCCTTTGATTGAATTGGAGCACATTCATCTCTTGAATACACAGTGATTCCAATATGGTTTAAATTGTATACCTTCTTGCATGATTGCTATTGTTTCAATGATCGGAATTTATTGATGCAAATAGTTTAAATCTGGTTTGCTTTTGTTCTTTAGATTCTGCTTGTTACCAGCAGTACTTTTGGGATGTGTGTTGAGTTTTTGTACGCTAATTTCGGGGTCCAGTTCACGTGGAATCTTTTTCTCTCCGTCGGATTAAAGTTTTTGACTTCGGCTGATACAGTAAAAGCCAGCATTTGGATCCATATTTTGATTATATTGTGGATGAAAAAGCCTACGTCAGAGGTTGTCCTCCAAGTCATTCAACGTGGCTCTGTTTTTAGACTGAGCTTACTGCCGGCAATTTTGTGTGTAGTTAAAAAGTTTTATACGAAAAAGAGAGAGAGAAAGAGAAAAAAAGAAAAAGTAGATAATATGTAGATGAAAAGAATTAATAAATTTAATATTTTAAAATTTTAAATTAAAATATTATATTAAATTTATAAATTTATTTAAACTCTAAATTTTGAAGTATTAGATTTTTCTAATTAAAAGTTTCCCTATTTAAATAGTATTAGAGCCATCGGCAAATTATCGGCTTAAGATCCTAATTAAGGAAGAAAAAGTATATATATATATATATATTAACGAAATTCAACAACCCAGAAGTCGATTTAGTTGATAAAGTGAGTGCACACTCCGCTCGCTAATGAAGTCTAGATTAGATTATGAAATTAGACCGTTGCATGAATCCCCTATCAATCTCCTCAGTCGTGCTATGGATGGATTGCATTTGATAGAACTACGAAAAGTGAATTAATGCAATATACAGAAAACATTGATCATATTGTAGATGGAAAAGGTCACAAACAAACGTTTCCTACAAGTCATTCAACGTGGCTCTGTTTTGGACTGGCAAGATTTGGAGGGTGCTGGCATAGTCCACACTCCACATTTTCTTCACAAGCTGGCTTGCCCTTCCAGCCACTCAATTCTGTCTTATTTATCAACGAAATTTAGTTATAAGACAAGAGGAATAACTAATCGTCTTGAGCTTATATTAATTTGGCTGCAAATTTATCTATTGGCTGTTTAGCGCTTGGATTTGCTTCGTTTAGATAGCCTTTTTTTTTTTTTTCCTCTCTTTTATCAATTAAAAAGTTTATTAAATTGGAAGTAACCCTGAACTATATAATGAGACGAATAAAAAAAATAATTATTTTTATTTTTATTTTTATAAATCTCGTATTCTTATTTAAAATTAAAAATTAAAATTTTAAAAATATAATTTTAAATTTTTAATAATTAAAATATTTTTTGAAATTTTATTTAATAAATGACTATTAAATATGTTAATTAACATCTGAACCCGATGGTACCTCAAGTCATAAAACAATGTGTAAAATCTTTTTTAAAAGATATGCTAAAGGGTACTTTGCTAATCATGCAACCAAATTGTTAATCCTTGTCTGTATACACAAGAGATTAGCAAGTCTTTTTTTTCTTTTTTTTTTTTGTTTTTTGGAATCATGCATGAGATGCTTGCGTCTTGAAGTCTTCATATAAATTTGTCTCGTGCAAGGCATCCCTCATAATTCAAAACTATGCAAATCCAAATCCTATTAGGGCCTATGTGTCACCTTGCCCCGATACATGCTGTGTCATTAATTCAATTCCTAAAACTTGAAGGTCATTAGATATCTAAAAAATAAAAAATGCACGAAATTCCACATATGCAAATTTTCTTGTCTTACAGAGGAATGCCAACTCATCATGGGGGTTACTGTAACCTGGAGTAGTTGACCAATGGAACATGCATTAATCAGAGCATCGTCCATGTAATCTCAAAAAAAAGACCGGAATATAATGAAGTTGAATTTTATTTGGGGCTCTTCTGGTGTGGAGCTGTAAAGTTGTTCATTCGGTGGGTCAACATTCAAATACATGTTAACCATTTTGTCAATGCCTTACATGTATGGCATGATGTACCCTTTGGAGTTCAACACTTATTATTATTATTATTATTATTTTGGGCTGATAAAAGAAGGAACAGCTTGCAGAAATGGACTTGTCTCCAATTGTCCAATCACCTTGCATTCAATACCCATCCATGCCATCCTATAACTAGCTGAGAAAGTCGGATTCGGGGTACAATTTTGGTCCAAATTTGTTTGTCAACACGTTTCCGTACATTTGTGCACATATGTTTTTCTTTTGTGAACAGTTGCAGACTGCATCTAGTTGAGTTTTCTGGGCAACCTCGATCATCAATATTAATGTGTTATTGCTGTTGCCATATTTTAAGATTTTTTTTTTTTCTTTTGAGGAAAATAGTGGACTAGATTTTGAAAATCGTGAGTGAATTTTGTTTTGTGCAAAGATTTTGGTGAACTTATATCAAGCATACGTCTTAATAAATTTCTTCTGACCTCGTGTTCAAGACAGGGTGATCATTAATTTAATTGATAACAAAATTAAATGAGATTATTAGGGTCGGGATCTCGTGGGGATGATTTCATGCAAACCCCGTTACACAACATTGAATTAAACGATGATAGTACTTTTTTTTTTTTCAAAAATATATTATTAACGATATTTATTTATTTTTGTAAGTATCACTTACATATAATTTTATAATATATAAATTTAATTTTTCAAGTTTAAATAAATTTTATTTATTATATAACATAAGACATTAAGTAAATTATATTATAAAAAATTGAAATAAAAATTATCGTAAAAGGTATAGTTTCTGTTTTCAATTAAGTTAGGCCTAAACGTATAAGAAAAAAAATGCATTCACACGATTCGAAGAACTGTTCTCGTTTTGCAAATTATTTCGGGAGGTGGGGAAAAGTCACCCCAGCTCAATCACAATGATCATAAGATTTGATTTTTGTGATTACCGACTTTGATTCCTCACGAGGGGTGCCGTATGCTCGTATATTTGATTTGTAAAATATTAGAGTTGACATTTAACTTCGAAAGTTGGCAAATATGACTTAAGAGAAACCAAAAGCCAGAAGTTGCGCCAAGCTGCTGAGGCGTACATTTTTCTCCTGTTAGAAGGTTGTAAAAGATTTATTCGTGTTCGTCAAAGTCTGACAGTTACGTGACATGCCGAGGCTTAATTGAACTACACAAGTATATGAATGTTTGGTTTGTCGAAGGTCGTGTTTTATGATCCCTTATCACCAAGAATTTTAATCTAAAACCAAAAAAAAAGGGGAGGGGGGGTGGGTGGGGGGTTGACGTGCATTAAGAGATTCCAATCTTAACCGGGTGTGCGTGAGAACGCTGCTAATCTTCCACCCAGAGTGGTATCACCATGCACATCATTGCTTTTAATTGTTGCTTTCCAAATGGTTATTTGTGGAGCGTTTCTGCGTTTTGTAGCAGTTGTAGAGGCTCCAATGTCGAAGGAGATGACTGAGCTTTATACTCTAATTGGTTAGGTCGGATTGCTTCGCCGGTTAGTTGCTGGGGTTCGGATGTTGGGATCAGCATCGGCCCTTTTTGTGATGTAGCTTCGCATTCAGCCCATTTTCCAAGTTATTAAGCCGATTGACCAGTTTGGGCCGTTGGGATTTCATGATCACCCGATAATGAGGGAACAGTAATGTGAGTATACTAAATCAGCATGCTGCCGCAGTGGAGCTGCCTGACAGAATAATTTTTGTGGCACGATCTTACTACTTACTCCTAAAATTGAGCTTGAATTGAGGTATGGGGGTGTGAGTAAAACTAGTAATCATGCTTTAAGAAAACGAAGCAGATCATGCTCCATTATTAAACCCCACGATTACTTACACCATAATAGTTAGTCCATAGCTATAAATCATCAATAGAAGAGGGGGACCGATACCACTTTGTCTGGGTGATTCTAAAACACCCATATTGGTGGAAGCCATTCTAGGGGTAACAAATTTTTGGTACTGTTATGTTGAGGTCTTCATATTTGGAGCTTGCATCAGTGGAGGAACTGAAAGTCATCGTGTTCTTCTTCATTTGCTTTCTTTAATTTCCGGTTGAGATATCACCTGGAGAAAGAGAAAGAAGAGTCGTTAACTGTCTTGGATATTGTAGTCCTCATCTTCCGAGGAGCAAAGAAACAAAGGGAAGAGACAATTTTGGTTCAAAAAGATTGGTTTTTTTGGGGCTATATGTTTTGGTAATATTGGGGTCTGAAAAGGCAAATTTCCTTTTGTATTTTTATTGGGTTGTCAGAGACGAGTTATGTGAGTGATTTATTGTTTGTGATACATGTGCGCGAGCGTCGGACTTCGCAGGGACAAGTGGCTTGGAGAATCCTGACAAAAACAGCAGGTGAGTAGCCCCACCTAAGTAGAACAGGAAACAAGAAAGCCTGGAGTAGAGGAGCAATGGCAGTGGCCAGTCGAGCGAGAGAGTTGGAAATAGACAGGAAATCGCAGATCTAAATGACATGGGAATGGAGAAAAAGAAATCCTAGGAGACAATGTGGCCAAAAGCGTCATTTTATTAATCAATCCGTGCCTGGGGCTCAAGCTGGAAATAAATTCTTGTTCACCATTCGTTCTATTATGTCCCCCCCCCCTTCAATTGAATAAAAATCGAAAACAGTATGAAAACTGTAGTAAATATGCGTGAAAATAAGGGTTCCTAACTCTCAACTTCATTAGACAGATATCGAATTTGTAAGATATTATTATTGTTTATTAAGAACTTGTTAAATTGTAAATTAAAAAATGAAGATGATTTTTTTTTTTTTACTTTTAAAATTTTATACACTTCTTTTCTTCTTAAGATTAAAACTCAAAATTATAAAGCACAAATGTCATCGGTAGTCCCCGCTAATTATTATTTCGATTTTGAAGGCCAACGTAATATGATTGAAATCATATCATATTATTTCATGCTAATGTATTCAGATGGCTGTGCTAGCTGAGCAGGCCGCTAGTCTGCTGTTATTACTGCGACAACTCGCTGGGAAAATTAGTGGAGCCGTTGTAGCACACCACCAACCTGCGGAGACTATTGAGGCCCCTAAAGTGAATTAGCGTCCGGATCCTCAAAGATAATTTGGATTAGAGCCCGTCTGTACCAACTTTTTTCCTGTTGGTTCTATCTGTTTTAAGCCTAGTTGATGATTGGGTTGGAGAATATATGCTCATATTAAGCCAGGTCCGATTTAACCTACATCTAGCCTGAAAGCAGAATCAGGCTCAGACCAGCCCATTTTTATATTGTTAATTGCCAATGCTTGCATTTGTGTATCAAGGACTCTGAGGGGCTGACAGGTTGGCCCCGTGACAATTAACATCGTAGGTGACGCCAAGGCCGAGCGAATCAAAGTACCAATTTTACCAACACAAAACAAGAACCCCACAACGACCCGATCACCATCGGATTACACTGCCTTTCTTTCGGACACAACAAACAATCCAACGGCTTACAATAATATTCTTTTACATGGCCACTTCAACGTCTCTCACGACCTCCACCGACTGTCTACGACGATCCCTCCCATCTTGCGTCCGAAATCCGCGCGGACCCTCCGCTGCGTTTCTCCCCACTATCTCTTTCTCGCTCTCACCCCAACTCCGTCGGCCCCATCAGCAGCGGCTAGTGCGGAGGACACTGATCCACTCGGGCAATTGGAGAAGGGCTTCCACGAAGTCAACAACGGCCATGGCTGGTGCCGCTGTGGCAGGGAATAAGGTTGTTGAGGTGTTTGACTCCGAGGAGGATCTTTCTGTTTCTTTGGCCAAACACACCGCCGATTTGTCGGAAAAGTTTGCCAGGGAGCGAGGCTCTTTCACTGTCGTCTTGTCCGGCGGTTCCCTCATCAAGTCCCTCAGGTCAGTCATTATCATTTGATTGGGTCTTAAGCTCTCTGTTGTTCTGTCGTGGAATATCAAAGACTTTCTTTATACCCAAAATGGGGCTTTCTCTCTTTTGGTTGTTGGTGGAGACGGGGTTTCAAGTTGGTACCTTTTTTTTTTTCAGGAAATTATTGGAACCGCCATACGTTGAATCAATAGAATGGTCGAAATGGCACGTTTTCTGGGTGGATGAGAGAGTTGTCCCTAAGGATCATGTTGACAGCAACTACAAGCTTGCTTTTGATGGTTTTCTCTCTCGGGTAATGACAAATTCTCTTGTGTTTTTTTTTTTTTTTTCATTTTCCTCTTTGTTTTCATATTACTTACCTTATTTAGTGATTCACTGATTTTGCTATACCACATAATGTGTGAAATTTTTGGAGATTTTAAGTGTTTTGATTTGTTATTGCGTTATAAGGATGTCATTTGTTGTGCAAGACAACGTTTCTTTTCAGTATCTGTCTTAGGTAGTGAATAATATCCCCCCATGGGTGTCTCGAGTGGAAGCAAATTGGAATTGGAATTGGATGTGTATGTTTAGGGGGCATCTCAAGTTCAAATCGTACTGCCTTTGTATTTTGTATAATTCTTGTTACGGGCTACTGCACTGCAGGCTTTTGGGTTGTAACTCACCTGGTACATGAGTATATGAGAGTAGTGATGTCTTACACCGTGGATGTATAAGGCGAGGCTTTCTGGGGATTTTTTTTCCATTTTTTGTGTGTTTTCTTTGGGTTGAATTCTTAAAGCAATTGTGTTGGTTATCCACCGCCGAATCAAAATGGAGAGAGGGAATAGAGTTCACTCTCTTGGTTTTGCAAACTAGACTCTTGTTTTTAAGGAACTGATTAATGCAGTAAGCAGAATGTGTACAATGGGGCCATTACAGCAATTCGCCCTTCTTTTCTTTTTACTTTTCCTTCATTTTTTGATTGATATAGGGTCTGATTGAATGTTCCTCAATTAATGGAAGCTGGATCTTGTATGATGGTTAATACTCGTTCATGATGCTTTCACTTGAAATGACATTAGAGTAGGTTTTTTCTGTTGAATGTGGATTTTAGCTTGCTACCATTAAAGGAATGGGTCTCTTTTGTATGTGTTCACATACCATTGATGCTCCTTTTATATGATATAATATGAATTAGACCCCTTATTCATAGATGTTTCAGTTCTAATTTCAATCCTTGCCATTTTTTAACTTGAAAAACATTCGCATTGTTTATTTACCAATTTTCTCAGGTGCCTATTCTCCCCGGTAATGTTTATGCCATCAATGATGCACTTTCTGCAGAAGGTGCTGCTGATGATTATGAAACTTGTCTCAAGCATTTGGTTAACACTAGGGTGATTGACGTATCACCAGTTACTAGCTTTCCAAAGTTTGATCTCATGCTCCTTGGTATGGGTCCAGATGGACATGTAGCGTCTCTCTTCCCTGGTCATCCGCTTGTCAATGAAAATCAGAAATGGGTTACTCACATTATGGACTCACCAAAGCCACCACCACAGAGAATCACCTTCACCTTCCCAGTAATCAACTCATCTGCATATATCGCACTTGTGGTATGTGGTAGCAGTAAAGCTAGTGCAGTACAAAGTGCCTTAGGAAAGGGCCAGAATTCTGATGTATTGCCAGTTCAGATGGTTTCGCCTGAAGGGGAGCTGAAGTGGTTTTTGGACAAAGATGCAGCTTCGAAGCTCTAGAGTAAGAACTACATTCTCAAAAAACTTATGACTGCATCCAATAATAGTGCTAGCCTGTTTGTTTCTATACGGCGTAGTGCGTGGTCAATCAAAATGATGTCCTGCTCATGTGATGTTTTGGCAATTGGAATTGCTTGTATTGCAGAGAAACTTGCTCCAATAAGAACTTTTCCATGTGCAATCTATATGAATTTTATGTGATTGGGCTGACAGTCCGTGAAGTTCCTGGGATATTGATAAGTAGATTAATATTAATAGTCCATTCGTTGAGAGCTAGTGGGTCTTTTGCGGACGACCGTACAAGTCCAGAAACTTAGATGGTAAGAACATTTTGTTGAATCAAACCCTTATGAGTAGCGTACCTTAATTTTTAGCACCACGAAGTGGAAGAAGTAATTGTCATATGATTACTTAAGGCAAACCAGGTACACGAATAAACACACAAGTCTCGGCCGCACAACACTCAAAAAGACAGACCACCCATATGGATCATTGGAGCCCGCATAAGCTCCTAGAATTGGGCAAACCACACACAATTTAGTCAGCTGGGGTTGGGAAAAGGGTTAAAGCCGCTTCTGACCATTTTTTCCAATGGCCAGAACAATGGCTGCGGGGGATCTTCCCAGTCGTACCAATCCCAGCCGTAGCATTTGTGAGGCTCAAGGTTTTGGGGGACTTGGTCGGGATCGGCCAAGAGCGCGCGAAGAAAGACGGCGACGCAGTGCGATGGCTTTGGTTCCTCCAAGAAGACGCTGTTGGTCACCGTTAGGTACTCTGTTCCGTTGATGTCCAGTCCGGTTTCCTCTTTCAACTCTCTTGCCGCGCACTCCTCAAAGCTCTCCCCTGCAATAACCCGATTACTTTCTATCAAATCCACATGTAAGCGAAGCCCACGAACGACCCAGCGGGATCTAAGGTGTGGAGTAATTTGGACGTGTTAATTAAGTAATGAATGAACGAACGAACGAACGAAAAGGAATATAAATGAGGAAGTCAGCCGACCGAATTTGAGGTGGCCTCCGGGAAGAGCAAAGGTGGAATCACCGGTGGAGTTGCGGCGGCGCCCCATCAGCACCGATCTCCCTTTCAACACGAACACCACCACGGCTACCTTCGGCACCGGCGCTTTACCCACCTTTTCCATTGTCTTCTTCTTCTTCTTCGTCTTCCTCCTCCTCTGTCTCTGTCTTTTCTTCTCTCTCGGATGGACTCTTCAGATGTGATGCAGAAGAAAGGAGCCTGCTCTCCTTCTTCCTCGTATACAGAGAGGAGCGTGCAACCCAACCCAACGCAACGACGTCGTTGAATCTCTATTCCGGTCAATGGAACGCCCTTCCTTTCCTCCAATGAGCGCTAGCCACGTCATATGAACATTTGCGCGGGAAGTGGGGACAACCGCGAGAAAAACACTTAAATATTTTAATTTAATTGGCGAAGGTCGGTGACGCGGCGGCATGTTATTATAAATTATTATTATTATTTATTTATCATTTACTTATTTATTTATTTATTGAAATTTTCTCTCTGCCGTGCCTGGCCTCCAAGTAAAGGATTTCGAATTCGATTAATAATAATAATCATAAAAATAAGGCATAAAAAGTTCACTTTTGAGGGCACCACGCGTAACGCGAACTAATATCAAAATTAAACAAAAAGGATAGCAAAAGGCAAGAGGACAATGAGCATTGGACACCCGACAGCAAAGACGGCTAAGGCAGTAGCCTTAATTAAATTAAAACGACGGCGTTCTGGTTGGAAAAAACCCCTCGCTTTTATATTCATAAAACTTTAAATCGGTGGCGGTTCAGGTCGGTTTTTGGCAGTTTTCAAAACTCCCAGTTCGCCACCAATTCGCTTCTAACGTTTTAGAAAAACTATAAATTACATTTCTTCTTCTTCTTCTTCTTCTTCTTCTTCTTCTGTTAGTTTATTTTATTTTTTCCTCTCAATTTTAGCATATATCCAATATAGGTCTGAGAGGAAGCAGAGCCTGCAATGGACCATCTACGAATGAGTAAGTCCATTAAGATCACTAGATCGAGCAAATGCTGTCCTTTTCACCCGCAATGGGCCGGCCTTATTTTGCGTCAGGCCGACCTGAGAGCAACGCGAATAACCTTAATTGCTGATACGACGATGCCACCCAAATGTTGTACCGAATGACCAAAGAACACACACGCACGCACGCACGCTCGCACGCACACCCCCCCCCCCACAACACAAAAAAAAAAGGCGCCGTCTCCCTCCCACGCACTCGATGGGTACCGCGGTTGACTTGCTACAAATCATTGCACTAAAAATAATTCGTGTATGACGAAACCATATGCATTCAATAGTTGTAATCGTGTATATGAAGTGTTATAAATGGGAAACGTACATTTTTTAAGAGCATGATATTGATAATAAATCTCAATAAGTTAGTTAAATATGCAATTAATAGAGAGCTGATCATCAATATAAATGTATACATAGAAAACAAATGTATACACGTATGCTTTCTTTTAGGCCAAAAAAAATTAAAAAAAGAGAGAGAGAGAGAGAGAGAGAGAGAGAGACTATTAAGTATGCTATGGGCAACAATAGAAATAAATGCATGTCAATTAAAAGAGAATATACATCTACACCATTACAATGTGTCAGATTTTTTTTGTCCGTGTAAAATAGAGTCGAAACAATAATTGTGCCAAAAGATGGTTTCTTTTTTTTTTTTTTTTATCTATCAAATTGCGAACGTTTTCTATTTCTCTCTTTTTTTTTTTAATTTTTTTGGATTGGTAAAAAAGAGATCGGTGTAAAAGAAACAGAATCAAACAAGAAGCTAAAACTACTCGGATAATTGCACGATTGATTATTGTAGAAATTCTGACGAGAACTTTTTTTTTTTGGAGGGGGGGTGGCTTTTGTGCTTGGTCAAACCGGAAAATTTCTTCTTCAGACAGAGCTAAAAGGTCCGGACACTAATTGAAACACGTCAACGGTCACAAATAAAAAATAATTATAAAAAATGGAACAATATTAAATCTCTAGGAGCCTCTGATCAATTCTCTTCCCGCGTTTAGTAACTGAAGTCTCTGGTTACACGTTTCAGAAGGCAAATTAGGGTCGCCATACCTTCTCGTTCATTTGGTGAACCATTTGAAATTCAATTATTCACCGCGCGAGTAAAATATAGGAACATTAGAGAGACAAAAATCCATCCCGGATTATTACTACAAATAGAACAAACGCGCACAAAATAAATGAAAAGCATGCGCGGGTGGGTCTGGAGTGGAACTGATTGGACTGCAGGACCATATTTCTAAATTAATAATTGAGGTACCTTTTGTTCACAACTCTCTATCAATTATCAATTTGCATGGCAATGGCTGATATGAACATTGGGTTTTTACCCTTCGACCAAAAAAAGAACACTGGTTTATTGTCCTTTTTTCTTTTCTTTTCTTGTTTTTTTGTTTTTTTGTCCGGTGGGATAATATTTCCAAAAACATATCATTATAAAATTGAATGGTGGGTCTGGCTTTTTCAGTGCATGCGATAAAAGCATCAATCTCACCGTAGGTTATTATTATTATTAAAGACATATATGTTATATAATAAAAACAATTTTTTAATAAACTATATATTTTTTAAAATTAAAATTTACTATTTTACCAATAAAAATTAAGTTATTAATTATACTGAGCTATTTTTTAAAAATAAAAATATAAATTTAAATTTAAATTATTATTATTATTATTATTATTATTATTATATAACTTAAATATAGGGTCGGTGCCCTCAGAAGATGTTGATGATTAATATAAAATGGCTTTACAAGCATCCTAGAGAGAGGACCATGTCTCGCGATCAACCATATTCAATCCAAACAAAAATTCCCAACAACACATGGTTAGTGGACCATGTTTGCAATATACAAATGTTGGATATGGGATACCCCATTTGGATCTAAGCATTATTTATGGCACTCAATTAATATAAAATTTAAGAATTGATCTAATTGACAAAGCCACCGTAGGATCATTGATTACATAACCTTCTAACCATGCCATTAAGTGACCAACTTCTTATGTATATCGTACTTCCAATGTAAATGACCTTTACCGTGAAGTAAGCAACAGAACGCACGATAGGTTCTTTTTATGTACTGGGCGTCTTTTGCTTAGATTGTGCTCACGAAAAAAAATTATGCAGTGTACCACGAGATATTTAATGATTAAAAAATTTATATTTTATTATTTTAATTTCAACAAATTATATTTTATAAAAATATGTAAATTCTTTTTATTATATAATTTAATATCTAATAAAATAAAAATAAAAATAAAAATAAAGACTCGCCATGGGGATCGCTGACAAGTGAGCTATTGATCATCGCGCCCTCTTCGGATCTTTTATAATCTTATTTGTTTTCATGTACCGTGTATCACTTTTTTCCCTTTTTTTCTTTTCTTTCTTTCTTTTTTTTTTTTTGGGTTGGGCTTGGCCCTTAAATTTTTCTGCTATTTACCCGTGGAATGTGCGCAGGAATAATGACTTGTAATATGCGGATATTAGTGATAAAACTATGCAAATTTAAAATTCAAGACTGGGTTCAAAAGGGTGTTTTAACTTTCAATATCATCAAAACAGTAAATAAACAGTTAAGTTTTTCGAATATATATGACTCCAAAAAAAAAAGAAAAAGAAAAGAAAAGAAAGAGTTTTCAAAACCCATTGCCCATTTGATGATGCGATGGCATCACGAGGCTCCTACTCGATGATCAAATTCAAAATTTTGAAATTAAATCACAAAAAATCGATCTGTGATGCCAATTGGACAGACACCTTTACTAATAAAAACATCAATTTTGCAAATTAAACACTCTCTCTCTCTCTCTCTTAAACACGCTCGCACGCACACAAAATACACCAAAGGAGAAACTTTCTGGTGAAAAAAAAAAAAAAGGAAAAAGAGTCAGAAAGATGAAAAAATAA
Source organism: Bruguiera parviflora (assembly GCA_019804595.1). Lineage (NCBI taxonomy): Eukaryota > Viridiplantae > Streptophyta > Magnoliopsida > Malpighiales > Rhizophoraceae > Bruguiera > Bruguiera parviflora. The sequence continues at coordinate 7,082,689 of CM034059.1, forward strand.
AAGTAAAAAAAAAAACCTCTTTTTTTTTTTTTTTTGACAGGAGGGAATATCCCTCGCATTCGGTGGGGTTGGGTCGCGAGAAAAAGTTTCAGGGCCCACAGAAGACGGACCGTTTCTTCCTCACCGTCCGCCGCGTGTCACTCTCTTCTTGGCCCCTCAAGACCCGCCGGACCCCACACAAAACAAAAATACAAAAAAAAAAAAAGCAAAAAAACACAGAAAGCACTCATCATCAGACTCACCTCCGCTCCATTTTCCACCACCACCGTCAACTTCGCCGCTACCACCGCCACCAGCAGCTTCTTCACGACCGCCACGGCATTTTCCCTCTACGTTTTTTCAGCATTCTGTGTGTGTGCGTGTGTGTTTTTGGTGGAAAAAACACACACACATATATATTTTTTGGCGTTAAGACAATGACGGACTCGATGGACGACATAGCGGAGGGAATATCGTTTCAGAGCTTCGACGACGATTGCAAGCTTCTCGGGAATACTTTAAACGAGGTGTTGCTGAAGGAGGCCGGCGGTAAATTCATGGAGAAACTCGAGAGAAACCGAATCCTCGCTCAGGTTTTCCTTCCTTCTTTTTGTCTCTCTTCGTTTCTGTTCCTTTTCTTTTATTATTTCTTCCCCCTTTTCTGCTGTAATTTTCTCATCTTTCAGTAGATTTGTATTCCAGAGCGAGAAGTTACTACATATAATGTTTTGGATGCTGTTTGTTTGGTATTTGCATGCCTCTGTTTGGTTGCTGAGAAAACAGAGGGAACCGCCAAGGATCGTTTAGTTTTTTTTTTTTTTTTTTTCAATTTACGTTCTTGTTCTTGTGCAGAAAACGTAAATCTAAACCTGCTTAAGCAGCATGAGTTATATTACATCTATCCTTTTTGAGGAAATTGTTCTTAAGATAGGATATTTCATTTTTGTCATTCTTCTCGTTTTCTTCTGATATATGTTTGTTTTCCTTTTCATTTTCCTCCTTTTTAATGGTCCTTTTTTTGAATGCTAATTTATTTTAACGAAATCAAAGGCAAAGCAATGGATATACATCAAATGAAACAAAAAGGGTCAACGCAATCAAATTCTTGTTTTGTTTCTTGAAATTCGTACAGGATAGATAGATTATGGATGTTTATTAACATTCCTTTTTGGGTGGCTGTTTGAAGTTTCTGAGGTCTGAGAGGACCTGGAAAATAAATTCCTTAAGTGTATAACGTCCATTTTTGGCCTCTGATAGCATTGCTTGGGACTTGGGAGGGTTATTAGTTCGTTTTTACTTCACAAAATTGTTATATGCTAAGCAAAAAGAGGGCACGAGTCAAGTTGGCATCTAGAGAAGAGAACATATCACATGTTGCTTTCCTTGTACGGTAGAGTGCTTGTAGCATGAGGTTGGCGGGGATTGAAGACACCGCTGAGCTGCTAGAGAAGCAGCTGGCATCGCAGCTATCAAAGATGTCATTAGAGGAAGCCTTCACTCTTGCCCGTGCGTTTAGCCATTACCTAAATCTGATGGGAATTGCTGAGACCTATCATAGGTGATTGTTTCTAACCATCTCAATCTACTATGTAGCATGCTTATTTTGTCAGGTCACCCATTTTATTATCCTTGCTGCGGTTTGATTATGTGCTTGTCCTCAAGTCAGTAAAGTGTAACGATGAAGGTTTTGGCTTAATTGGAAGCCAAACAGTCATGCCATATGCAATGCATTCTTGAGGAAAACAAAGAAGGCAAGCCTTTTGATATGAAATAGTCAATGATTACAGCTTCATTCAGATTCCGGATGTCAGGATGTAAGAAAGAAAAAATTGCATAGGGAGTTTCCAGTTATGAGCATTCTACATTTCTCCTCCCCCTTCCTCCTTCTTCTTAAGAAAAGTTTGTTTCCTTTGTTCCCTTATTTCTCAATGAACTGCTGGTGGGTGAGTTCATGATAGCATGCAGCTTCCTTGCACTTTATTGTGTACTTTGGTCTCGAGTTTCAAGTGAAGTTCACTTTAAAATCAGAGTCTTCCAATTGATTTTTCTGAGCCAATCTTTTTTCTGCAGGGTACGTAAAAATAAAAGTGTGGCACATCAGTCAAAATCTTGTGATGACATTTTTAATCAGCTGGTGCAGGGTGGAGTTTCTGCAGACGATCTTTATGAGACTGTCTGTAATCAGGTTGTTTTTTTGATGTTTGCTTTCACTTCTTGCTTCCTCTTGTTTTGGCTGATTCCAAGATGCAAGTCATGTCTGTCATCCGATACTAGAATGCTACAGTAGTACTCTACTCTTCCAAGAAAGACATATTGGGCTTCATTTGGTTGAGTTTTTGTTCTAGGTGGCCTAAAAGATGAACATCTGAACATCTGTTATTGCAGTAACAAACCTTCTAGTTTCCCAATTATTGCTTGGGTGGAGCATTCTCTTATATTGTTTCTAGTCTAAGTTTGTTGTTGAGAACTGCAAATGAGGCTCAATGTTTTGTTCTTAATTGTCCAATTCTTGTTGTTACAGGAGGTTGAAATTGTCCTTACTGCACATCCCACTCAAATTAATCGTCGTACATTACAATATAAGCACATTAGAATTGCTGTAAGAGTTGTTAATTATCAATATTTTTTAATGATCACTGTGGTTATTGTATTAGATTATTAAGTCTAAACACAAACTTGGCATTATTTCAGCATCTTCTGGAATATAATGGTCGGCCTGATCTCACTCATGAAGATAAAGACATGCTGTTAGAAGATCTGGTGAGTTCCCAACACCAATAAAGCGCCCTCTCCTCTCCCATAGAGGCTGTCAGTGGAGTGGGGGAGATATAATTAAGCAAACAAGCTACTGTCTGTCTAATATTTTATTGGTTAATATTGTTGTTTTCTAGGTAAGAGAGATTACTTCTATATGGCAGACAGATGAGCTTAGGCGCCAGAAACCTACACCAGTGGATGAAGCCAGATCGGGTATTGTTGGATTTTTTAGCCTTACAGAGAGTGTGTGCTTTGATTCTATAGGGATTTATAGCATCTTACCTGGAGAAAGCAGATGATTATATTGTTTGTTATTTTAGGCTTGAGCATTGTGGAGCAGTCCTTGTGGAAAGCTGTACCTCATTATTTACGTCGTGTTAGCAATGCCCTTAAGAAGGTTTGTTTCTGCTTTGCATTTCTTGCATGTAGATTCATAAAGCTCATGTAATGAGTTTCCTAACTCATTTATATTATATATAATTGTGCCCCTCTGCCTTGTTCAATTTCTGCCGCTTAGCACACAGGAAAGCCACTCCCATTAACTTGCACACCAATAAAGTTTGGGTCTTGGATGGGAGGTGACAGAGATGGAAATCCAAATGTCACAGCAAAGGTAAGCTCTCTAATAGCATTCTGTTTTGGTTGTCTTGTCCTTCTCACTCAATTGGAAGAACCTAATTTGATAGAGAACAAACCAATGATGATGCAATTATTGTAAATTTTGCCACATATAGTCTGTGTTGGGCTGCTTCATTTCAGCAACAATTTGTTGTATTTGACTTGACTCTCGTATCCCGTGTGAATGCTGCAGTCTTGCCACATTATCGAAAAGTAGGTAAGAAATTGTATGACCAATTACTAGCCTTAACAACCGTGATGCTTGGCTTCACTGAATTCGGTTGAATTCTGATTCCAATCACGTGATAGTTGTACCTAGAGTTCGTGAGAGTGTGAATTTCAGAATCCTATTGATGTACTTTCTCTAAGTATGCAATAGCTTTGGCTTTTGATGATCCCGTATACTGTTAAAAATTGAAGAATCAAATTTTCACCCTAAAAGCTGCATCTTTGACCTACATAATTTATTTTCAACGGTAGAAAGGCCATATAGTTGACAATAATTTCGCTTCCCTTCTTTTGCTTTTGTCAGATTATTTATAATTAAGCTGTCTTAATTTTATTTTTTCAGGTTACAAGAGATGTATCTCTTTTGTCTAGGTGGATGGCTATTGACCTTTACATTCGGGAAGTTGATAGCCTCAGATTTGAACTATCGATGAATCGCTGCAGTGATGAACTGTTGAGAGTGGCACATGAAATTCTAGAAGCAGGTTTGGGTCAATGGCTCTTATAAGTTTATCTTGGTCTCTGAAAGGAATCACTTGAAATTTGTGAGAAAAACCCTTTGCACAAGGAAATAAGAAATTGCATGTTCATCAAAAACCCATCTAGAAGCAAGCAATTTTTGCCCCAGCGAGTTAATTTATCATCCAAAACTTTTTCCAAATGCACCATTTAGTAGCTAAATAGCATTGGAAAATATTTTCTTGGATTATTTATACCAATTTACTCACATGAAATGATAGATAGTAGTTTAATGAAGACGAAATCTAATGTTAGTAGTATCAATTAGGACATCGGCAATACCATGAGTAATAATTGTGTAACAGTAACTGTCTACTAAGTACCTAATGGCTTAGTTTGTGCATTTTTTTAAAGCACTATTTTGCTGTGTTTGAAATTGCAATTTATATTGGTAGTAGTGAACATCATCTGAGACTGTTATGAGGTGTATGAACAATGCAAGAAGTCAGATCCTGCTGATACTGTTCTATTGTTACTCCCCTCCCTGTACTCTCTCTCAACATAATCTCTCTATTTCTTGTGGGAATGGTGGTTTCACATTTGGAATGAATATGGTGATGATGTTTAAAAGTCATGGTTTGCTGGAATGAAAAATTACCATAATAAGACATGGGGTTTTTTCTGCTAACACTGTTTTGAGCTGGTACATATAAATTTGAAATTATATCCAGTTGGCACAGATCTTAGCTCTGTGCTATTCAGTGTCTTTTTTCTGCCACAAGGGGCATTGAAGCATTTCATAATTTTTAGTATTCCTGTGGAGAAATGCTCTTGATAAATGCTAAATGAAATTAACTTTGTTGAATAGCTTGCTAGTAGAGTTTCTTTGGGGATGGATGGAAAGACAGTAATTTGACTGTAGTGCTGATAAAACCACAGATAGGAAGGATCCAAATACCGTAGCTATCCATTAATAGCTGCCCTTATTCAACCTTTTATACACTTGACAGATGATCCTCATTTTTAACCATCTGGTCTTCTCTGAAGGATACCTGACTTTTTTCTGCTTATAAGTTCTGATTGCTGGTCAACATGGGTACAGAAACTTCATCAGAGGATCGGCATGAGAGTTGGAATCAACCCACAAGCAGAAATCAATCAAAGTTTCATGGCCAACAGCCTCCACCATTTCCTACGCAACTTCCAGATAGAGCTGATTTTCCTGCCTGCACTGGTAACAGAAATTAAAAGTTTGTTAAGTGTGTAAACTTACCAATATAATTACACTTTCCTTCCAATCACCTATTTTTTTTTTTCTTTTTTTGTTTTTTAATATTTTCTACAGTTATAAAAACCTATTGTTGAATGCGCGAAAGCTTTCCAAGTGTGTTGGGGAACTAATTTTCTTTTCCAATTCACCTATTTAATGCATTTTGTCTTTATTTTATTTTTGTTTATTATGAACCTTGAAGAATTTGAAAGCTATTCAAAAGTTATGGTAAGAAAATCCAAACTTCATTTGTCAAGAAATCTCTTGCCATGTCTCCTTTCACGCATACTGTTCTCACCTTTTGTTTTGAATTTGTAAATTGTGCTTTGGTCAAGTCTTCCAATTTATCCAATACTTGTTGTTAATGCCAATTAGTGTTAAATTCAGATTGCATTTTAATTTGCATGTATATCCTCGTGTAGAATGTAGTGATGGTGGATCCCAGTATCCCAAGCTTGAACTTCCAGGGACTGGTTGCATGCCATTGAGTCGTCAGGTGAATAAAGTTGTAGGACATCAACTTTTGTAAGAACTGATTGGGTGTTCCAATTTTTACTATTGTACATAGCATGTCTTAATTGGTTTTTAATTTCTTTTTCTGTCTTTTATTTGATATAGGAGGCTCTAGTTTCTTCAATGTCAAAAGCTTCATTGCAAGGTCCTAGGCATGGATTAGGCAACTTAATTCCAAATGGAAACATCTCATGTTCTAGCAATTCTCAGTCTGTTGGGATTCCAAGAGCAGCTTCTTTCAACTCTGGTCAACTCATTGCTCAGAGAAAACTCTTTGCAGAGTCCAAGATGGGACGGACCAGTTTCCAGAAGCTTCTAGAGCCAAGTCAGCCTCAACGACCTGGAATTGCTCCCTACAGAATTTTCCTAGGCAATGTAAAAGACAAGGTACTGCATCTCTCTTTGGCTCCTTCCTAGTTGTCAGATATGTACAAAAAAGTATGGAGATGCTGCATTACATACTGTATTTAATGTATGGTAAAGATAACTTTGAAAAACCTGTGGCTTGTTCAGCAGAGGTGATCCTCTCTCTCCATAACAGCCATCATATGATCAGTCTCTCTTTCCAAGATCTTGTCTCATTTACTGTTTTTGTGTTTTTTGAGTTTGTTCAGAAGATACTCTTATCTTTTTCGTCATTAGGGTGAGCTTAGGTAATAATTGCGGAATTCAAGAAAGGTTGTCGAAGTGGCATTTCGGGAGTTGAAACATAATTGATAGCTACAAATTTATCACTAATAAAACATCAAACTGTTTTCCTACAAAAGTTACATGGATAAACATTAAAATGAATGGGGATAGGCATCAAGAATAAATGCTTCCTTAGGAAGGATCGGGCATATTTGTTAATAAGCCTGTATTTTCAAGTCAAAAAATGATCAAAGGTGTTTATCTCATGTGGGTAGGAAGAGCATATAGACTGATGGTATTGTCACAAGCTAATTTAATTTTCTAGAAACTTGCAATCCATTCTGAAAATTTAAATAGATTAAAGATGATGGTTCTAAACTAAAGACAACTTTTTCAATGGTAAGATGGGTCCTTGGAGACATACTGATACAGAGGATTCCAGAGGTAATAATTGTGAACCTAAAACCTCTCCTCAAATGTGTTGTGGGGGGCATCATTGCCCGTATAATAAACTTGGGTTTTGAAAAGTTTCGAGTATAACTAACCAGTCTGAGGGCACACAAGTGGGTGGGTGACCAGACAAGGACAACCACTTCTTGGGGATGGAGTTTCAACAAAACCCATGTTGGCTTGACAGTTGAGATGAAGAATTTAATATCTTTAATTGTGCTCTTAGCACAAGGCTGGTATGGTTGTCAGTTAAATTAACATTGTTTGCAGCATTTTGTAATTATGACTTTGATCTCAAATGGTCCTGAGACATCCTTGATGAAGTCTCAGGATTCTGTTTTGGCCAGTTTAATCCATTTTCTTTATCCAATATGAGATAATAGGGTTTCATATTTAATGCCATTCCATTTCAGCTTATGAAGACAAGAAAACGGTTGGAGCTTCTGCTTGAGGATCTTCCTTGTGAATATGATACTGGGGATTACTATGAAACAACTGAACAATTGCTTGATCCACTGCTTCTATGTTATGAATCTCTGGTATGGAATTATGACTGTGTGCCTATCTACCCTGATAGATTTACTCCACATTGATATTCATTAATGAATTTTTCAGCACTCATGTGAAGCCAAGGTGCTAGCTGATGGCCGACTGGCCGATCTGATAAGAAGAGTTGCTACGTTTGGAATGGTTTTGATGAAGCTAGACTTGCGACAGGTGCACCTATATCAGGTTACTAGCTGTAATAATGTGCCACAATAATACACTTTGGCTGAATTTTTGTGATGCAACAGGAATCTGCTAGACATTCCGAAACGTTAGATGCGATCACCAAATATTTGGATATGGGAACATACAGTGAATGGGATGAAGAAAAGAAACTCGAATTTCTATCGAGAGAACTGAAAGGGAAGAGGCCACTGGTTCCTCCTACCATTGAGGTAATGTACTTGGACAGCATTTCATTGACCACTGATACCTGACAATCTAAGTGTGTCCCAGTGCATAGTACAGCTGCTTGCATGGTTACTGAACAAGTTTCATGATTTGACAGTTGGCTTTGATATAATTTGATTAAACATTTGTTTCCTATGCATTTCTTGTTCAAGGGAATCTTGGGCTACTAGCCAAATCCTTTCAAATAATGTGCTATTTAATGGAAATGAGCATAGAATATGTGATATATCCTGGAGGTCAGATTATGTTCTTCCTGTAGATGCCATTGCAAATTTGCAATGGTTCTGCTTTATGAATCTTATGCATTTTGTCATTGCATTTTTCTCTTGCTTTGATCTTTCTTTGATAGGTGAATCCATTTTATTGTTTATGCCTTCTCTTCATTTGTTCTTTGCAGGTACCACCTGATGTTGAAGAAGTCTTGGATACTTTCCGGGTTGCTGCTGAACTAGGAAGTGACTCACTAGGAGCTTATGTGATCTCTATGGCATCAAATGTGAGTAACTGTAGCTACTATGTTAAAACAGATTCCAGGCTTTTTTTCCCCCTTTTTGTGGGGAGTTGATACTTTGAAGCATGAATGTCAAATCAGTTAGTGGGCAAAGGATTAGTATAGATGAACAATAATATTATTTTTACTCTTACATTTTTGGCAGGCAAGTGATGTTCTGGCAGTGGAGCTTTTGCAGAAAGATGCCCGGCTTTCTGTTAGTGGGGAGTTAGGGAGGCCATGTCCTGGTGGAACGTAAGTTATACCACTTTCATGATAATATTGTTGTGGTGAGATATGTGTTCTTGATATTTACACTGGCAGGATGGTCAATTCATTTTTTTCCCCATTTTCTATATTTTTAAAATGTGTGTGAAAAGTTCTTGTGCCACTCATCTACTCAATATTTCAATCTAAATCCTAAAAGAAAGTGATTTCATAGTTATAGTTACTGATATATGCCTTTGGATTTAAAGGAATTAAAGTGCTTGTTTTTGATAAGTATGAAATTATGGCACCTAAAATTTTAAACCGTGCACGTCTATAAAAGTGGTGCCAAACCTTGATGGATCCCGGTACTCTTTTGTCATTCTGTGCACACATTAGATGTTCTCCATGGTTCACAGAAGACATTCTAACCACAAGTGTTGAACTTTCAGTTAAGGGCTCTTTTTAACCCGAAGGTGGGGCGACATTGGGGGTCATAGTCTCTGTCCTGGAAACATTAGTCTGAGTTGGTAAAATAGATGTACACTAGGAGAGGAAAAGGAAGAGCTCCTCTATTGTCTTTGGCATATGACCTTTTTTGCAATGAGACGACAGTTTAAGCATGCTCTCAGTGGAATTCTCATAATAGCTATTTTAATCTTGTAACAGGCTGCGGGTGGTACCTTTGTTTGAAACTGTGAAAGACCTGAGAGGTGCTGGTTTAGTGATCAGAAAATTGTTATCAATTGATTGGTATAGGGAACACATCATAAGAAACCATAATGGGCATCAGGAGGTATTTTCTTCTTAAAGCAATTTTTTAAATCCAGTTTCACTGGATTCTCATGAACCTTGAAGCTTACGAAATCTATGTGGATAGGTTATGGTTGGATATTCTGATTCCGGGAAAGATGCTGGTCGCTTCACTGCTGCTTGGGAACTTTACAAAGCCCAAGAGGATGTTGTGGCAGCATGCCATGAGTATGGTATTAAGGTAACTCTTTTCCATGGACGAGGAGGGAGTATTGGTCGAGGTGGTGGCCCAACATATTTGGCCATTCAATCCCAACCACCAGGCTCCGTAATGGTGAGTTGTGTTTCTTTGCACTAGAAAGGTTGAAGGAAAAAAGAAAAGAAAAACCTGAATATGTTGTGCTGGTGTTTATTTGAAATGGAAATAAATTATTGGTTGACAACATAAAAACATCTGATTCTAATATTGCAGAACTGTCATGAAGTGCAAGACTTATGTCTATTGATAAAAAGCTTAGAAATTCCTTCTGATGTTCTCTTGTGTGAATACATTGGCAGGGTACTCTTAGGTCAACTGAGCAAGGAGAAATGGTGCAGGCCAAGTTTGGTCTGCCACAGACAGCTGTTAGACAGTTGGAGATATACACAACTGCTGTGCTCCTCTCAACTTTATGTCCCCCACAACCACCTCGAGAACAAATATGGCGTAATCTTATGGAGGAAATTTCAAAAATCAGTTGTCAAAGCTATAGGAGCACAGTCTATGAAAATCCAGAATTCCTTGCCTACTTCCATGAGGCTACCCCCCAGGCTGAGCTTGGCTTCCTGAATATTGGAAGCCGCCCCACGAGAAGAAAGATGTCAACTGGAATTGGTCATCTTCGTGCCATCCCATGGTTATTTGCTTGGACACAGACCAGATTTGTTCTTCCAGCTTGGCTTGGAGTAGGAGCTGGTTTGAAGGGTGTTTGTGAGCAGGGGCATACCGAGGACTTGAAAGCTATGTACAAAGAGTGGCCATTTTTTCAATCAACCATAGATCTTATAGAGATGGTTCTAGGCAAGTGTGATATTCCCATAGCAAAGCACTACGACGAAGTGCTTGTGTCTCCAAGTAGGCAAGAACTTGGTGCTGGACTAAGAAGGGAGCTCTTAATCGCAGGGAAGTTTGTATTGGTGGTTAGTGGGCATGAGAAACTTTCTCAAAACAACCGGAGCTTGAGAAGGCTTATCGAGAGCAGGCTCCCATATCTTAATCCCATGAACATGTTGCAGGTAGAGATTTTAAAGAGATTAAGAAGTGATGATGACAACCATAAGCTCAGAGATGCTCTGCTTATTACCATTAATGGAATTGCAGCTGGGATGAGGAACACGGGCTGAGGCAATCTATGCATCAAGTTTCTTTTTAGGGGTTGCTTTAATGAGTATGATAACCGTATTGAGGTATATGAATTTGTGAAATATGCAGACAGATGGTGCACCGGGTGGGTTTTTGGTTGTCAAAAATGCCCAAAGACATTTCTGCTTTTCGGACACACTTCTTCCATTACATGGGGGAATTCTGTGACCTTGCTTTTTATATGCATGTTAAGTAGCAAGCTTTACTTTTGTGACTTTCGGCGACTTAAAAACAGCAAACCGGAACTTTCTTTCTCATTCAATCAACTCTGAATCTCTTGATCCAAAGGGACGCAGGATTCATCTCGCCTTCGTGCTGGATCTTCGATCACTGCTCGGAACGAATGCAAAGAGACTCGGAGCGAGTGTCCTTACCCCGATAAAGTTTTCAGTTCTTGTCAAAGGGTAACACGGACCGACTTGGCGGCATGCTTTGAGTAAGGGAGAGGGAATCAACTGAGAAATCTCGTTGGGCCTGAAAGCTTCTGATGCATGCTGCCTGCCTTCTCCATGGGTCGTCGTCGATGACAAGCAACAACACACTCCAAGTTTCTAATAGTCCAGGACATGTTTCCTCGTGCGGAACTTAGTTAAAACTTGTGACATCCTTAAAAGCAGAATTAATTCTTATTTTTGAGGGGGTCGTTACAAGTTATACAGGGCAGCAGGCCACAGAAATGAGAAAAGCCTGTGTTCAAGCACTCATTTTTCGCTATGCATCGACGAGGTTATTTTCTCGTTCCTTGAAAGCTGCGCAGTCTGAGAACGTTGATGCCTACTGGGTGATTAGTTTCGTTTGAGTAACTTGACAACATGTTGATCAGGTTTAGTCCAACGCCAATGGAAGAGGCTGATGGCTAGAATATATAATTGTTCGAGCTGCTGGATCTGATTCTTAGGATCGTGCCATAATCACGCAATTACTTATAAATCTGGTGACTAGAAAATTAAACATCCAAGTCTCGGGGTTCAAATTACAAAATGGAGGATCAAAGAAGCGGATTTGGCAAGGTCTCCTAATTCATGAAATTCCCTGGGAATTTATTCAAACTTGAGATCTCACAATTATTACATGCAATTTTAAATTTGTTCCCACAACTAGGCTAACCATGAGTGGCTATCGGAAGAATCTCACCAATAATTCTGGGCTTTAGGCGACTAATGTTTCCTTCACAAGAGCTTGCTTTCTTTTCGTAGTCAAAAGATTCAAAGCAGCATTTTTAGAGTTGAAATCCTCATTGGAGTCCAATAAATAGTAAAAAGGTTGACGGATGCAATTCGAACGTTAAAACACAAAGACATATTGTTAAAGAGTGCTTGTAATACAAGTGTACAACGTTGGCTACATAACGAAGTCACCTAGCTTTGTTCCAACTTTTAGGGCAAACTAATAGATTTTTAATGACGGGAAGTTCCATTGGGACAAACTATAATCATATGTACACACACACACACACACACACACACACACACACACACACACACATATATATAGATAGATAGATAAAAGAAAAAAAAACATCACTTTGAACTAGATAACAGAGAGTCGTTAGTCCGTCAGTCGTTGAACAGAGGGGATACACGTTGCTCCAAATGAATCATTTATGAATGTAACATTTCTGACCACGCTCCAACTGTTTTGCCGAGGCGACTACACCGAGATGGTTGATCTACGTTATATGTGTGAATTTTATGTCACACTATGTATTCATAAAATAATTATTACCTAAATCGTAATTTTACAAATATTGAAACGGACCGTGACATTTTCACCAAGCTAGCTAATTTCATAGAAACAAAAAGGCATTGGGGTCAACAATGTAATCGATCGTCCATCAAATCCTTTCGTCCGGAGGATTTCCATTTACGCACCACCCTCCACCAAGTATCCCCACGATCTAAAAATGCGCTCCCTGCAAAACTCTCCTTTGTTGTACAACTTATCTCTTTTGATGGAAACAAAAGATACCTAATGCTCTTGAAAAGAGGAACCGCGCCACTGCCAAGGCAGTGAATGGAAGTGAGGTTCAATCAAGGCATCGAAAGCTTTCCTGCAGGCAACCACAAAAGAGCCTTTCTTTTCTTTTCTTTTCTTTTGGAAGTGATGTCCAGTTTATTTTGCAATGCAAAGCTTGTACGAGACTGAGACTGTCTTGGTACACCTATTTTTCAGGCATCTTCCAGTGGGAAGTCACTTCATGATTTCTTTTCTTGGAATCTGACCTCCTCCTACCTTTAATCAAGAGACATACATGTGGTAATTTGATTTTGGGTGCAATGGCTTGAGATCAAACTTGTCATGCATTTTGTGCAATGCAGCTGGCTAATGTGGTGCAATCTTGCCTAACTCATTATTCGAAACCTAGCTAGCTAGGCTACATGTAATAGCCCGGCGAGGGTTCCGTTTATTCCGCTACTATGACTGGTGCAAAACACTGTGGTTGGCCGTCAATGTCGTATACACCAACAGAAGAATGAGTTCTTTGATGGAGGAACATTATTACAGAGCACATTATGTCAACACCTAAGATACTGCTTTTGATCGATAATTTGTCAACCATAACAAAGTGTTTCAGTCCTGTAATCGTTTGAAGTGCAAACCTGTAGAATAGACGAGCGATGAGAAATAATAGTTTGGTCAAAGGAAGCGAACCTTCGATGGATGGCTTTGAAGCTGCGCAATGACTTCTACATAGCCTATTAACTCGTGCGTGGGTAGTAGCTAATTGAGCTTGTAAAGATGTGAATTTTATGCACCCAAACGGACCATATATATATATATAACCTAAATAATGATCACTTTTAAAATATAATTTTTTTATTTTTTTTGAATTACAATAAAAGATGAATTATAAAGATATTAATATCTAATTGAATTTAATAATTATTTATTATTATTTTATTTATTTTTTAATAAAAAATTTATTATTTAAATATTATTAAATTCGAATAATTTTTTTTTAAAAATAATTTAATCTTAATATTAATAATAATAAGAATAAAACGCAATACCATCTCTGACGTAAATATTGGTTTATTACGGAGCAAGGAGAGAGTTCAGCCAATGCAAAGAAAAACTCGTGAAAATAATCCCCAAACGCTAACCTCGACTAGTTCCCTCTTAAGACATAATGTACCCACCAAAGAAACATACAATATGGTTTCTAAAAGAACATGTGCATGCCAGGATGCAATTATTTGCTCCCTAGAAAATCTTTGTGTTGCCAGTTCTTTGAACATCTTCTCACTCATTCTCATATATTCTAGACATGCACACCCCACTGATTGATGTGCACCAAAACTTGCAAAATTTTCCTCCTCACTGTGTACCTTCTTTTACGATACATCCTCCTCAAATTTCGTATCAGACCCTTTGAAGTCCCTCAATTTGCGTCAGCACACGTCAAAAACACAGCATACAAGAAAAGAAACAATTTAAGGTTAATTGACGGATCAATTGACCCAATATTCTGATTGTAAAGACGAAAAAATGGTAGCCCCTTGATTGCGTTCTTTATTATACGCATTAATATCGATATCTACTCCTGGGGCCATGGCTTGGCCTGCCAAGAATTACTGATCCGCGCATGTACTTGATGACGGCGGTTCTTTGTTGAAACTTCGGAGCATACCAGGGCCTTGGGCGTGCTTAGTTTAATTGGTGTGTTTTTATTGTTCCTTTAGGATTGTGGAGTTCATTATTACTTCCTAATCTTCCTTTCCAGAATTACAATCTAAAACTTCTAATACAAAAATTTAAATGTTTAACTTCCATTGTGTCCTAAGTGAGATAGCAGTACTATATTGCGAGGCATGAAAATGACCCCCACGTAATCTAAGATCGTTTAAGTCAACGAAATGAAGTCAAAATCGGACCCCTTTTTATATCCCAAGTTCCTCTGTTCTCCACGTGTGCAAACTGCCCTCACCGTCATTACCAAAATGCGAATTAAGCTCATACGTATACAATAAGTCCACTCTCCCGCTTTATTGCCTCCACGATCTTTTGTTATATTAATACAGGCAAACGTTCATAAAATATCCAAAATAAAAGAAAAGCACTGCTGTACAGTAATACATAAAAAAATAATAATAATATTGTAAGTCTTTATAATTAATTTTATTTATTTATTTATAAATTAAATAAAGTATAATTAATTTAAAATTTTTATTATAATTTTATTGTTCGTTAAATATTATTATTTATTATTTTTATAACAAAAAATACTGGCCATTTAATAAAATAGAAGGCCATCAAACCCAAGAGGGAGTTTACGGAAAACGAGGTAGAGTGTGCTCGATCTTGTATTTCGGGCCTTGTAGGGTCCCCAGAGTTGAGTTTCCCATAAAAGAGTGAGTGATATACTGATTCCGCCATTAGCAAATGCTGGTGGGGCTAAGACCCTATCCATTTATCAAAACTTATCATGATGCTTCACAGTGGTCAAGCACAAAGGCAAGTACTAAATCGACAATGGTTTGAGGGTTTGGGATTTTGACAAATGTATTACCTCTCCTGTTTTTTCGTGGCTTGAGGCAATTCTAAGATCACACATTGGTCGATCAAACGAGGCTTTGGATGAAGGACCCCTCACATATCTCACAGAATACGATGATATTTTTAATTAGCCCAGCTGGGATAAATGGTAGTTTCCGGTAACTGAACCCGGAGTTTGTACATCAAGCACTCTGCGTGGTGTATCTGGTGGGACTGCATTAGTGGGATCGATGCACTATATAGTTAAGCTTGGAAGATACGTGTTGCATGTGCATTCGATGGTTTGGATAAGCTTCTCTTTCTCCAGATTCATTTGATGACTTCTGTCTTCCATCCCATTATTTACTTTTTGACATGTAAGTTAGTAATGCTGTGGATGACAGTCAAAGGGCGTCATTGCATAAGGTAGTCAACCCGAATGACCTGTATTATGTAGGACACAGTGTGTGTATATATATATATATATATATATATATATATATATATTAATTATTATTTTTATTTTTTTTGATGGACTGGATGATATTTTCGTTACGAAATCTTTGTTACGGGGTAGATGGGTCATGCTAAAGCAATTATTTATGTTCTCGAGAACGGTCAAGAGCCCAGACAACTCTACTGGAAACCTCATACTCAAATCTTGGAAAGATAACGCAAGGAAAAAAGCTATTTTACCTTGCTATGTGTGCGCTAGAGGAATGCATGCTTCATTTATTATCTTTTTGTGCAGGGGCAAATGATATCTTCTTTTTTTTTTTTTTTTTTTTTGATCCATCAATTGTCTTCCTCATTCTCTACCTGGATAGAACATTTCCATCCGTTTCGCTTGATCTCCCTCTTTTTTTTTTGTTTTTTTTTTTTGGCCCCCAACATTGTGAAAGTTAGAGCCTAGAGCCACCAGCTCTAAACTCTGCATCACCTAATCACACCACCTGAAAATGTGCTGGAAGTGCATATCTCATGGAATGGGAATGGGGAAATCTTAGCTTCTTGTTTGAATTTGACTTTCAATGCTGCCAATGCTCGATTGCGTCCATTTTTTCAACCTTGTTAGTGTTGTTTGCCAATAAAAGGTAAAAATTTATTCCCGTTTGAATATTATTCGAAAAGTAGTCGTTCCTATATCCTCTGTCCTCCATTGGATGAGTCAATCTCATGCCCTTTTGTCGTTACTGGCCTCCAAATTTACATGCATTTACATAATGGGGGTGACACTATTGAAGACAAGCCCACCATCTCATACACGACAATGGCTTCTATGTATAAGCCACTTAATTATTGGGGGGGGGGGTTGGGGTTTGGTTCTTGGAAGAAGTCATCACCTAAACAAACGTATCATATTCTTATACCATTTAAAAATTGTACTTGCTAACCTGGCTAGACTAGGAAACCATAGTATCCACTACAAAAAGAAGTGCTTAAACTTATGGCATATAGTTGTCCCACCCATGATCTTCATGCCCCATTAATTGTGTTCATAAAATCGTGCACGTCTTCTTGCCTTTTGGACCAACCCATGTAGTGCTAACCTCGGATGGAAGACGAAAAAGATATTTCTGAAAACGAATGTATGTGTGTGAGACAAATATCCCAACAAATTGCACAAATTGTTTGCCTTCATCGCCAGGAGAACATTAAAAATTACAGAAATTTGGTCGTAACCCATTTCCAGTTTCAGGATTATGTGGAACATGTTTATATTCATTTAGTCATTCTCTAGTTTCAGGATCAAGATAGAGGGACATATTGACCGAAGTGCGAGGGAAGGAGACCCTCATACTGTAGATAAGCTAAGCATGGTAGCCAGGTAATTTGAATCCCAAACTAAACGAGAGGAACTAATAGCTAGTGGATATCTTGCTTCGCTTTAGTCAGACAGTGACAAATAATGTCTAGCAGTAGGCCACTCCATTTCCATTTTGCAAAGGGTTTTAAGTGGAAGCAAAGGATTGTATGCAAAGATGCCGAGAAAAGTAGACAACACCCAGCCAAAAATGGCGAATCTCTCTCTTTTATTATTGATATTATTATTATTATTATCATCATTACTTATTTATTTATTTTGAACGCCCTCCTCATGTAATTTTGGAGCAATGAAGCACTTCAATTTCGAACAATATGAAACATTTATACAGATTATTTGTAATATTTGTTACAAAATAGTATTGCCTCGTACGTTTTCTACGCGCACCAATTCGATCCGAATGGAGTGCTAGAACAATATGACACTCTATTTGCGTTGGACCTATGGATGCGAGTAAACTGAAACAAAATCACTAATTTTATTTTATTTTCAAGTGGATGCCAACAGGGAGGCCGTACTAACGACTTGAAGTTTGCCTTTTCATCGTCAGCAAGCTTATTGTGGATAATGAATGTTGGAAACACCAGGCGCACGAGGCCTTCGTAAGACTTTCATGAATGTGCCCATTTTCCGTAGTTTGAATTCTTTCTTTCTCTGGATAAAGAATAGGGGAAATGTTGCATGAAATATGACTTTATGTTATCCACGTCAGGTAAATGGTATGTGGTATGGATACTACATTTAGGTATATTGATGAACGCTGCGTGTCCTTTGCGCCGCTCATCGCATGGGATTTTTCTGAATTTTCCATTGCCTGTGTTGCCTGTTGCCCTCTTGGTCTCCATTAGAATAGACACGAAACATCGTGCACAGTTACGTACCCAAAATGACAGGTCTGCTGAAATCCGAGGGGCCGCCGAAATCTTTTCGTAATTAGCTATAAACATGAAATTGACCAAAGAGGGTACCTCGGAGTGATTTTCGAGTTAAACGCCTTGGGATTAAAATCCGGATACGATATGGAAGGAGATTTTATGAAAAAGGGAGACGATAAGGCCAAGGTAGAAATGATATCGAGGATATGAAATAAAAGATAACGACCAAAGCGTAAAAAGTTCCGGGAGCATCTTATTATCTTAAAGAAATTAACTATGGGCGATATTTACATGTGCTTTGCTACGGGGAAGTGAAATACTTGAACAGCTTAGCGAAGTTTTATTCTTAGACACCTAGGGTAAGCTTAGAATGCCCCCAAAATACAAACAAGGCACCCCCTTCTCAGACGATGTCAGCCCCTCTACCCCTACTCAGGTGCAGTGAAAGGAATGTGCCAAAGGAGACAGCTTCAGTAAGTACCATCTGAGCCAAAGATCACTGATTAATATATATATATATATATATATATATAAATATATAATTTTTATTTTTGGAAGACTCTGTTTGTAATATAAACTGTTAAATAAAGATGGAAAGAAATGGGTTCCTGCCAGACATTAGAAGCAACGTGTAAAAGCTATCCTTCATCCCACTATGTCAAAGGGGGGACATGCAATCCCTTAAAAGACGAAACTGAAAAGCCACCTGGCTGCAATACGCATGCAGACGCGGGATGAGATCGAATCAAATTTACTGTGTAATGCTACTGTGGTAAAAGTGAGCATGCCTTTAGAACCCAACGATCGCATGCCAGACGTTTCCAATTACAATTTGGCATCCTAAGCATCTAGAACTCGATACGCTAATCGAAGAACAAGCGTGATATTTCAATGATCTAATAGTTCGATATCACCACAAAAAAAAAGAGAGAGAGAGAGAGACAGAGAACGATACAATGACATTTTGGGTGTTTTTTTTCGAGTCATGGTAAAAAAAATCAATCGAGTAACTGTTTCGAAAAATGCAAATCCACGCATCGTTGAGTTTCGTATAGAATGAGGCATATGAATTCAAGTACTTGCCCTAGTAATCGAAGAGAGACACTCACCATCGGAATTATGGTGGCAATAACGTTATGTATATGCTTGTAGTGACCAAAACACATAATGTGAGCATATTTAGTTAGGCGCAAATGTCGATGGAATATCAACAGGCTGACAAGAGTTGCATAAATTCTAGAGCAATACTTGCTCATGCCATTTCTTTATTATTAAATAGCACCTTATGCTCTAAATTGAATCATCTAAAGAATGTTTGCCTACCTATGGTTCAATCATATAGACACCTTCATTTTGATTCTGGGAACTTCTAAAATTTTTTTATAGTTCCTTGCCGGCCAAAATTTATGGTGAAATTCCCAGGCAAATATAATATAATATCATATATATATAATCATTGATAATAGCTAGACTAAATTAATTAGTTTTTTAATGAACAGAACTGGATTGCAGTGTGTTACTCATTCTTCCCAAAAAATTATCCCCCTATCCATGAATTTAGTCACAATGAATAATTTATTTTGAATCAATCACAGATACAGCTTAATAAGTACCCACAAAACTGCCACCATGTCACCCAAATGTAATGCTGATAAAAATTAAAAAAAAAAAAAAAAAAGGTATACGGTAGATAGGCAACGAGGTCGTAAACTTATCCCTAAATGCGTACTATAAAATAAGTAAGAGTTGCAGCAATGAAAATTATTTTAACTAAATATGAAGGTTCTTTTTTTTTTTTTTTCTTTTATGTGCTTACAAATATACAATTTATTACTCTTTATAATTGTCATCCTTAGAATTTTTGTTGCATTCATTATAATATCATTAGCGTCCAAAGTCCCAAGAACAAACGCATTATGTTTTCACACAAGCAAAGGGGAGCACGTAAGGGTCTCACCTAACACGAATTCAAAAAGAGAAATCGGTATACTCACGGCACTCAATAAGCATTGAAATAATGGGGTTTCCATTTCCAACAAATTAAAAAGAGTGGGGGACAAAGAACAGAAAGAAAGAAAAAGAGCAGGGACGCCTTTCAACTGATAGCGACACCACCATTCAACCACAAAAAATGAAGCCTTTTCTGGGAATCACGACACAATCTCGGCCATGATCTCCCGTGTTGCAATGGGAATTTGCCACCTTACAAAGGCACGAGAGACCAGAGGAACACACCTTTTCTTATTGTTATTTTTCCTTCTTTTTCTTTCCTAGGGCAACTCCCCAAAAAATAAGATGCCCCCATGAAGAAAAAAGGGGGTAAATACAACTGAAAATTGGCGTATTACAATTGGGGCGCCGTAATTTTCTCTTCTGGTTCCGTTTTTTTTAGAAGACATTCATTCTAGAGATCTCAGACAACAACTCGTATACAATTTCTTGCGAGTGGGGCAAAATACGTTAGTACACAGTGTATATCTGCAGAGTGACCATCATTTATGATCTCCTTTGACTCGTTGTTAAATTCTATTTAAATTTTAAAATCACTGTGTATATTTTTGTCTCACTAGTTTATCGTGTTAACAAATAATTGAAGGTCCTTGTTTCCGCTGCTATGTTAACTACAATTTCTTCGGTGACGCGCGCACAGACGCATGCGTAGATGCACAGATATGCGTCATGATACATATATATGTCACTAAATAAAATATAGTTAGAGGCATAGTGACGCAAATAAAAATCTTCAATTGTTTTTTTTTTTTTTAATTTTTTACCAGGATAAAATATAATGATACGTAAATATGCGACGTGTCTTTTTCAATTTAGACAAAATTTAACAGTGCATAAAAAGGCCAGGTACAATCATAATTATGTGTCATTAACTGATAAGTAGTGATCACTTTAGAAATTAAACCATTTGGATGGCCTTTGCTAAAATTCACCTTGGCCGTGGAAATTGGAAACATATACCAAAGTGAACCACCATTCATGTATGCACCCTTTTTCTCCACGCGTCAAAACACAAACGCCCAACAAATGGGTAATCTACAAGTGGTCATAAGCCTAGGTGTGGAAAAGGACGCATTTTTTAATTCATCGATGCATCCCCTAAAGACCAATTAATTAGCTTCTATGCATTCACCCCCATACGGTTGGCATTGGTGGGTGGGTCAGTGGGTGGGTGCTTGAATTGCTATTGCTACACGGAGATACTAAAAAAAAGATAGAGAGGAATCTATTATAATAATTAATTATAAAACAATATATTATTTATAATTAATAATTATGATAAATTTGTGTCAATTTTATTTCTATTTATCGTGTCTCTATAATAAATCTCATGCTATATTTCATGTGGCCAGTTTGCACACAAACTTCACTTCATTACGTCGGGCTTTCCTTTGCCCTTTATAAAGTGCGTCACATGACTACTACTTTGAACATGTGAAGGTAACCAGCACACAGACCCCTCCATCCCCTCCTCTCCAAGCAACTCTCAATTTTTCTTCTGTATTCCAATTTCCCTTTTGGAAACCTTCTCCTCTTCCTCCAATTATGCCTCCTAATCCTCCTGAACACCGAGAAGCTAATAATATTTCCAGCAATGGTCCATCTACCCCGCTCTTCCCCACATACCGGACAGAGTCCGTTTCGGTTTCAGTTTCAGTTCATGCTGAGCCATTTTCTTCCTCCATCAACCTAAATAGTATTTCATCTCCACACGATCATCAAACACTAATTTCTCCAAATAATAATCCACAAGAGACCAGCCCATCAGTGCCGAGATTCTCAGTCTTACGTGCATCTTTACGTCCTGTAACCCTTGAGGTACATATTATAATCGATTCCTACAATTCAAGTTACAGTTGAACCTGAGTGCCTGAGACTTCTTGGCACTCATACTCTCAAATAATTTAGTCTTTCTTTTTTTTTTAAAAAAAACAAAAAAAAAACAAAATTTGTTTTTAGCTTGATGGTGTCAACATTTAAATTTTAATTGTTTTAACTAAGATACTCGTACCACTAAACGGCGAGACTAATAATTGATAGAGATTTATAAAGCTAAATGAAATATTATTTACACGCAAGTTTTAACTTTATATTCACTCTAACTGTAGTATTAGGTATGAAAACTTGGTTTTTTTTTTCTTTCTTTCTGAAAAAAAAAATGATAGTAGAAATGACTAACAATTACTTAATATTGTGGTGGCCGCAGTTTGAGGATCTGGTGTACAGTGTCAGTCTATCGACAAAGGGAAGTTGCTTTAGTCCGAATGAACCGAAATCAACAAGAACAGTGCTCAATGGGGTTAGTGGCATAGTTCGACCAGGCGAGCTCCTAGCAATGCTGGGTCCATCAGGAAGTGGCAAGACGACCCTGTTAACGGCACTGTCCGGAAGACTTCCGGGAAAAGTCTCCGGCACCATAAGATACAATGGCCAGCCATTCTCTAGCTTGATGAAGCGCAGAACAGGTTTTGTGACTCAAGACGACGTGCTATATCCCCACCTCACAGTTCTCGAAACATTAACATACGCAGCTTTGTTGAGGCTGCCAAAGGAGCTCAGCAGAAAAGAGAAGATAGAGCAAGCCGAATTGGTTATCATGGAGCTTGGACTTACAAGGTGTAGGAACAGTGTTGTGGGTGGGCCTTTGTTTCGGGGCATATCGGGTGGGGAACGCAAGCGGGTCGGTATCGGGCACGAAATGCTGGTGAACCCGAGTTTGTTGTTGCTTGATGAGCCCACCTCCGGGCTCGATTCCACTACTGCTCTGCGCATTGTGGCTACGTTAAGGGCGCTGGCCCGCGGCGGCAGGACCGTGATCACCACCATTCACCAGCCGTCCAGTAGGATGTATAGGATGTTTGATAAGGTGGTGGTGTTGTCGGATGGATGTCCGATTTATAGCGGGAATGCGGGTCGGGTCATGGAGTATTTCGGGTCAATAGGTTACCTTCCGGGGTCCAATTTCATGAATCCCTCTGACTTCCTGCTTGATCTTGCTAATGGTAAGCCAGTTTCTCTTCGAGCCTTTCTTCTGTTACTTACGAAACGCAGTTGTCAACGTCTAATAAATCGTATCACATTCAACATTTGGGCCTAAAAGTTTTCTGATCTTATGGGCGTCAACTTCATTTACCTCAACAACTAACTGACAACTAGTCATTAATGTTTGGACGTTTTCATTACGAAGGTAACTATAGATTAGGTGATGTAGTCCTTGTCAGCATATCCCGCGGTGTTGTGCTAATGGGCCGATTTCAGCATGGATTTTCAACCCTTTTTATTTTATTATATATATATATATATATGACAAAATATAAGAATTTATTGACTGAGAACTAATACAATACTAAGACCAGGGAATTGTAAATCAGGAGATCTTGGCGATTTTTTAAGTCAAAAGGGGTGTATATGTATCGTTTGTATTGAAATTCTATCCGGCGATGGTTACAGATACTCTCTTTATATGTATCAATCTTTGTGTTTTTTGTCGATGCCCATCTTTTGCGAAAAAAAAAAAAAAAAAGTGTGAATTTTACTTTCTTTTGGGCCAACCCCACTTCATCTTTGTCTTCTAGGCCTGGAAAAACTGTTGCAACGCAGGCTTCAAGTAGAGCATACTCTGCGTGGAAAATTTATGTGGCATTGTCATTTAAGAATTAAGAAACATTTTACATTTTTTTTCCTCCTTAAGTTCTTTGTTTTTCCTCCTAATTTACGAAGACCTTTTTGATTTGCAGGCATAGCTCCTGAAATGAGACAAGACGATCAACTGGAGTTTCATGGCAGATTGGACCACCATGACGACAAAAACTCAACAAAACAGCATCTGATAACATCTTACAAGAAGAACTTGTATCCTGCATTGAAAGCTGAAATTAACCAAAATTTCTCGGACCCAGTTCATTCTTCATCGTCGGGAGCATCATTACGGAGAAGTAAGCACAGATGTTTCCGCCTTTCTGGACATATTAAATCGCTAATCTTAGCGGAATATGTAGTATAGTGTTCATGAGTCGTGCGTTATGCAGGTTCTGAGGATCAATGGACAACCAGCTGGTGGCAGCAATTCAGGGTGTTGCTGAGAAGGGGTTTACAAGAAAGGAAACATGAATCTTATTCAGTCTTGAGAATTTTCCAAGTAATGTCAGTTTCTATTCTTTCAGGCCTTTTATGGTGGCATTCTGATACTACGCATATACAGGATCAGGTATTGTTGCACAGCTCTCTGCACCTTCAAACTATCCGTGAAGCATGTTAATTATGAATTGTACTCATTGACCATAATAATATTCTGTCTGATGAAAAATACTTGAACAGATTGGTCTCCTCTTCTTCTTCTCCATCTTCTGGGGCCTTTTACCTATGTTCAATGCCATATTCACATTCCCTCAGGAGCGGCCAATGCTAACAAAGGAGCGTTCCTCGGGCATGTACCGTCTCTCCTCCTACTACTTTGCTAGAGTGGCTGGGGACTTGCCTATGGAGCTTGTTCTTCCGACTATTTTCGTCACCGTCACATACTGGATGGGTGGACTCAAGCCTTCCCTAGTCACATTTCTGTTAACACTTTTGATCATCCTCTTCAATGTGTTAGTATCACAAGGCCTGGGGCTAGCGCTGGGTGCTATCTTGATGGAAGTAAAGCAAGCAACAACTTTGGCTTCTGTGACAACGCTTGTGTTTTTGCTAGCCAGTGGATACTACATTCAGCACATTCCACCATTCATAGCGTGGCTGAAATACGTGTCTTTCATTCATTACTGTTACAAGCTGCTGATTGGAGTACAGTATTCGGCGAACGAGTTTTATGCATGTGGACCGCATAGGCATTGCAGGGTGTTGGATTTTCCCGCTATCAAATATCTGAGTCTGGATAATAAATGGTGGGATGTTGCTGCTTTGACATTGATGTTGGTGGGATATAGGATTTTGGCTTATGTGGCTCTTAGAACAGGGCCGCCTCACTGAACATATGGTAGAGGAAGTTTAGTTACTACACGTGTTTGTTCTAAGCTAATGAACTGATTGAATTCTTCTGTAATCTGACGCTGGACCCTGAACTCTGGCAGAAGCTTTTCCATTCAAAATCTTGAAGGCTAGGTTCGGCTAACAAAAATTAGAGTCAGTTCATCTGAAAATTGTACTATTTTTCATTTAATCATGCAGTTTCTCTAATATAAATTTGTGATATATTGTTCAAATATGGGGACGAAGATTCTAATCAAGTTATCCTAAGGAAGACAATACATCTCTTTTGCTTCAGATAAGAAGTTTTTAGTCTCAAATGAGGAGCGATCAGTTGCAAAGACAGAATAAGTTTGTAGCATGTTTCCGATATGACTTTCTTAGAACACGAGATGCCATTCTATTCGAAATTGGCGGGCTGGATGTTCCACTTTTTTGCATCAAAATGAAAATCAAACTGATTTCCATCTTGGCATTTGCTTCAAGAATTATTCCTCGCAGGGTGCAGTACAAATCACGTGGCAATTAATGAATTTTGATTAACTTCATTATGTGGTTTGCACATGAATAGATGGAGATTATCCCCTTTTACCTGCCTGAATGAACCATCCTTACCTGGCATGACCATTTCCAAACTTCTGGATTTGTTTCCACATTCCACCATGTATAAGGGATATTCTCTCGAGTTAGAGGTCAGCTTGATACATACGCACGGCCATAAATCGTGAATGAATCATCCGATTAATCATTAGGTCCGCGTCCATACGCATCTCTATTGCTCTTGTGTTGTCGCTGGTTCGTGGTTCATTCTTCCATCTCCAGTAAAAACAAGGAGTTTGCTCCACATCGTTTGAATCTTCATCTTAGAATGCTTTTGATTACGCAATTCAGGAATATGTCTGGACAACTCTACGGCATCAATGCCCTGGTATGTCAAAACTGAACTTGGCACACAAAAATTGTGTTGGCTAAATAGACCAGCATTTGCCTTTAGACTTTGGGTTTAATAGTTTAGCAAATGACTCCTGTAATAGGTACAGTCCCTCAATGCTAGATATGACTTTGAGAAGGCTTGAAGAAATAAAGTCGCACTGCTACTAACAACTCAAATTTTGATTTAATGACAGGCACTTTATCATAAGAATGCAGAACGGAGTTTTGTGGACAGCAACTTTTGTTTGTTTACACCGAATCAAGCATCCCTTTTGTTTGTTTACACCGAATCAAGTTTTGGGATTTCTTCCATAATATCCTTGTTATCGGACCAGCTCATCCAAAATGTTCACAGAATCTAAGGCTAGAACCTGTAGGGCTGTCAGCATCTGTCACATTAAAAGTCCCAAAATTATCTTGAGCCGAAAATTTTGGCTTATGCGCCGGCAGTATCATATAGCTCTGTATTGGAATGAGCATCCCATGATTGACACTAAACTATGCCTTTGCATCCGATGCAGCATCTCTTTAAAAGTCCTCCAGTTCAATTGTACCATTCGCTGGAACCGGAAGCAGGCACATTCATCTTTTTGCCAATTTGATCTAACTAATGATTCGAATTCCACGTCACAGTTTGAGCTATAAATGTGTCCTTTTCGGTGAATTCTACTACTCAGAAGCCGGCAAGGTAATTCAGCACTCTTACAACCTTTGATCCGTTTGCAGGGTAGATTTGCTAATAAGAATGGCATCACTCAAGGCTGAGAAAACTGCCGACGCTCAACCTGCCGCACCTGTCACGGAGCAATCCAAGCCTAGAGTTAGTGCACCCAGAGCTCCGGCCTCCAAGCCAGCCTCAGCCGCTGTGAAGTCCAAGCGGAAGCGCCGGGAGCCTAAGAAAAAGGTACAACTTCGCATTGTTCATGAACTTCTACGATCTGGACACCAATTTCCAAGCTGCAGAAGACTGTTAACCTGCGTTGTTTAGTTGACATTTTTTGATTGTTCATTTGCCAGGCAACTAGAAGCAAGCCAGCAGCTAAATGAGGATATCAAGGATTTGGGATGATCTCTTGAGGCCTTTGTATGAGCTAAAATAGTTAAATCCATGATGATAACCTATCCAATCCAGATGTTAACATCCATCCATGTCTGCCTTCTGTCTTTTAAGGTTTTGCCTGTATGTAATAAATAAATGAAATGTATACTTAATTTAAACGGACAGCTTCTAGTTCCTTTTATATATATATATATATATATATATATATATATGCCTAAACACTTGCAATTGATTCCATTGTTACCTCAAAATTAACAACTTCAGACCCATATTCTAAAATGCGGAAAGATTTACTCATAAGCCGATATAGTTTAGAACTACATAGTGATTTTTGTTTTTAATTTTTAAAAGAAGGAAAATGGTTGACCACCATTGTTATTATTTTCTCATGAAAAGAATATTGAACTAATCACAATTGTTATTGCTTGCTCATGAAAGAATATTCGAGTAATCACCGTTAACATGTACGTTTGGATTGGGAGAATAGTATACAGTAGACATGACCCTTGCACTAAAATTTTTTGCTAATTTTCTTTGAGTTAGTTAATTTTAACTAATACTCAAATTTTATTTTTGTAATTTTGAAGATAATTTTAATATTAGTGAACTATAAGAAAGAAAGAAAAAAAAAAAAATATATATATACTTGTCTCCAGCCCTGGAAAATTATACTCCAATCAAGAAAATTGTGCCTGTGACATTTTGTCAATGCACCCAAATAAATTCAAGAAAATTAGGACTCATTCACTTCGGATCCAAACATGAGAAGAGGGAAAAAAAATAAAAATAAAAAACGATTTGATGATACTTAAAGCATTTTCCATTAGCCCATCATAGTGAAGAAATTAAAGAGCATTCGGCCCAGAAAATAAGGTAAGAATCGGACCACAAAAATGGGACACATCTTGGTTTTATTTATCAAACATATTAGAAAAGTGAAAAAAAAAAAAAAAAAAAAAAACTTAGCTCCTCCAAAATGAAAAATAAGAATAGATGAAAACATAGACTTTTTGAGACCTCGGATTCTAATTCCGGAATGGAGGTGTAGAATTTATGAAAATAAAACTCTTATAAAACCAAAAAGAAAAAAAAAAACAGTAGATAAAAACATGATTAATAAATTTTTTTTTTAAAAAAAAAACATTGGTATTGCCATCCTCATCCAGAATCTTTTGCAATTGTCCCATAAAATTTTGTTTAAAAAAAAAAAAATCTCCATAGAACCTAATTTTATCTTTTCCTTTCCAACATCGTTCATTGCAAATGGAAATAATTTAGTAATCCAACATCCTTTCTTTCCCAACAACATAATTTTGGACTGCATAAATATAATAATCAATTAGAGGTTAGCCTTTTTGCTTTTGTTTTGCGGAGGGCATGATTTGAACTGTGGATTTCTAGGTCAAGAATCATAGAACTGGTCACGGACCTCACGAATTGGTGATAGGTGGTTGAACGGCCCATTGCAATCACGTTGGTTTTGGGCCCGATTGCAAACTTCCTGTTTTTTCATAAAGAACACAAATTTGCATTTAACGATTATAATAATATAAGGTGTGAGTGGCATTTAGCAAGCTTCAAATTAATCTCATTCACATAATTATATTTGTTCTCTTTCTTCAGTTCGTCAACATGAACCTGATTGCCGAAACCAAAATTATTTTACCACTGTATCGTGTTGCTGGCATTAGCTCCACTCGGTATTCGACAAGACGTTACAAAATGCTAGGATATGCTCTAATTAATCTGGTGCCAACGAAATCGGTGTCAAGCGAAGGGGAAAAAAAAAAAAAAGAAAAAAAGAAAAAAAGTAAAGCAAAGCATCCAATACCATGCCTATCATCAATTGGCATCCAAATCAATTATTCCATTTTCTACTTTTAACTTCCGCCGTCCCCTTGTCATCTATAATGATCCCCTTAGACTTTGTTGTTATAAACTTGGGATTCTAATTCCTTCACAACAACTGGGTTAATTTTGCTATAAATACATAGGCTATGCTTGAGAAGAAAGCACAACATAGAAGCCGGCTAGCTAGGCACTTTAAATATAGTCTTCATTTTTCTACCCTCAGTATTGTGAACAAATGGCATCATTGAAGCCAGAGAAACCTATTGGCACTCAAGGCTCTGGGCATGCCAAGAAAGAACAGCCAGCCAAGGAAGGCGCCTCCAAATCTGGAGGTTCCAAGTCATCATCCTCTAAGAAGACTGCACCAAAGTCTCAGGATTCTAATAAGAAGAAGGCTGTTACTTAATCTTGATTTGATCACACTTAGTATACAAGCTCTTGTCAATTTAGTATGTCTTTGTTTAGTGATATATAATGACTTTTTTTTTTTTTTTTTTTTTTGTTATTTGGGCAGGGAAAAGGAAGCAAATCAGGAAAGCACTAGCTGAAATGTTGCATGAATAGGCATATGGAAGAAAAGTGGCTGTTAGGAAGGCTTGAAATTATTAGTTTGCCTTATAATCTAATATTTTTCTTTTGATTTCAAAAGGGGTTATCATGGGCTCTCTCTCTTAATTTATATGATGGCCATCTTTATATCTTCGTTCTGTACTCTTCATCTCCCTTAGTTACATTTTCGTGAGCATTTGATGTCATATTTTGTTCACCTTTTTTTTTTTTTGGCGGTTAATTAAGATGTGTCCGTTGTCATGGAAAAAAAAAAAAAGAATAAAAGAAACAAAGTGAGAGATTAGCGTATACTTTATTTGATGAAGCATTTTCGTTCCAATGTACCCGAAAAAAAATTTGACGTATCTTTAAGCTCCTTATTCGTTTAATATTAATTAAAATGGCCACCTCATTTTCTGGTCATTTATTTTGCCTCCTTGTCAAGTGTATTTGCATGTGTCATTGGGATACTTTTCAAAATTGAAATGATTATTAAAAACATTGAAAATTTCATCTTAGTTAATTAACATTTCCATCGAGGGCTTGATCCGTGGAAGGAGCACAGAAAACACAGTCTATTCAATGACAATGTACTATTTTTATTATTTTGAATTCAATATATATATATTTTTTCATATTACATCATATCAGTGTATATTCATGGCATTACTTCAACAATATTGCCACAAAAGTTTTCTGTTTTATGAATAATGCTAGAAACCAGAGAAGGTGAAAATGAATAAAAACATGTAAAAATATGTGGACGAATATGTTAGGCATAAAAGTTAGGTTTATATTCTATATCATTAGGTAGTGATTTACAAATATCTACAATATGATAAACATGAACAATAATTCATTGTTCTTCTAAGAGTGATGCTTTTTACGAGATTTGTCCTGCTAAACCTCATCGCCTTTTTTTTTTTTTTTGGTCCAACGGAGTTTGTTTTCATTTTTGGTTCATGTTTTTTTCCTTTTGTTTTTCTTCAAGAAATGAAAAATATAGGGTTTATCAATTTTTTTCGAATGTATATTTAATTTTATCAAATACCTTAACGAGCATTTAAATTTATAACTTTTAATCTAACCCAAAGATTCATGTCCCATTAATGTTACATCCAATCTCTCTCTCTCTCTCTCTCTCTCTCTCTCTCTCTCTCTCTCTCTCTCCCTCGTTGATAGTCTGGTTGTCGGAGAGAACCTATTCAGCGGGGCAAGGGACAACGAAAGGGAACCCCACGTCAGGAAAACTACAAAGGCCACATTGATTGACTTTCCCAATGTTCTGATAGTGAGAAACCCATGACCAGCGGGCCTTGCCTTGCCAAGTTCTAAATGATGGCGATTATACGTAGTTTGAATATAATCAAGAGATCGATAGAGAACACGGAATATGCCTTACATATATACAAAACAAATCTTCTTTTTTTTTTTTTCAAAAAAAGACCCTTAAAGATGTAGATGATACTTCTTTAATTTAGCAAGTGGTCGAGGGAAAATGATTACATCACATATAAAACTTGTCATTTGTTTGGCTTTGATAAAGATGGGTTTTATTAGAAAAAAAGTTGGAAATTAGAATCTCAATTTTTATACGTACCAAATTTTTGCGTTAACAATAATATATATCATAACAAGGATTTATTTCACAATCTAGAATCTCTCTAGCC
Organism: Bruguiera parviflora; assembly: GCA_019804595.1. Lineage (NCBI taxonomy): Eukaryota > Viridiplantae > Streptophyta > Magnoliopsida > Malpighiales > Rhizophoraceae > Bruguiera > Bruguiera parviflora. Next base: position 7,113,616 of record CM034059.1, read on the forward strand.
TTACAAATAACCACAGTCGGAGTGAAATCACAATTGAAAATCATTCATTATTCTCCGCCCAAGTACCCAGGGATGCAAGAAAAACCATGCTCTTTAACTCTCAAGACCTTAATCTCTTCGTTCACTATGCTAAGAGTTTTGTCTCATTGTTTTCTTTTTTTGAAAAAAAAAAAAAATCCATGTACGTTTATAGAGTCTAAACGAGAGGGGAATTGAGGGGGGGGTTTCATTGGAAGCCACCGATTAACTACTCTTAAAAATTGTCCATATTATCATTCAGTTTAACATATTGGGTCGGGGTCAATCAACCCATCTCGGGCCCTAATATTATCCGACCCATAAATCACCAGAAAAGTTTTAGGAAACAAAAAGAGGTGCTGCAGGCTAAGGCTCGGGTGTGAGGCTAGATTGGGTTGGGGCACAGGTTTCTCGTAAAGGGGGCTAATAATCAGCTATGGTTTCCGAATGGGTTTTGTTGAGATTTCTTGGTGTAGATGAGGCTCTAGAACATGTTCCAATCCTACAAAAGGTTCAATTTACTTGCCAAAAAACAAAAAAAAAAAAAGAAAAGAAAAAAGAAAAAAGAAAGTCCCTTAGAATGTGTATTATGTTGTTAATCTTCCACTTGATCTCTGGCATTGCATCGAGTAGCATATAGCAAAGCAACACATGTAGGATACGGCTTCGTCTTGTTCGAATACTAACAAAAATGCCTCCACCAAGGCCTACATATATTACAACGCAAAATGTGCAAGCAGAATCGCATGTGTCCGTAAACTGACCAACTTTAAAGCTCTTGAGCGGAGTAAGGCCCAAAATGTGACATTCTTACATTCTTGTCTTTCTTAATTATTGCACAAATTTTTAGATTGTGTAAATAAAACGAAAATTCTGAGCTTTTCATAAAATATCTAATTTAATTTTAAATTGCATCAAATAAGTTGACAAAAATTTAAAAATGTATCCAAAAAAAAAAAAAAAACCCATCGTCAACTATTGTGACAATTCACCAACTATCAAGAAGCATCAAATTTAGCCCAAATTTTTAAATTTGTGTCGATGCCCACACGATTGTATAATTCTCTCTCTCTCAAAAAAAAAAAAAAGAAGTTAGTTTGCTCAGATTTATTTTATAAAACCATGTGGAACTAATATATTATTTTCGAGCTGTCGATTGTTGTTGAAATAATAATTCAAGAGTATCCCGTGCTTCCTTGGCTATTTTGTGTCCAAGTAATTGAGATGATGTCGATGCCGTTGACGTGGTGTTGATGCAAGCTTTTATAAAGTGATCATTGTTTCTCCATGTATCAAAGTCTAGATTTAGAACACTTTGTGTTTGATCTTCCTTTGGGGTAATCGTTGTGGATGGTGGCGTTATTGACCCATCAAGATAACCTGTCAGATCATCAGTGATGAAAATGGATTCCGGTTGATTTCTCCAGAGCAGGTGGCTATTGCCATCAAGTATACGCGATCTGTTACGTGGACTTTATGTTCAATTCTATTGCCATAATTTACTTATTTATTCATTTACGTGATCTTTCTTAGTATCCAATGGAATAAAAAAAAAACAAAAACAAAAAAGGGTCACTAGGTTTTTCTTCATTCATGCTTAGCTTAGCCTAGGGGTACAAAGTCTCAAATTTGAATCCCCTAAACTGTGTTCTCTGGTTGGAGTGAGAAATGTTAAATGAGACAATTATACAATAATTTTATTTTTTATTAATATGATAAAATATTATATACTAATAAAAAAATATACATATATAATATAAATATAAAATTTTAGATTTTTTGTTATTTGAATTTTTATATATTAAATAATATTATTATTTATTTTAAATCTAACACAGAAACTTGCAGGAGAGAATCATGCTAACAATAAAGGAATTTTTGCATATGATATAGGCTATATGTACGCGAGATTTTGGTCGACTTGCGCTATTCACGATGAACCTGCAGGCCTCGAAGAGCTTCCTTTTACAAAGCCAGACAGCTTCACGTCTTCCTTATCTTTACCTGAACCATCTTCGGCAACACCTGATTATATCAAACAATTCATGCTTACGCATATTCCAAAGAGTATGAGACAAACTTCCAAGTCACGACAAGATAACTTTACCATTATGCTAAGATTCAACCATCTTCGGATAACATATCCATTAGCTGGAGAAAATACATAGAAACCGCACCTTGTGCTGGGTTGGTATCGTCGGCTAATTTTCTTCCAAAAGCGAGGGCCTTCAATGAGAGGAAGAAGCGGAACACAGTGAAGAGAGAGCCACTTTCATTTTCAGCAGATGACAGGGAATTATCATTTCCCATTTCTCGAAGGCCTGTGAAATATTATCGCTGGGGATGATGTGAATGCGATCAATTACGGTTTGTAAAACGTGCATGTCTATGTATTTTTATAAATAGGCCGTGAGTTTATGCCGCGGAATTTTTTTTTTCTTAAAAACAAAAACAAAAACCCAAGCGGGTGTTCCTTTTTTTTTTTTTGGTTAAGAAATGTTTTGAACAAAAGTCAGGAAATGTAGGAGCCAATCAAAAAGCTTTGACTTCTTCAATTATCTCAAAAAGTCTGACCCTCATGCATATGGGCACAGCATCTCAGGAAATAGATTGTTGGTAAGCTAGGAATTCCAGCGCCAACAAGAATCCGGAGGCCACTTTGACTGACTTTTCCCACTGCTCTAATGAGAAAGCTGCAATTAGCCTGCTTTATCATTCCAATTCTGAATGGTTGTCTCGAAATTATATATGCTATATTATATTTATAATTTCTATATTATATACAAAATATGCTATATTATATTTAAAATATTAAATAATATATAAATCAATTGTATCTATTTAAATTCACTATTCTTAAAGCCAAAGTAAAATTTTTCTTGTTTTTATTACCATGCTTTCTTCGGGTCCATGCTCCACCCTTCGTCCTAGTAGTTTAAACTCGTATATTTAAAATTAATACTTAGACGTATGTGATCTGGAGTTGAGCATACTAATAAATTCAAATCATCATTATATAATTGAAAACTTTTAAGTGGCCGCATATGATCTTTACACTTTTGATTGGTGCATACATATCCTGTAATTTTTCCCATATATATATATATATATAATTTCGAATGAAGCTAGTTGATGCATCTTTATTGGGAAAGAATGCCGTCCCCTTTGGAATGGTAAGGTTGGTAGTTTTTGAACAAACCCAGACTAGTCGTCCTCTTTGGGCGCCGCGTCCGTCTTCTTTTATTTCTACTTTTGAGCAGACGCATTCGCAATTTTTTGTTTTTAGACGAGCCGTAGGCGACCATTGACTTGTGCATTTTGTTATTCATTTTCTGACAATCGTACCCCGGGAGCGAGGTCGCCCCAAAAGGTTAAGGGTCGTGTGCCATTTGACTTCCTCGTAATTAAGGAACATCCTTTTTTTTATTTATTTAAAAAGAAAAAAAGAAAAGGCAAAAACACTCAAAACCTAATCATCTGCGAGAAATGGGAAATGAACGGAGACTAACGGAGGAATTCAGGAATATTAGACAAAGGTCACAAATGAACGGAAAAAGTAAAGTCAGATTCGAACCGATTATTTTAAAATCTTAAGTTATTCAAATTTTGAGTATTTAAGAACGACATATATTAATCACTGTGCTATACTATCATCCCCTGTTAACAAGTTGCACAACTAAATAACAGTACCAACGAGACGAACATTACTAAACAACCATGCTCTGGTTTGTATGAAATATGGAGACTCCGCAAGAGCATCATGTCACGAAATTAGGCTGGGTGTGTTAACTCACACTACATTTAATCAATTTTGCAAGGAACCTGGCCATTTTTAAGCACTTCTGTACTCTTCTAGTATTTTCCAATATCTTCTATGACAGCAAAAGGGGACTAGTCATTGCTGGCAGCCCAAAGGTAATCTTTCTAACCTAAGATTCTGTCTCCTCACTTGCTAGACGGGTTGGACCAAACTTCCCACGTAACACCCTCCCTCACTCAATCCTGCAACATCCTTATCGCATTCTCTTACTGAAGTTATTGAACGTAATCGGCAACTTGTCAAAGCTGGTCCTTTTGTCTTCAACTAGCCTCTTGGTTAGGCAGATCCTACAATTTCACTGAGTGCTTGGTGTAAGTAGAGACTTTCCTTCCTTAGATCACCCTATCGGCAAGGACATGTTGCACCTCCTTGTTAGTGACCACAGCTATAAGGGCGTGCTTCGATTTGCTTCGATTTGGATCATCTTCATCTTCTTGAAAAGTCTTAAGAAGACTTGCTTGGAAGATATTGTGGATCTTCAGATTCGGAGGGAGTTGGACTTGGTAGGCGGTCTTTCCTGTGTGCTTGACAATAGGAAACAGCCTTTCACACTTCCTTACCAAGTTGTTGTGGACTTTGCGTAGGGACCCAAACTAGTTGGGTAGTGGCTTCACCCTTGCCACATCTCTCGGTACGTAGTCTTTTGGGTATCGCTTGGTGTTAGCCAACTATTTCTTTCTTTTTGGCAGATCATCTAAGCTAGTACCTTCTTAGATTCAACTAAGGAAGTTGCGATTAGGTGTACTAGCACCAGGGGTAATTAGTTCCACCTTCTGACTTAGCACATCAGTTGTAACGTTGGCATTGCCCGACTGCGACTGCAATGTATAGTCAAACTTGGCCAAGGTGTCTTATCAGTGAGCTTGCTTATGACTGAGTTTCTTCTGAGGTTAGAAGTAGTTCATGCCAACCTTGTCGATCACGATCACAAACTTCCTTCCAAGGAATCAGGGTGTCCAAGTGTGTAAGTAGTGGATAATAACAGTTATCCCCTTGTCATGGACAGTGTATTGCTTCTCCTTGTCGTTAAACTTGCGACTTTTATAGGCAATGAAATGCCTGTCAGATGTAGTAGTGTGGACTTCGAAAGATATTTCGTAATCCGATGGCACCATTACAGATTCCTTAGAGATTGCTCACTTCAATCTACCAATAAAAGCTTGGCATTGCTTCGTCCAATGCCAAATGTGATTCCTCTTCTTCAGGGAGAGGACTAAGGTGCTAAAAGGGGCTTCGGAGGGTCTGTTGAAGCCCAAGTCTGATCGATCATGGAACTACTTATTCGGTTCAACCAGCTCCTAGGGTGCCATTGATAAAGGGCTATGGTAGGAGGTTTGCCACCACGTTCCAACTTGAAGTGGTGACTCACATCTCACTTTGATGGAATCCTCTTCAGCAACTTGGAAGGCTTCACTTCCTTGTACTCGACAAGGACTACCTAGATAGGTTACAGCAATATGGGAGTAGGTGTTGCTACATCTTTCCCATTGCCTTGCTCCCTTGTGGTAGCTATATCGCCTAAACTTGACTTGAGCCCCTGTTTGAATTGTAAGGCAGAAATCGTCACTGGTTGTGACTTCTCTTTATGCTTCAAGGGAATTACTTGGTCGCTGCAAGCATCGAGGACCACTAGAAAGCTGAAAGCAGGAACGGGAAAAGTCAAGGTTTTGCAAAAGAATGTTAAACCTAACATCACCTTAAAGTTATCTATGGGAATGATGGTGAAGTCCAACTTACCAGTCTATCCCCCCAATCTGGGTGACGACTCCTTATGCTACACCTTAGATCGGTTGTACTTCCGAGTTGATTGCTTTTATGGTGTCATTTCCCTGTGTCAATTTGAGGCATAGATAGTTGGCCTTTTACGCGTCCATGAAGTTGTGCATTACCCTTGTATCAAGTATCGTACTGGCTGCTTTCCCTTGAATGGTAACATTCATGTATAGTAGTCCCTTCTCTTTAGGGGCTACTGGGGAGAAATACTTGGTGAGATTACCCAGCTGCTGGATAAATCCTATGTCTACTTGGGGCTCTTCGTTAGCCTTCTCTGGATGAAGAAATGTCATCATCGCATTCATTGTCTTGCGGTTAGGGTAGTCTCGCACACAATATGGTCTATCACAAATGAAACAGGGTTGTGGGGGATTGCCTGTGTTACGCCTGCTTGCAGACTACTTCTCATGCTTGGGATGGCTATTAGAGGATCTCTACTGTCCTCCTTCGTTGTGGCTTGACTCCTGCTTCTTCTGCCCTGGTTTTTCTCCCCCACTCTTTCCAGAATTGGCTTTCTTGCTTTTGGACTGGGCAGAGTAGTCGATGAAAGTTTCGGCAGTAGCAATGGCAACATCCATAGTTTGCACATCACGCTTGTCCAGCTCGACTCTCACCCAATCTTTCAAGTTGTCTTTGAAGTGGAAGAAAAGCTCTCTATCGGACATTTCAATTTCCAGCATGAAGGTAGTAAACTCTTTGATATAGTCGGAGATACTATCGGTTTAACTTAAACGTTGCAGTTTTCCTTTAGCTTCGCTATCAGTATTGTAAGGCACGAAGTACCTGCATACCTTAACCTTAAATTGCTCCCAGCGTTGATGACGCACAAGTCTTTCTCCCTCTCTGAGTGCTTTTGTCTTCACTAGAGTTGGGCAGTATCTCATAGGAAGATTGGGGCGTTACTAACCTTCACCAAGTCATCGACAACCCCTATGTGCTCGAAGTACTGATCGAGACCAAACAGGAGGTTTTCCACTGCAGTAGCATTGCAGGTGCTATTGTACATGACAAGTTTTGGGACTTTCAAACCATGCAGTGCAGTGGTACTAGCAGTCACAGCTATGCTAACAGTGTAAAGTTGTTTCGGCGCAGAGACTCCATCTCCCTATGGAAGTTATGAATCTCTCCTTCAATGAACTTGCAAAAGTCGGACAAATCTTGATTCAAGTAGAGTATTTCTCTTCTGAACGAGAGTCCAAACTCCTCGATCATGACCTTGGTAGCCCATGTGATCTTTGCATTCTCGTGGATCAAGTTATCGACTTGATCGTTGAGGTCACCTATTACAGAGCTGAGATTTGTAATGCATTTTTCCAAGCTAGCAAAATGACTATTCATAGTCTCTTTCACTAAAGCCTTGGACTTGCTATACTTGGATGGAGCACGCTACTCCTCATGCCCATGAAGCTGTTGCCCCGCTTGTTGCTCCCTCATAGTGGTGATAGTAAATCCTTCTTCGCTTGTCATGCTCGCTGTTTCTGCAAATACCAAACAATAGGTTGTACCTAAGGTTTAAACCGTTACTCTGATGTCACCTGTCACGGAGTTAGGTGAAGTGTGTCCTAATCCGTATGGCACTTAGTCGATCTTATGAGAGAAGACGAGTTAAATAAGCCTAAGAGAGTGTTAAACGGTACAACAGAAATAATTTGGGAGGCAAGTAGAAGGATTTGAAAGTACTGAAAAGTAGAGAGTACAAGAGAACTTTGCAAGTGAGGTATATTAAATGACTGTTAAAAATATTTACAGTTTAGGAGAAGTGACCTATTTATAGCGGTTGCGCTACCTCAATATATGATTACAATTTAAATATTTAACATATTTACAAAAAATATTTTAAAATCTAATAATTACAAATTAGTAAAAAAGTTATAGGGAGTATTCAACTAATTTTTATTGAAAGTCGTCAGTGTCCAGAGGGCTCGATCTTAATACTCTAACTAATTTATAAAAAATTAAAATTAAATTAAAAAAACTCTTTAATCTAAATAAAAAATTTAATAATTAATTAATATTATTTTATAAATTATATTATAAATTATAAAATATAATTTATAATATAATTTATAAAATAATAAAAAATATTTTTTATTACATATTTTATATTAATTGAAATCTATTCTTGTCGACTGTCACTCACCTTCACCCGAGTCAATTTCTGCAACATATGAGTTGAATCAATACCCATCAAACCAATTAATCGTGTAATCTCATACTTTTAAAGAAACAGCAAGATCTTATGGTCAATCACGGCGGCTTAGATCTTCTTGATTGCGTGCGGCTAAGCACACACTAAAAATATGAAGAAAATAAAAACATTCACCAGCCATGTTTCACTGTTTTGGGTTTGTACATGCCTTTTTCTTTTTTTCTTTTTCGAAAAATTTCTCGAAAAAGACCTCGCCATTAACGCCGTTAGTCACAATAATTTTTCTATTATCTAGGGCCATGCGACCGACACGTGGAGTTGCCGAATGGGTTCTTTGTTCCGGAACCTGATTCCGGCAGGATTCTCCGGAATATTAGAACTTGGAGGGGATCCGTGAGGAGGACACAGAGCCGACGCAATTTGAGTTTTCAATTGTAGTCGATCATTGTGATTGTCCGACTTCTATTTTTGTAACAGGTGACTCAAGTCGCCGTTGGTCTTCAATGTTAACAAATTCCGCGTCGTCTTATCTTTTTTAGCCCTCGGAAATCACAATACGCACTCTGGGAATTTAGAAAAATCAGCAGAAGCGCACACCATCTAGCCAGAGGACTAGCCACATAATGAACCTCGAGACGAACAGATTTCATTATCTATCTGGTTTTGATGTCTTCTTTTGGCCCATCTTGTCCGTTTTGCTTCAGTTCCTTATTCCTCTGACTGATGATTATCTCATTATTTAACTTGTTAGAGCCTCCAGAAAAATAAAAATCTCAAAGATAGGTTGACGAGATTCTTAGAACTTAATTAGTTTTAATATTTTTATTATTAAATACTTATATATTATTTTTTATTAATTTAATAAAATATTATACTAAACTTAACTAATTTAATTTTGAATATAACTTTAGTAATTTTTTTAATCTTAATTAACGTTAATATTTTTTAATCCTATTTTAGTTATACTATTATTTATAATATTTATTTTATTTTGACATAATTTTTAAAATTTTTATTAAATTATTTTTTAAATTATTATTAACAAAATTATCAAACAAAAATTTTAACAAAAATTTTCTTAACTAATTTTGGTCTATTTATATTCAATTTTTCATCTTTTAAGGTACTCATAACTTAAGAACTTTTCAAAGTTGAAGTTTTATTTTCTATAATACTTTATGCTTGATATTTATAAAATATTATTATATAAATATTTTATATCTTTATTTTTTTTATCTCTTATGCAAAATTAAATTAAATTATTTTTAATTTTCAACTCAATAAATTCTTAATTTTATATTTTCTTTAACTCTCGATACCATAAACTCTTATAATAAATTTTATAAATTTTACTATTCAATCTAATTTTTAGATATTTTACTAACTTAATATTTTATAATGTTAAATTTTAATTCAACTTCTAAATCCTTCTTCAATTTTTTTATTTTCTTGACTACTGCATTCTTGTCTCTTGTTTTTATGATCTAATCCCTAACTTCTACTTAGTGAATTTGCGCCCCCAACCTTTCTTATTTGTGATTTGACACCCAAATTTTTGTTACTTTCAATTGTGACCCAAATTTCTGGTATTTGTAATCCTAATATTAATTTTCTTCTACTCCTCCTCTTTACTGTCGGTGTTGACTCCAAGAATAATTGGTGATATATACTAGCTCGTTACTAGGAGGAGAAGGTAGATCGGCGATTGGCGAGTTAAGCGATGGTGGTCCAGTACTGCGATGACGACCAGAAGGACACATCAGACGTTAGAGGCACGGCAGCCGAGTTTCAGATTTCTTCCAAGAGCAATATCGTTTCAGCGATTTTCAGGGTACGTGGAAGCCTGATTCAAGATCGCCGTTGTTCGACAGTGCTCGGGCCGCTTTCGACAAGGCAAGCGGCAACTTCTGGTGGCACGTGTGACAACGAGTGGTGGTTAGCGGCAATCTTCAGCGACGGCAAGCGGCAATTCTGACGACAAAGACCTGTAGTTCGATGACTTCTAAAACTCTGACGACTTCTCTGGAAATTCTAGTGATTATGTGGTGATTTCGACGAGGCTTATACGCTTTCTCTTCCGAATTAAAATACCCGAGAGTGATTAGGTCTGAACAATTCTTTGGCAGTGACTAAACAGTACCTGATGACAACTATTAGCCGCTTCTAACTCACTCTTATATAATTTTCAGTTCTATTGATATCTTTCAGGTTTAATCGGTTCTGATATTATTATTAAAGATCAATTAGTTTTAATAATATTATTAAAGTTTAATAAAATTTGATATTATTATTATATAATTATATAATAATTTTTTATTATTAATATAACAAAGTATTACACATTATATATATATATATATATATAACAGATGCAAATGATAAGAGTGATTTTCAGTATAACTATAACAATCTTCTAAACACCATAACTGTTATGGATTCTTCATATTGGCAGAGCGCAGACAGCTATAAAGCTGCATGACTTGGCTCAAAATTCAGACCATAACAGCAAATGGAGATTTTTCTTCGTATTCTTGGCTTTACTTATTCTCCCACGTAAGTGGTTGGCTTTGGTGTATTCGTTGCATGCGTATCCAATTATCAAAGGGAGGTTGCCAGTCAAGATGAACCTGCACGCCTCGAACTGCTTCCAATTACAGCTCTTTCTTGTTTACCAGTTCCAGCACTTCCTTGCCTATCTTCACTCGAATCAAGTTCTGCAACATACGGTTAAAATGCCCATCAAAGCAATTAATCACGCACGCATTCACATATTCTCTGAATAAACGGCAAGGTTTTTATACTTCTCTATCAGTTGGATTAAATAGAAAGCGTATGTACCTTGTTCCGGAGGGTTGTTATCAGCCAATTTTCGTGAAATAGCGAGGGCCCTTAACAAGAACATGAAGCGGAACACAATGTAAAGAGAGCTGCTTTTAGCGAGTGATGAAGAGGAATTGTCACCTCCCATTTCTTCCAGGCCTATCTTCGGTGAAGACGACCACACAGATTAGCAATGATTTGGTTAATCTGCTCCATCCAGGGCATGTTTAATTATTTTTATGTATGTATTTGAACGTGTCTCCGTGTGAACGGCGATTATGTAAATTTATGAAATACGGCCAAGTACGGAGTTGACTCAAAATGTCACATCATAAGAAGATTGCAATGACCACTTGCCCACTTTTCTGACTTTTAAAAAAAAAAAATTTATGGTTAATAAATTTGAATTTAAATTTGAATCTGAATACTTGGAAATAAAATATCGAAAATTTTAAATTTAATTTCTTTTTTTTTTTTAACCGAAGCATGTCAGGATGTATAAGATTTTGGCAGAAAAGCAAAATAACTCTGTCAAAGAGCGCAACACACCTGATTAATTAATAATATAATGTTGACGTGAGCAGTCAAGGAAGAGTGATTACATAAATTTGTTGCAATTACTTAAAATTAAAAATTTATTATTTAATTCTCATATAATACTAAATACTCTTTTATTAAGATTATAACAATTGTGATCTATAGATATTATATATTTAGTCACATTATATATAAAAAATATCTATATAAAATCTATAGAAAAAACAATTTTTTTTTAAAAAAAAGATATTGTTCATTTTCTTCTCTTAAATTATGATGGTATAAAGTAGAGTTCTTAAAATTCTATGAACCCATTAAAAATAATGATAGATTTAGAAATATCTACAGGACGTTCTCATGGTAAGAATTAAATTCTTAGAGAATTATTCTCCAAAATATCATAAATATTGAATCACACTTGAATTCCAATGAGTCCTGATCTTAACTTAATGAACATCGACATAAAACTGGATGGTATCAGTCATGGACTCTGGTCTCATGTCGTCGAGACGAACATCTCTCTGGCAAAGACAAGTTGAAATATATTAATGAAGATCTTCCTCAGCCTGACAAGAGTGATGCGTCTAACAGGAAACAAAAGACTGAAAACGCGATCGTCAAAGGTTGGTTAATCAATTTTATGGACCCGAAATTAATTAGCAACCATACTCGATTTCCAGCGGGCGAAATCGGGGCAAGACGCAATTTTAATTTTTTATTTCGATGACACTGACACCTCACAAGCCTATGATCTGAAGGGGAAAGTGATGTGGTTCAGACAAAAAAGAGAATCACTCGAAACATACCACAATAGCCTTCAATGTTTTTGGGGGGGAGATTCATTTCCGACGGTACAATCCAACGAAGTGTGATATTGATATAAAATAATATTAATCTTTTGAAACAAGAGGGTCGGGTCTGCACTTTCTTGTTTTGCTTAGGAACTCTTTTTTTAATTTGTCTGTCAACCAAATTCAATATCTCCAAGGAAAAGAATGCCAAAGTCACCGAGGTAAGCGGTTTAAGAATACCAATTAAGGATATTGTCTTTGCTCTGAATAGTAGGCATATTATTTCAATGCTCTGCTTTGGACGTGCGTTCCCGTACCGACGCTGGGTTTTTATCAATAAAAATTACAGTTAAAAAAAAAAAAAAGCACACAGGGACCAAGGGTTACTAAGACATGATTTTGATTTTGTAGGGTGGGAACTGTTTTTATTTTTTTTCTGAAAATTGTTCTTGGGAATGAGAAATCACTTCTGTGGTACAGGAAATGAGATGTCAGCAGCCTATGCCTGGGTTTGAAACTCGCAACAAATATGAGATGTAACGATAATTTTTAATTTAATTTTTTTTAAAAAGTAAGTCAAATTAATTTAATATTAAATTTAAATAAAAAAATTAAACAACACTAAAATAAAATAAAATAATATTATATTATATAAGTTGAATGAGATATAAAATTAGTATTTATTATATTTATAAAAAATAATTTGTAAGCATGGCAAATATCTGATGCAATATCTATTAGTAGTAATGTTCAGTCCTTAATTCATGTACGACACAATCTCATACTAAAGCTTTTAGTGTGAATAATTGGCCTTTTGCCAAAGTCTTTCAGTTTTGTCAATGAAAGTTGCTTATTCATCGAAAAAATTATATATATATATATATATATATATATATATATATATATTTTTATTTTTATTTTTATTTTTTTTTTTCTCACGAGATATTTCTTCACAAAAATACAAGTACAGCTACAGCACTTGAAAATAGCACTTCTTTGCTGGCTGGAATGATTAACTTACACATAACTACATATCCTGATTATCTTTCTTGGATTTACTTCTTGGACCAAACAGGGGGGGGGGTTTAGGTGCATTTGGGGGGGCACGTACACCGCCTAGTCAGCCGGAGCCTGCACGCCCCGGACTGCTTCCTCGCACGATGCCACGAAGACGCAACCCACCAGCTCGATTATTTTCACTCGAATCATCTTCTGCAATTTTATGAGTAATACCCACAAAACAAATTATGCATACATATTCGAAAGAAAGGGCGGGCAAGACTTTTATCCACCCCTCGTGTATTGAAGTTATAAAGTTAAAAGAGACCCAAAAAAAAAAAAAAGAAAAAAAGAAGAAGAAGAAGAAGAGAGAGAGTCTCACGTTGCAAATAAAAGGATGAGTCAAATAACGGGAGAGGTCTCAAATTTTCATCTCGAAAAATAAATGCGAGATTTACGAAAATGATAAAAATTACTCTCACCGTATAATTTACCAAACTTAGTTCCCCTGTTGGAAATGAAAACAAGGAACAAGCAATATCTTGGCGTCCGTCCCAATGCCCCCAAGGGTTGCTCTCCGCACGTTGGGGCCCAGCCCCGCGCACAACTTCCGCTCAACACATAAGTGGCTAGACCCAGCGTTCCCCAACGCTCCAGTGCGTATTCCCCAACAACAATTATTTAACTTAATGGCGATCGAGTAGAGAACGTACGTTGATCTGACGGTGGTGGGTTGGTGTCGGCTAACTTTCTTGAAATGGCAAGCGCCCTTAATAAGAGCAAGCGGAACAAAATGAAGGGAGAGAGGCTTTTTGCACGTGAAGAGGAACGGTCGCATCTCATTTCTTCGAGGCTACTCATCGGTGGAAGATGAGCTGACACTGATCGTAACTTATTATGATCTGTCTCCTCCACTACGCACGTCTACTTATATAACATTGTAGGATACTCTGCATGTGGCTTTAGGACACAGTCCACGGAAAACACAAGAGACCCGGAATGGGCGATTTTTTTATTTTTTATATGAAAAAATAAATGAATAATTGAGAAATCCTGATGACACCCATGACTTTTTCTTTCTCAAAATGTCCAACTATCAAGCAAGCATACATGGTTGTCTGAATTTTCTTCATTCAATGGTAGTTGGCACAGAAGTTTGTATGCGATTCCTGCGCCAACAAGTGGCCACTCGATTGTCTTTACCAACCCCGCTTGTGGGTCTTATCACGATTTCGATTTTAACTAGAATTGAATCAGTCTAAGACTGAACTAGAAACTAAAGTTGGTAGAATTCACACCGTTGGAAGTGCAATCTGACTATGTTTCATCTCCCCAAAATTGAAACGGTAACGAATCTTAGAAACAAAACTGGAATTGAACTGAATCGTGGTTATCCCTACCCCCGGACTCCCTTTGCTATTTTTTGAACTATCATACATACTTTTTTTTCCTTATTTATTTATTTATTTTTCTCTGATAAGAGCACTCGGGTTATCGAGATGGACAATGCCCAATTGACTTCATCTTAAGAACCTTTTCTTTCTCTTTTTTTTTCTTGTTGTTTTCCTCGTGTTCCTGGGGACGAGGAATTGATTACTCGAGCTTCAACCACTTGTGTGGGGTAGGAAATAAGATGTCATCAGGCTATGCCTGAGTTCACACGCCTTGTACAGAAATACATTTTTTCGCCTTCGTGGTGTGCATCTTCTGTTGACTTTATTAATCAAATTCGCATGATTAGTCTTGTTCAAACACAAAACTCGTTGACCAGGTCAAATACATCAGCGCATTCCGACCAAATATCTGTGGCCAATTCCTTTTTCACATTAGCCAATTCCAGGAATCGAACTTATCTAAGTTGTAAGGACTCGGGAATATACACATATAACTGAGAAAGTGTGCGTGTTATATTTACTTCTCTTTTATTATTATTATTATTATTATTATTATTATTATTATAACAGTAGACACACAATTTTTGAACACATAAATTTCTTTTATTATTTATTCATTCTAATCGAATTTCAATTAAATTTTTTATTTATGTTTATATTCAAAATTAAATTAACAAGACTCGTATAAAAGATGAATCAAAGGAGAAAGTCCTTTCAAAAAATTATAGTTAGACATTAATGAGTGAATTAGATAACCCCTTATAAAGAGAGATTGGGTATAATCTGGAGGTTGCCTCCAAATCCAAGTTTGATCCACATGACTCGCAATATATAGGAGATTAATTTCTGGTCCAAATATTTGGTTGTTACTCTCCAGTTCATAATATGTCATAAATTTAGCTCAAGGAATTTGGCTACCTGCCAATTAATCTTATTCATCCGGGAAACGAAAAAAAAAAAAAAAACAATCATGAGATTTTTCCTCGTGATAAACATCAAATACAATTACAGCCCATTAAAGAAAAAATGCACCACCATGGAAGAATAATGAAGTTGTACATAGTATATCCTAATTATCTTGACCTCACTGTATTAGTGATTCTAGTCCATTTGCAGCTAGGGGCATCCATTTCGCTCAATCACGATGAACCTGCACGCTTCGATCTGCTTCCATTGACAGTGCTTCCTAGCCTGAAACCTTTTTCTTTGAATTTGAAATGGGTCGTTGGCATCATCATCATCATCTAATTTCTCTTCCAGCAGCCAGGGCCCTGAATAAGAAAAGGACCCCGAACGTATTGAAGAGGGGGCGCGGTACTCAAGTGAAAGTGAGATGGAGCTTTCGCTTTCCATTTCTTCTTGACGGCCTTTGAAGAATATTGCTGGCCTGGGATGTCATCAGATTGATCGAGATTTGTAAACCGCAACCTTGCTTGTCTATTAATTATACAACATGTCAGATGTATATATATATATATAGCAGCTGCCAATAAACAAGAGAAATTCAGTAGGGCACGTGTTAATGACCTGATCGAAGCTCTGACCCCTGCAAACCACTGACCTCTTTATCCCAAAGTTTCTGACCGTCAACAATGGTTTACATGAATTTTCTTCGTCTGATCGGTTTGGTGGTTGGGCACAGGCTTTTATATTGTAACGATCCCATCGAAAGAAATTATTCAAACGAAAGTTTTAAGTTGATAGGCGAGTCTAATAATGTCTGTACACGGATACAAGAAACATGCGAACTCTTAAAAAATTGAAAATAATAATAATGAATAAAAGACATTATATATATATATATATATATATATATATCTTAGCATTTTATTAAGAATTTTAAAAAATATATTATGTATGTATGTAAAATAATATTTAAAAAATTATAAATTAAAATAATTAATATAATTGATAAAATAAAAGATATTTATTAATTTTTTTTGACTATGAAACTATTTTTTTAACATGCTATTAAACTATTTACTAATATGTTTATTTATAAAAAAAAAATATTAGGTATATGAATTTAAAGAATTTTAAAATTAATTTTATATATGTTTAATATATATTTAATGTATTGATTAAAAATGTGTAACAAACACCCAAATATATATATATATATATAGATGAGTGTTGTGTTCGACAAGTGCATTCGACACAAACACCCGTCATCTTAAAAATGTCTGCTTCGTATGTGAGTTTGAGTCCCCAGGAATTACAGGATGTTATATTGTAAGGACACCATGCCCAATGAGGTCAAAGAGATTAACTGTATATTAAATTTTAACGCAATATGTCAACCATACATGTTCATAGGAGTTGAAAGTTTGAACGAAAGACAAATCCATGGTATTTATAAAAATTCACAATAAATCGTGAGGTAGTAATTTGTACACAATACTTCTTAGTAGTAAAAGTTACTAAACTCAAAAATTTTAAGCAGATTGGCGTAGGCCCAATAATTAACGATGCATCGAACTTTATCAACTCACACCAAGAACAGGTTTACAAAGGACACTGGACTGGCCTTCAATTCCAACTCCACGGGAAAGAGCTACAAGCAATACCTTCTGTCAAATTCTTTTGGTAAAAATTGTCAGTATTTTATTCCATTAACTAATACGGAATTCTCGACCCCGGAAGGCAAGTACAGTATCACCGATCGTGTTTGGGCCTTCAATTAATTACAATATGATGAAACAGAAAATTTACTCTTTTTATAAAAAAAAACAAATCCTGTCGAGTATCATTTGTCATAAATTCTACACAATTTTTGTTCAGTATCTCGAAAACTGAATTTTTTTGTTAAAAAGAAAAAAAAAGAGGAAAAAAGAAAAATTTGGAGAAGTAAGTGACTTCAAAAATAGATTGATGGTTACGTTCTTAAGGGAGAGAGTATTTCATTAAGAACATCATCTAGGCACCACGGGGCGCAGGCAAAACATAACCGCGTCGGCATGTTGTGCCTGTGCGCAAATTTATTGAGTGGCTCGACGATAATCCTAGACCCATATTGACACTGTACGTTCAAAAACACATTAATTCAGGGAAAGAATGTCGAAGTCGCCCAAAGTAAATGGTTTAGAGGAATAGACCAAGGATTGATCTTGGCTAGTTCTGGTAATTATTTTATAGTTTATCTATGCATTTGGACGATCCAGAAATGCTACGGTTATCTGCTATTTTCGATCAGCCACGCATTCGTTTGAAAAGTTAACGTGATCGGCTAATGAAAACAAAACGATACAAAAACGCAGTACCTTCGAAGTTAAAAACGTACGTTGACCAAGCACAACCATATTACACATCTCCCGATTTCCTTACGAAAATTTATTTTGTTAACAAACAATGGCAAATGCAAATACTGTTTGCAAGCGCATGAAAATTGACCTATTTTTGCCAGGAATAATTACCTCCTTGTACGCACAAACATATAATTAATCTTTATCTCGACTTTATTAATTCCTTGTTTTGTTTTTCTCACTATATATATATATATATATATATATATATATATGAAGGAGTTTTGGTATGCTTGCTTGCTTCAGGGAAACATCTAGTTTGGGGGGGTGATGCCGCTGCACCTGCGGGCGGTGAATAGCTTCCGTGTACAGAGCCATCAACTCTTCTACTTTCTGGCTTTTGATCTCCATTTGTATAATCACCATCTGACAACAGCACCCGCACCAGCACCAGCACCAGCACCACCACCACCACCAACAACAACAATAATAATATTAATAAAAAAAAAAAGATCCAATGCTTATATGGTTTGGATATGTATTTTGAGAAAGAAAGAACAAAAAAAAGGAAAAGGGAAAAGGGGAGCAAAAGCAGGTTTTAAATTTGCAGAGAAATTAAACAGAAACCTTACTTTGAGAGGAGTCAGCCAACTTTGTTGCACTAGTAGCGAGGCCCCTCGACGAGAACGAGAGGATTAGGAACGCAATGAAGAGCGATGAACAGCGTAATAGGACAAGTGAAGAGGGACTCTTCCTTCGCATTTTTGCGAGTGTATGGACGGATGGATGTATGGATGGATGGATGGATGGTTTATCGGTGAGGACGACTGAGGACGCTTACTTACACATATAGAGAGAGATATGTGTACATGACTTTTGCTTTTCCAATATTCTCGATATTGGGAAAGCGGTCTAACCACGCCTAACTGCTTTAATTGACAGGTGATTTTGGTAAAAAACGATGGCTTGAATTTTGTAGGCTTCTTGCCAAGTCTTCCGGATGGAGGCAAGTTGAAAAGTGAAAACAATATAATCACGAGAATTTGAATACGAGACCTAAAGATTTAAAAAAATTAATACTATTTTTTCGTGATAGGGAACTTTTTTTTTTTTTTTTTTGAGAAAAATCCGTATTGTTAGGCTGAGACCATGGGTCTAGCCTAGTTTTAACACTAGTTCAAGAGCCACCCCCCCCCCAAAAAAAATAATAAATAAATAACGAACGAGAGAGCTTCTATCGGTGGGCCTTCCCACACCGCCACAGTGACGACTCCTTCGTCTTCTCCAAGTCTACAAGCAAAAAAGCCCAATTCCGTACATCTGATACATCAGACTGTGTATAATGAACACGCCTACTAGACCGCCAGTTTAAAATATGATGGTCTACAGGCCTTAGACTAAAAGGGAAAATAAAAATTTAGATTATAATTTTCTTTTTTTTTTTTCTTATTTGTGTGTGTGTATAAGAGTTATATGACTCTCACTCTAGATTAAATGAGTAAATAAATAAACATCGGGGCTTTCACATCTTTCTGCTTCTATTATTCCGTTTAATCCACCAAATTGACGGGGGTGGTCTTGGTATTAAACTAATATCCTTGCAGTGATGAGGCCCTTGAGACTAATATCCATTTATTCTCATTTTAATTATTTTAGTTTTTTTTTCCACCAACCTTTTCCCTAAGTAAAATGACCATTAACATAATTTTTTAAAGTTATAAAAATAATAATAAAAAAAAATTAGTCTCCCTAGCAATTCCTAAATGGTAATGTGAGTGCCCGAGTGGCACTACCGCATCCGCGACTGGTGCCAGACTGCTCGAGGAGCTTCTGAAGACGACGCTAAGAAGCTTCCTTTGACCATTGGTATAGGTTTGCTTATCCCTAATTGAATGGCCATCTGCAGCAATCGTCGATTAATTCACATCCATCGAACAAATAATGCAAAACATATTGTACAATCAGAAAGGGAAGATCTTTATCGAGATCGACCGCATATCTTAGCCAAAAGCTTTAATAAATACTACATTGAGCTTGTCCGCTAAAAAATTTTTTAGCACCAGTGAGGCCGCTTGAGGATAAGACAACTAGGAACAAGATGATGGTTAGTCAACAGCATTTAGCCAGTGAAAAGTTGCTCTTGCTTCCAATTTCTTGAGGGCCTATGATCACTGATGAATTATATGTAAGAATTGGCAACCTGCATCAGCCTGTCTGTATATATATATATGTCTGTATGATTGTGTGTACATCGGCATATACGGGCATGAATTTGTGGAGGTGAGGTAAGCAAGGCGGCGGCTTTCTCGTCAAAGTGCCAGCGAGCAGCATAGATACCTTGCTTGAATTTTCTTACATAAGTCGATGGTGAGTGGGTTTGATCAGGTCCAATTTATAAAGTGGTACTGATGTTGGTCGAGATCCATATATATATAGGTTTCACGTTAATTTGGTAGAGATTATTGTAATGTTAGAAGCGTCTTTGTTTCCATAGGCGGTTCACTGCCATCCCACATTGCATTGCAATCCAAAGAACCACTAAAAGAAGCCCGTTTGTTTGTCATAAAATATTTTTTGAAAAAAGTTCGTTCTTATTTTCTATCGTTCAGCGCACTTAAAAATAGCTGTCAACCTAAATGTTTTTCCGGTCAACAAAAAACATACCTGGTTTTTTCCGGGAAAGGTGTGGGCGGAAAGCAGAGATAGAGGATTGGCCTCGCCAGTCACCGGCCTTACCACGTTCTTGTCGCCAACCTGCCACACACACACACACACACACGCGTTGTGGAGAGAGGGCGCAATTTTTCTGATGGAATTATGGGGGGGTGCCATCCTACTACTAGAGGCCCAACTTCATTCGTTCCATCTTGGCCCAAGCCCAACAAATGATCAACCTGAGGGCACAATGCAGTGTGTAGTGCGAAGACGTGTTTCTGATAAGTCGGTTCATCTGCTGGTTATTATTTATTTATTTATGTTTTTTTTTTGGAACCCAAGTTCATCGACTAGTTAGAAATATCCTTTTAACTAATTTAAATTTCATAGTCATATAATATTGCTCTTGAAACCATGATGAGTACAAGATGCTTATTTACCACACCAATCAAAACCACTTTCTGTAACATAGTCAATTGGATCCCTCCCCAAATGTCGAGCTGACAGGATCCACCGCGACCTGCATTCTTTCTAAGCTCTGCCGCCAGCGTGGTGGCCGAAGCCGACGCGATATCATCGATGACCGCTGCCGGCCGTCCTCGAGATGGGTCAGGAGACAGGGCCAAGGAGCTTCCTTTGAACATTATTATGGGTTTGCTCATATCCAATTGAATCATCATCATCGTCATCTGTACCGAAATAATAAAATTAGTTAGTACCCATCAAAACCAAAAACGCAAAACATATAATTGTACAATCAGAAAGAGAAGGATTTTTATGAAGATCAACCCCATGTATGTATTAACTTGGAAAAATGAAAATGCTCCATACTTTGAGCATGTCGTCCGGCATTAAATTTCTTGGCACAACAAAATGAAGCTGAGTGAACAGCATTTAGCTAGTGAAATGAAACTCTTGCTTCCCATTTCTTGAGGGCCTATGATCACTGATGAATCATATATGAGAATTGCCAACCTGCATCAACTTTCATATATGCATGCATATATATATATATATATAGGCATAGCATCTACGGGATTGAATTTGTGAAGGTGGGGAAAGCAAAGCTGTGATTTCTAATCATAGTTTCGGTTTCAGCCAGCAAGTAGAGACACTTTGCTTGAAGTCGATGGTAGGTTGGTGGCATGATATATATTTAAACATGAATGTCGCGGCCAACAATTGGGGCCGAAATTTTTGTGCTTCACTTTAGTTTAGTGGAGATTATTTTATTAGAGGTAAATTTGTTCACAGAAGCATTTCTCCGCGTTATGGAACTGTGTTGTTGGTTCAACGAGAAACCCATTTGCATCTTACATATTTACTAAGACCAAATTCAATGCATATAGGAATTTGACACGTTCTGCGCTATTCTATTTTCAAAGCTAGGTTACATTTGTAATAATTTGAACTTAATTAGCTTGGGAGAGAATATGAAAAATATTTCAATATACATATAAATCTTATGATAAATATGATTTGTGATTTACAAACCTAAATGATTAATATCCATGCACATAGAAACCATAATTTTCCTTTTTCCCATCTCCTTGCAGAGATGAGGCCCTTAATTGAGATTAATATATATTTATGCTTACTTTAATTAATTTAATTTGTTTTTTTCTGATGAATCAGTAATTAATTTAATTTAATTTTCTTTTTAGAACCCTTGAATATTAAAAACAAAAAAAAAAAAGTCGATGCAATGGTTATAAAGACCAAATTTAGTCTCCCTGTTAATTAGAGTGCCTGAGTGGCACTAATACATAAAACTCTGTGGGGAGTTAAAGGGCCTAATTTGTATAAATATATATATATTGCGAGAAAAAAGAAAAAAGGTGCTAGGCCTGTCCATTCGCATATATATACATAGATTTCCATTTGTAGGTTTTCTTTTATAGACTTATAATTCATTTTTTTATAAATTTTTCTGATAATTCGATTCATTTATCATTTTAATTAATATGAATTTGATAATCTCATAACATTTATATATTTTTTTTTTTAACAGCAAACCATATTATTCGTGAGCCACTGCAAAGGCCAGCCGCCCCCATGAAACACATACATACACAGCTCTCTCTCTCTCTCTCTCTCTCTCTCTATATATATATATATATAGATATATATTGCAGCTCCTTCCAGCAGCATAGAACGTTAATAAGCACATCTCAGATCAATACCCCATAAAACAAGACCTTATCAGAAGGGGCAAATCTGCAGTTCCTTTCATCAGCAAATAAAGAAGCAACCTTCGTCGACTGACAAAAATGCCATAGCAGCACCCACCCAGTAAAATCAATAAAATCAATATAACGGCATGATATAATTAAAAAATTAATAAAATTTTAGGAATTATGGTGTATATGAATTATTCATGTTATCCCATGGTTTTTCATAGTGGCTGATATTATAGTAGTGACTTTGCTTGGCCATTGACATCATTATTAATGCATTTGGAAAATCAATTTGCTTGGCCACAATATCATCAACATTCCCATCTCCTTTTAGTCAACAAAAGTTGCTTGACTAACACTCCCAGTAAAGAGAAAAATTAACCCATTTTTAGATATTAAACTTATATTCACAATTTTAATTAGTAAAATATAAAAAATGAATTATTTTATAACCCGTTCCAAAATAATAAAAAAATAAATTATTTTACAATTTATTCTAAAATTTGACTATTGTAAAATTTAATAATTAATTCTCATATTTATTTATAAATAAATTTTTAATTTAGTATACCTCATTGGTAATATTAAATATTATGTTAGCATTTGAATATATAAATTTCTTTTTTTTTTCTTTCTTAGAAAGGTCGACGTCATAAATTTTTGGACAAAAATTTTTTATCAAAAATAAAAATATTTTCAAAATTATAAATATTTTTACGAACATATTGATTATAAGTCTTATTTTTGGTAGAACTTTTATTTCACGATCAATGTCGTTGGAGATGTTATTTTAAAAATAATAACAACAAAGCAACAACAAGAGCATTCGGAAATTTGCAAACTAATTATTATAAGAAATTATACGTGGTAGACAATAAATGATCAAACAAGAGAGGGATGAGGCCGCACATGTACTTTCTCCCTAGAGTCCGCCGATGAGGCCACTGATGAGTTAGATGGGTGACGCGGACCTTGGCAGGCAGGCGTGTAAACCTTGTTGGTTTGAAGGTGGCCCCAAATAACTGTTCCCCGCACCGTTCCCCGCAGGCAGAAGTTTGAAAAATGCAGCAGATGAAGTAGCCGCAGAAAAATTGCAGCTGCAAATGCTACTCTTGTTTGTCTATATGTGTACACTGGATGTATTATTGCACAGCACTTTAGTCCTTAATCGAACCGAAGGTAATGCTCTCAGTTAGCTGGTATGTTCAATTAATCACCGGAATATTTGATCCCTTGTGGATGTATACATATAAGCTAAACGATATTATTAATAGCTGATCGAGTAGGAATGAGTAATACATCACCCACATTAAGCACCTTCCACGCATAACTTGACATTCAGACTTCAGACCCTCTTCATCAATATATAACCAGACAACTTCAAGCACCTAAAACTGAAGATAACAAGATGCATGCTGCCAGCAACACGGTTGTTATTCAAATTTTACCAATATATCTATCTATGGTGTAATGGGAGGAGGAAACGGCAGAACGGCCTGTTGGGGAGTTTTAAGGTGGATCATTGGCTTGCCATCGCTACCATAAACAGTAACAGAGCCATCGTTCACATCAACCCTGGCGAACGGGACTCCGTTGATATTTGCAGTGGCTCTAACACTGCCAGATCCAGTGCGTACAGTTCCTTGGACTGCCGGATGTCCATTGTTACCTTTAACCGTGCCGCATTCCGATCTGGGCTCTCCATTCACAGAAACAACCTGACCGCGAGCACCATTTCTGGTCTCGCTTGTTTAGTTGATGTCATTGGTTGGTGCAGATGGTGGCGTTTGGTCCACCCCAGCAGTTGAACCTTCTCATTTGTGCTCCCCGCAACCATTGCCATAATGGGGCCTCGTACATTTTCGTTTTTTTACAAAAAGAAAAAAGGGAAAAGAAAAAAACCCAAAAAAAAAAACTGATGGAGTGGGGCGATTTTGCTTAATTTGAAGAAGTAGTTAAGATAATTAGATCATAGCTTTTGTTTCTTAAAGTTAATAATCTACATGGTCCTACAGAATGGATGATGTTATCTCTAACATCAGAGAAGCTTTTGATTCTGAAAAAGAAAGAAAGAAGTAGAAAGGGAGGCAGCTTTCTTGAGGCCTTGGCACTTGAGGTGGAAAGGACAATAATGAAGAAGAGAAGGATGCAGAGTTTTTATAGCGAAGGAGGAATCTTTGCTCCCCATTTTTCGGGTTCAGATGTTTCGTGCAAGTGTTGAACTTCAGACAACTATATACCATGGAGGCCGGCTGCATGGCAAGGTCAGTCAGTATGCATGTATACATAAGTGAGCTGTGATGCACAAAAATTTCCGAGCGTGTCAACTTCAGTCTTTGTGGTCATGTAGAATAAAAAAAATGTGCATATATATCCCCATCTTCTTCTTTGCCTTCAACATCCACTGTACCACAATATATATATATATCTTGCTAAAATTTAATATTTAATCTATTTGTTTGACTTATTTATTAGTTTAAACTTTTAAATTAAAATGATGTGTTTACAAACTTTTAAATTATAATAAGTAAAGAGGGCCGTATGTTAGAATTTAATATCAACAATTCTCTCTAAGTCAGAGGGCCATATTCATGAGAAAGCAGCAAACTACCACAAAAGAAGTCATGTTTGTTTATCACGTTAGCTAAATTTCTCCCGGAAGAAAAAGAAAGAAATATATATATAGGTTTCCCCTTGTCACGCTCTTGATTCAAAAATGGGATCACTACGGCTTATGGCCAGATAACGGACAGCTATTTGCAGCCCTGATGTGAATTGTTGAATTTGGGATTTTTTTTTTTTCTTCTTTTTCCGTTTTCTTGGACTGAATAACATTATCTAATAGTAAGCAGTACAAACATAAACATTGCAATCAGAGGTCACCCGATCAAGGACCACAAGAAAAGCTGAAAATCAACTTGAATTTGACGGTGGACAGTTTGTCTTGGGAGCCGAACTTTAGCACGCTGGGACTGACTACCTGTAGTCCGTGGAGTACAACGTCGAATATTCCATTCTATTGGCAAGTCATGGTTTCCGTTAATGAAGAGCAGAGGAAAACTGCAAAAACTACTTGACCCAAGTCAAGGTCTTGTGCCAAGTGATGGATATAAGAAGAAGATAAAGAGCAGTTTGACAGTCATTTTCTAAAAGTCGCCCATTAGAACATAGAAATAATTAACAGTAATCAGATGCAAAAACCATCATTAGATAAATCTACAGAGTTATCACTGCCCGTAAAGCCGAATTTGTATGTTAAATCTGAGACCAGCTCAGACTTTAGATCAGAGAAGGTATGTGGCAAATCAAGCCTGTTGCAGGACGAATTATGAAGCTAGTTCCAATCTATTCATCCTGTAAAAGCCAGTAGCCACGCCTAGCCTATTGGGACCATAAACAAGTTGATTTCCAACTTTTGCTAGTTTAAATTTCTCAACCCAGGCGGCTGTCTCGGGCCTCGAATCCAGGGGTGGATGATCTATTTTCCTCTTAACGAAGCATTACTTAAACAACGTTGGAGTCTACTTGACAGGGGCTGGGCTGTGAATAGAACCCATGTCCCTGTCAAGACAAATAGTGCTGCTAATTGGCTTCCAAATCACCCAATCACGCAACTTTGAGTTATACATGTACATAAATTCTACCGTACTATATCTGCAGCACTGGCCTAATGCAAAATGAAAATGAGATGCTCAGTAAACAAACAAAGTCCCTCATCTGCATGGAACAACAGGAGAGAGATAATGGACAGCACTAAAAAGGGGAAAAAGAAATGCAATTTAACTTTCAGTTTAAGATACGTACACCTAAAGAGTCTGGAGAAGTATGAGGGCCTGTTGTCGAGTGTATGGAAAGTGTTAAAAAGGGCTAACTTTGCGAGCTAACTGGATCATGCATTCGGGTACAAGCCGTCTTCTTGGAGGGGCAACCACATCCTTGGCCTGGGCTTGCAGATCATCAGCATGAATGGTGGCTACCAAGTCTTCAAACACCTGATCATTGCCACCTCTCATGGGATCCTGAACAGCTTAGTATAGTCACAGATATGTACGAGGCAAAGTGGCCACTAAAAACTGTATTGGGGTAACAACAAAAGGTTGCTTCAATAAAGTGATTTCCTTCCTTCCAAATGAATCACGACTCAGTTAAAAAGTTGATCGGCACCAGCAGTCACAAAATACATCTTTTT
Organism: Bruguiera parviflora; assembly: GCA_019804595.1. NCBI lineage: Eukaryota > Viridiplantae > Streptophyta > Magnoliopsida > Malpighiales > Rhizophoraceae > Bruguiera > Bruguiera parviflora. The sequence continues at coordinate 7,140,180 of CM034059.1, forward strand.
ATATATAAAATAAATAAATAAATAAATCTGGGAGTTCCACCTGAAGAAACATATCTGTATGAGTTTTGCCTTCGTACAAAATTGCTTCAGCCCTAACCCCAACCCTCTGAAGAGCTTCAGCAAAATTTTTACTGCAGAAAAACACAAGTAATGAAAGCGTGCTTAAAGCATTTGGAACACATTTCAGGTTGATGCATCATGTGAAGCTTCCAAGTGGCCATGAACAACTCCTCTCTTTCTGTGTGTTGCATAAAAAGCTTTGCATCCATTTAGTCTTCCTAGTAAATAGCTTGAATTTAAACCTTAATAAGATATCAATACACCTTGCAAACACCATGTTGAATGTTATACCTCCCTAGTATGCTAGTAGGGCCCTGGATTAGAGGTTGAGCCATTGAGTATAAGTGCACCTATGCAGCAAGGTTATAAAAAGGCTAGTGATTTGAGTTTCAAAATCACTTATATCCAGTATAAAAGTGTGCAACATGAGAAAAATACGTTGATTTGTTGTTACATATTGTCCATGGAGTTTGGGTTCAATATTTCTACAAGGTTCGTATTATCACAAACCAACCTGGGAAATGTTTTTAAGATTTATGTTCTGTCACCTGCTTCTTCCTACCCTGATCTATCAACCACCATTTTATCCCTCAAAAGGATTCCCATTAACCACTGAAAAAGTCCAAGTCTTTGAATAATGAAAGGATTTTTCGTTTTTTTCTATTAAAATGAAAGACATAAACTTGGACTATGCAGGTTGAATTATTTTGCTTTTTCTTGCCTGTTTTCAGATATGGAAGGAAATTATGAATTTGTCACCTGTTTGATATAATCCACAGTAGACTGCTACCTGTGGGAATACTCAAAGATTTATGGAATTGCACTTTTAACTGATCTTTAGTGATAAAGAATAAAAAGAAAAAGTTGTATTATTTAAAAATTTATTATTATCTTATATTTAAAATTTTATTAAACTAGATATTCTATAAATATTATATTATTTAGTATAGATATTATGTTATTTTTTAATTAATATAATATTTTTAGATAGTAAAATATTTAATTTAATAAAACTTAAAATATTATTAAAAATATAAACTAATAATAAATTCTTAAATGACAGAAATTCTCCCTCCTTATTCTTCCTCATTGAGCCAATCTGTTCAATGTTAGGAGCTAACCACTTGCCTAGCAGTATATGAATCTTTTATTGTTCACTGAGCTTTGGTACTTCTCGTAGAAAGTACCGGTTGGAATTCTGGTCGAAAAAAATGTCAAACTATAATTCCAGCCGAGTCACTGTGTGGCAGTTTTGGAAGAAAAAAGACCCATGCATGCATCAAGACGAATGCAATCACTTTTGATCATGGTGGGACGATTTAATCAATCATATTTTTCTGATTACATTGCTAATCTTGTCCTACACTGAAATTCACAATGGCAAAGTCAACTATGAAAGTTTAGCTTGGCAGAACACGTGCTTACAAACTATTTAGATCTGCCGAAAACATAGTTTATTGAAGATTATGTGCAAATTCCATGTTCTTGAGAGAAGATTCTGACCTGGAATCTACTGGAATAGAATAATCTGCAGTACCATGAAAAAGAACAATGGGAGGAAGGAGAGCAACGGCATTTTTCCAGCTTGGTTCCTGAACAATGACTTCAGGAGAAAATCGCTGTAAAGATTCTTCCCCTTCCATTATGCTGTATGGGAATTTAGACATTAAAATTGGAAGGGACACAAGAAACAAGAAATTTTCCCAACAAAACACACACATATCAACACAAATCATCAAGAAATACAGAAGATACCTCAAAAAAATGGAACGGTGCAGACCACGGCTATGGAAGTAATCTACGAGGTCAAACAAATTGTACCTATTCCAGATGGTACAGGAAAATGTAAAAGTGTAAGATATGATAAACCTTTACAGAAAAGAGATTGACAAAATATGTTATCCAATAGAGAGTATGACTACCCTCCTGATAAGCCAAAATAGGCATTTATCTGTGAAACACTCCAAGTAATGCTCTCTCCTTTACCAGCCTCTTTGATTGCCTGCTCCACAAGTGCACAAGCTGCGATATGAGCACCAGCTGACTGTCCCATTAAATAGATCCTACCCAGAGGAATGATGAACAGAACAAACATCAGCACCATTGATAAACTAAAGACATAACAAGAAAATGAGGGAGGATAGAAGAATTCAGTCACCTCTTAGGATCACCTCCATATTGAGCAATATTGTTGCATACAAATGAGATACCTTGGGATGCATCCTTCAACATATCACTCATGGTCCCCTGAGGGAAGTTTCTGCATGCATAAGCAAATTAAGAATAGGAGAAAGGGTTCCAATCAGTATAAGAAAAACTATTCACAAAGGAATTGTCCAGATAAAGACACCATACTGAGACTTTAGGCAGTGGCCAGTCCAAATTTTTGACATCGCACAACATAAAGATCTCATTGAAAATAAGTTAATCTGAACTTATCAACACATGCTTCTGACATTTATCAATGATAGTACATCTGCAGCCAAAAAATGTGCTTAACTCTGCAAAATCAGTCACTCTGTCAGAATGGGAACTCTGCGTTCCTATAAATGATCCCATTACACGGGCATCAATGAAACTTCATTGTGCAAAGTTTGTTAATGGGGACAAAATTAATACTTGATGCTAAACTAGAGAGACGGTAAGTCCATTTTAATAAATTATGTTCAGATAACATAAACAGAACTTTAGCATTGAGATCACATCACCAAGGATTAGTAGTATGTGATCAATAGGTGTCAACATCACTAGCATGTCACTTCCAAGACAAGCAAGGAATAAGGTGGTACAGCAAAAACCCAAGTCATGATTGCAAGAGAACATTTCTGATTGAAGTACAATATGTCACCTGTAGTCTATACAAGCCACTATAATGTCTCTTTCTGATAGCTGCTGTCCCAAAAGAGAACCCCATGCTTTATAACTGTACAAGCAAAAAGGGGTTCTTGATGTATCAACAAATTAATGTTATAGAGACAAGGAATTGGGTCACAGTATTCACTGGAAAATAGCTAGATAGAAAACATACTCTGTAAAGTCATACAAGGGACTAATTATAGAATAGAAGAAGTTGAGGAAACAAATTTAACATTCATTCTAGAACTCAAAAACGCAATTATAGGACTTGAAGAATAAATTTAGTTTGTTGACTTGATTATAGCCAATCAGGGTTGTTGTTTTATCAACCTGATGATATTGATTTCATTTTATCAAACAGTGCACAAGAGAACTATTTATCATCACATACTGGAAATTGCTCAAGATGAAACATAACTGAAACTAATTAACATCTGTCTTCATAAGTTCAACTGTTTTTAAACTCAAAAATACAAGAAAACAGTAACTCACCCAATAATCCAAGCTCCACCAGTTATGAATGCAACAACTGGTTTTGGCCCATCACTATTTTTTGGCAAATAAAGGTCAAGCCTGCATTAAAAGGTCCCCAGAAATCATGAAATGATAAAGATTATGTGGCTTTCCTGCAGAAAAATGTAGCAGAAAAAAACAGAGTCCCTCACATCATACCTATTTCTTGGTTGATCTCCATAAACTATACCTCTCAACACATGTTTGGAGAAGAAATAGTAGTGCCCAACTGCAAAAGATTTAACTGATGATTTATGCTCCACCAAACTAATTACTGACAGAATACTAGAGAATCCTAGTTACTGCCTGCTCACTTTTAGCAAAATGATCTCACTTGAACATGAGTGCTAGAGATTCAAATGCCTGTAATTCAAGTTATGGACATTTATTGTTGTTATTTCTTTGGTGCAAAGGACAACTTAGTTCACATTACCTTGAATAAAACCAGGGAGAAGCATCAAAGAGTAACAACCAAGTGCAAGAAATCTCATGATCCATCTGCAGCCTACCCTGAATGAAAAGAAGTGATCAGAAAGCACATAATAGTTGGAGAGAGCTCAAGAAAGCATCTCAAACCAAAATCTGCAAATAAAGATGGGTACCAAATACAAGAAGGTGGGGTGCAGAACAGGGAAATGAAATTATATTCAGCAAGCATTCACTACCCTCTTTATCTTGGTGTGTGTGAAAGGTCATGGAATAATTAATTGATCTCTATAATAGCTTGATCCTAGTAGATTTCTATGGCATACAAGGGAATCATTCCATAGCAACAGCATTTGATTTAAAATCAATACCATAACAAATTGTGGATGCGATAGCTTGTCCACAAACCTTTCTTTGCCACAGAACAATGAAAAGAACAGCAAGTTCTGAGTGTCAACAGTTAAGCTCAAAAACAAAGAGATTGAATGTGAAAGACCATAGCCGTGTCTGCAAGTCTAGTGTCTAACCACAGAACAATACATGAACGAGTCACTGAGAAGCGTATAATCCAATTGTATATAGCAAATAAAACCTTCATTTTCAGTTCCTCAATTCTGGCAGAGTCCACCACGGTTTCACTTTGCCTGAATCCAATAGAAAATCCAACTTGGATCACCGTTTCCACTCTCGACCATACCCCACAGACCAAAGCCAAAACTAAAGATAACCCTCTTTGACAAGAAACTGCAACAGTAAGTCTCACGCAACTCCAAAACAGAAACCCAACGGTACAAAGGCAGTAATTTAAACAATCTTTATGAAAAGATCCATTAACTTAATCACATCTCAACAGACGCACGAGTGTGTGTAGTGCCCAGGAAAGGCAAATCCAATACAATCATAGATCCCAAAAAAGAAGGATGAGTCAGAAAGATGGAATTTTTGCCTATCCAATTCCTCTAATGGCATCAGTAAAACAAACCCATACCCATATTCATAAAAAAATAAAATAAAATAAATAAACATAACAAAACTAACATTAAGATGAAAGAGTGAAGTTTGAATGTACCCAAGATATCTCAAGAGCTTCAAACAGAGCCGAGTGATCACAGATGTCTCGGAGGCGTCATGGCCCAATTCGTGACTCGAAGACTGGTGGGGTCGGGCGTAGGTGTCTGAAAGAGAGAGGAGAGACAGCTTTCACCGGCGATGATAAGGCGACGTCTCAGCTGGTAATAATTTGGAAGAGGTAGTGATAGTAGGAGGAGTTGGAGTACCTGCAAAACTGGAAGGCCTAGGCAAGAGTGGACTGATGGAAATGATGGTTTCGTCTTCCAATGGGGCCCTGGTTGCTGGTTCGTGGAGCATCATCGGGCCTGAGCCTGAGCCTGAGCCTGGTTGTTTCAGTCGCGTCAGCGTCGGAGGAGGGGTTGGAGTTGGGGCAATTGTAGATGTGAGTTTTGAAGATTGGTGCTTGGTTATTGGGAGAATGTGAGATGACATTTTTTTTTCTTTTATTTTTATTTTTATTTTTTTTCTTGTTTCAGCAAATGATGGGCTGTTAGCTTTGCCGGGGAGGGGGGTGTCTGCAACTGCTCTGCTCTGTTCTGTTCTGTTCTGTTCTGTTCAATTAAAGTTGCTTTTTCATTTTTTATATAAGAAGAGGGGGGTGGTGGGGGAGGGGTGTGAAATTTAGTTTCCTGTCCGCAGGTGGTGGGAGGGAGGATCTAGAGAGAGAAAGAGAGGAGCTGCCGAGGGGGCAGATGGTTTGTAGAAGAAACCGCGATTCCCTGACTGTGGAGGGGCAGAAGGGGGGCACTGGGTGTCTGCCGCGTCATGTGATTGTGTTTGTGAATTCTGATGCTGTTATGCTTCTTCGCTCAATTTTAGATTTAGATGAAGCGGACGAGTTGGAAGTTGGGAATTGGTCACAGTTTCGGCAATCGGCTTGCTCTTGTTTCGCTGTGATGGTACGGTATTATCTTTGGGCCTCCCCTCCCATCTTCCCAAGCCAGTCAATTTGTATTTGTAATTTTTGTTCGGCGGTCAAAGAAAAAAAAAATATATATATATATATAAAAACTGCCAATTTTCCACTCGCGTTATATTGAACGCGTAATGGGAGTGGCGACGGGCAATATGACCATTCGGGGGGATTTGGACTTCGGACGGAGTACTTCTCCACCTACCTACAGCAGTTAGCCCACCGGCCCCCCCAAAACCTTTCCGGGTCAAAGCAAAATAGAAAATGTGTTTAAATCTCTCTATTTTTGAGATCTTGAGGAGGACAAGAAAAAGACAGGAAGCAAAGGCAATTAATTGATTAGTGAGGATATAATGACCATGTCATTCAGCCATACTATATACTATTATAGTATTACACTATGCATCCTGCGTGTACTTTTTCCATACCTTTTAGTTAGGCTTTACGAGTTCAGAACCTCTCATCTCTCTCCCCCCCCCCGCGTCTCTCCCCTCCCTGCTTAAACCCAAAAGGTAACAAAAAATGTTGTTGATCTGTAACATATAAAGAGACGAAACGATTAATTCTGAGCTGCCAACAACGACTTGTGTTGTTGGGGGTGGGGAAGGGGAAAGAGAGAACGAAAAGAAAGAATCGAGGAGACGGGATTATCTCGAATTAATTGAGAAACGGGCCTCGAAAGAGTAAGATCTGCAACAGTGTGTAGGCTCCCATTAATCCAAAACGAGAAGATGCTGCAAATCTGAAATTGGACGATCCGCCAAAATGGGCCTCCTCCATTTTCTAAAGAATCAGGCCCTTTTCCCTTTTGGACTCCGGCATATCCAGCGGACGTCGTTTCCGAGTGGTGTGGAACAACGATAGTTTTTTGTCTTCTTGTTCGGCTGTGATCAGGGATTAAAGCCTCGACATAAGAGGTCAACACGTGCGTGCGTGCGTGCGTGCGTTTTCTTGGAAACTGACAGCTAAACTGATCCTCTCCTGGACACCTTAATGTTTGAAAGAATAGGCATTCGTGTTAGAGACCCCAATATTAAATCTCAAATGAGAAAACGGGAAATTATAAGAAATATCATAATTTTTTTCTATTACATTATTTATCATATTTATTTAGTTTTTTAAGTACATATATTTATTTCATTATTTTAATTAAATTCACTTATTTATATTATAAAATTATGAGTGAGTTATATTTTTTTAAAAACAAATTAAAATAAAAATTACGTATTTTGTCATTTAATAAATTTGTTATTATTGAAAATAATAATAATTAAAATAAAGAATTTTTTTTGTAAGAATCGTAAAATTTATTTTATTTATTTATTTTTTTTATCGATTCACTCGCAAGTGAAGTATCACTGAAGTATGAAATCTATTGCACGATCAATCTATTAAATAATGTAGGAGTCAAAAGGGGGAAGATATGCAATCGAGTACGATTACTTCGACCGTAAGGATCCAATCGGCGAACAGGGGAAAGAGCCTCAATAATTCCATCTAAAGACAAAAGCTTTTACAAAAGGAAAATCTAATCGCAAACGCAATTTTTTAGATACAAATAAATATAAAACATTTTTATGTTGTATAAATAATATTCTATATAATATGTTAGAGATATAAAATAAAATATTATAAAATTATTATATTATATAAAAAGTTAATAATATAATATAAAATTATTTTATTTTTATTTTTGTCTATAAAATTGCACGTCCGTGTAATTCGTTAACTTTAAAAGAAAAGCGAAGGCATGATCCCTGGCGAGTCCCAGCAATCCCCCTACCCAATTATAAAAGATCAGTATAATAATTGCTTTAGTTGATTGTTTTTTTTTCTTTTTTTTTTCTTTTTTTGGTTCTTTCTACGAGTAGTATTCCACTCACTTTTGAGTTTAGGTAAAGTAGTACACTACAATAATGCCCCCCCCCCCCGGGCCCCGTTTGTGGCACTACCTGCTAGCCGGCACTCTCGCCATACGATGATGGTATTCTCCTTTTGTCTTAAATCTGGCGTCTTAAGTAGATGGTACGTACTGATTGGAGGTGGCGGGGACTGTGATCACCGAAATAAACAGTTTATTCGCCCATAATCACTGGTGCTTATCTTTTGTGTCTCCAATTTGATCTGCCCCATCTCCCTCCTTCCCCCTCATCTCATTCGATCAGCTGATTTATCGTCTTTTCCACGTGTTAATTTGGTGAGGCTAAGTAGCGGCCCCGCGTAGAACATGGGGCTACACAGTTACTAATAAACTCGAATGATCTTGGCATCACGAGACACTGTTGCGGGCACAAAGTATACGGTCTTAAATAATCTTCAACTTATATAATTAGAGTAATTTCATCAGTTTCCATAAACATAACAGAGATTTAATCCAACCAAAACGGCAACTTGAATATAAGAGATTTAATTTCTTTAACAATAGAGCGGTGAGGTGTCTCCTCAGAGACAAAAACGGTTGACTTGTAATCCAACCAAAGATGCCGCATAACCAATTTATTTGACCGTCAAGCGCCAATCTTCCGACGGGCAAACTGCCGTGGATTAGACTTGTGCGCGTGTCTAGTATGTCAGTAATAATGGGATTTTCCTGACCCCAAGTTGCAGCCACCCACCATTTATTTCTATTATTTTTTTTATTTTTATTTTTTCTTTCCTTTTTAATGAGTAGACAGTAAGAATAATCCTATTTTAAACAGAGTTTGTCTCGTGACGGGCACAAATTCCAGTTCATCTTGTACATCTTTTACGGTACCATTAAGGAAAGGAGGACTATCAATGTCTCGACTTGCTCTCCTCTCACCCTTTAGGCACAAAAAATACTGAATTTTAGTTCCACCTGCGGCCACGTAGATGGGGTATACGTCTATGTGCTTATGCAAGGTTTATCATAATCATTTTGTGAACCAGTCCCTAGAAGTTAATCTATATATATATATATATATATATATAAGATTACTAAACAGAAAATTGATTGGCGCATCGTCGAGAGTACACTTACCAGTATATGATTTATTTTGTTTTCTCCTGTCTCCCCCAATAAATTACGTCTGCAATTGTTCCCGGACACAGAACATATGTCCTGCAAGCTACGTGATTTGTGAAGGTGTGCAAATGCAGATTCAACTACTTGCTAATGTCATTGGATGATAAATGAGAATGAACTTACAGAATCATGTAGCTAAGACTAAGAGTATATATCTTCAGATCTTTTTTCGTATTCTTATTGACAAGCCTTTAGTCATAAGGGAAATTGATGCAAACTTAATTTCTAACTTCAAATGGGAGACAGATAGCATAATATGGATTCTTGTGATTCCGAGCAACGTGATCCAATGAAGAGTCATGATTCTATTCTTTTCGAACTCTTTGCAAGATTCTGATTCTAAACATGTATCAAGTATCAAAATCCTTCTTCAGCCCGCCAGATTAATCATATAATGCCAATGTACCAAACATATATCAATCACCAATTAGCATAATTAATTGCTATAAAAGTTCAAAGGTAATTATAATACAAAGAGAACCCCCCTCCCCCGACACATAGTATTAATCCATTTAGCTAAACATCATACACATAGATCGATTGTCAATCTTTTCCAAACTTCTATTCCCTTCTTTGGCTCTCCGTAGATTGTGGTTTCCTATCAAATCTTAAAAGAATCCAAATCCCTTGCCCGTCATTTCCGGGAAAATATGCAAAGTAGAGCATATACTCGTAGAAAATCCTAGGTGCCTTCATATATTCTAATGCTGAAATAAAATGACCTCCATTAATGCTGATCCAAAGTGTACAATTCAAATGTTGAGCAATGGTAAAAACAACTAACACAGAATCAAGCACCTGCATTTTTTTTTTTTATTTTATAACCAGAAAATGGAAGACTTCAAATGATGAATAATTAACCAAATTACACAAAATTGTTGTTCATGATCATGAAAGAAAGCAAGGATTATTAAGGGAATTATCGGCTCAAAGATAACAAGAGTAACATTAGTATTTCAGTGCTCTAATTCAGCAGGCCTCACGAGATTTTCATGCCATTAGTATTTCTGCTGTTGTCAACACGTAGATCAGGATAGTTTCGGTGGTTCAGAGAATGCAACCACAAGGCAACCACTCCTTCCTTATCTTCTGTTGATGCAATGTGAGGATATATGTGCTTCGTTTTGAAGTCCCCTGCCTCTTCTGCATAAGCTTCCATGGAAATCTCTTCATGGCTATCTTTCCATTTCTGGTTATATGATGTAAAAAGGCATTCGTCCAAAAACAATCCCACCTCAGGGGCTGTAGGCACATTGATGCTAACATCCTTTTTCAGGGCAGTTTCTATTAGTGACTCGGGTGCACAATTCCTCATAATTGTCACGGCCAGCCCGATCATCTTGCGTATCTGATGAAGCATGAAGCTTTGACCCACAACCTCACACATGACAAACTCGATGCCGTCAACAAGAACAGTGGTCTTTGCATCAAATGAGACAATATAGCGCCGAGCAGATGGGTCTTCAGCCTTAGTTCTGGTGGTAAAATTATGAAAGTTGTGACTACCTACATAATACTTCAGTATCCGATTGAACCTCTCCTTCTCTTCCTCCCCATAACAAAACCCACTTCCTTTGATCCCTTTCTCCATTCCTCCATTGATTTGATCTTCCTCCGTGGCTACCTCCAAAACTTCTTCCATAGGATCTCCATTCCTCTTATCGTCCTGATCAACTTCCTCCTCCTTACTTTCAGTTACAACAACACGACTAGCATCTTCTTCTTCACCATCGGCAGCTTTATCTATGTAATCAGTACTATTTGTGGTGTTATTGCTGCTGGAATTGTCCATTTCAGCAGGTGCATTCGATTTTGAATTGAATTCAAAGCCGCGGCGCTTATTACCATCAACCTTACGCCCTCTCTCCGAACACTCTAAACACTTGACAAGCTCACCATTGCTAGCCAGTACGCTCTCTCTATCACGATGGACACAGGGATCGAGAGCAAAAACGGGAAGCAGATACACGTACCTCCTCCGATCGCAAAATTTCTTAGCGTTAAACGACGCCGTCACCCGCTTGTAGCCAAATATACGAATCGACGGAAGAAGATTTGAATTCAAGCGTTCGACGAGCCCCGGGGGGTCGAGGTAGAACCTGCCGGAGACAACCTGGCCGACGGCGCTCACGCCCTTATCGGTGCGGGCCGACCGAGCCCAGTCGTAGCGCTTGGGGATTCCGCGATCCTGTTCAGGGACAGCACCGGATTGAAAGAGCGCTTCTTCGAGGTCGCCTTCTATGGTCCTGGCACCTGGATTTTTTTGCATTCCCTGATACCCCACCCCACAGTAAGCCAAGAAAATCGCGATTTTCCGGCGCTTGTATCTCTGCCTTTTCGTGCCGGTGGTGGTAGTGCTATCGCCTGCGGCGGCGGCGTCTTCGTCGTCGGAGGTCGTGCTTGACATTTTAAGCCTTTTGTGGTCCGTTGGTTCTTGCTGCGTTAGCGGCGGCGGCGGCGGCGATGCTAGGGTTTTCGAATCCGTTTGTTCCATTTTCAAGTTTCGACTGTAGCACGGAGCGATCAAAGATTGGGTATTGCCCCTTTTTTTTTTATTTTCTGCCTTTTTTACCGAATTTTTTGTTTTTGTTTTTGTTTTTTGTTTTTTTTTTAATAAAACAAAAAGAGGTTACTTAGCAGAGCACATGCGCATCGAATTTGTGGATGGGAATCGGGGTATATTTTGACATTTTTTATTCGATTTAAAGTGTTGGAGTGCATTTAATTTGATTTCGGTAATATTAAATTTGAAACGAACCAAAATTTTCATTCTCCCCCCCTCCAAAAGTGCTGTGGAAATTTGTATAGGACCAAAAATTTCCAATTTCCAATTAATGAATTTTTGTGTAACAAAATAATGAATCGACTTGCAATTTTTTATTATTTTTTAAATCCAGTTGATCATGCAATACTTTTTTTTTTATAATTTATTTATCATTTATGGGGACGAGGGGCATCACCGGCCATATATATTGATACTTTTTATTTTGGCATTGAAACTCTGTTCTTTTCTTTTATTATTATTATTATTATTATTATTATTAGTAGTATTTTCAATTAGTTGTAATTAAGATTCAAAATTGGATTGGAAATTAACAAATGCTGGAGACTGACTCCAGTTTTCAGCGCCATTATTGAGCTAACTTTAACGTTTGGTAGATGCTGTGTCCCGTGGAGCAAGTTTTGACGATTGGGAAACATAAGGTGGGGGCCAAAGGTTTGTAGACATGCCATAGAATACACACATCCACGAGACGAGATGATAATGTTATTAATGAAGGAGAAGAAAAGGGGTCGGGAAGGCAGGTGGGCAGCACCCAAAAAACAAAAATGCTAATCCGAATCAGACCATCATTTCAATTTCCTTGTAGTAATTGGTTCGGCAGACCTAAAGCTGTACCCTTAGGCTCCTGGGGTAACCTTTCTTTTGACATTTCCTCTTTCAGAAAGGTCACCAACTAGCTCTCAGGGAGCAACACATGCTCTCCCTAAAATCTCTAGTTCCTTTTTTCAACCAACCAAAAAATTAATAAAATATATATATATATATATATATATATAATAAATTAATTATAAAAATAAAAAAATCGCATGCGTTTAATTAATCTTTCTATAGCATGTCTTGGGGCTTTTAACACATTATCTTTAATTGTACCATCCAATTATTTTCGCTCAGAGTGCCAATTATCCTGATGAACTTGGTACTCGCACGTTCACGCAGACATCAATTAGAGATAAATCCATACATGTTGTTGTTGTTGTTTAACATCGATACTTAGAAATTAGCATATGTCTCGCATTATTATTATTATTATTATTATTATTATTATTATATATGCGCGGTCTAATTCCGTACCCTGAAATGTATCCATCTGAGCCTAAACTTGCTATTTGATAAAATCGTCTCAGTTTATTCAAAAAAGTGCTGAGCGCAAACAAACAAATTCTGTGACACCGCCCCTATTGGCTGCACCACTGTGTCGATAGATTAGAATTTCGAATATGTACATGGCGTATCTTTTGAGTCAGCCACCTTATAGTCACGCTGTCAATTTTCCACAACTCTGATATAATTTTGATGTTACACTCATTGCCCACAAGCAGCAACGAAACGAAAAGAAAAAGGAGAGTTGTGGACTTGTAGTTAGTGAAATCGCAGACAGAAAAAGGGGGGGTATGGGCCATTTTCCCTTTTTTTTTTTCACTTTCTGCATCGCATTCAATTAAGTGGTACACATCTCAGGCTGCTTCTTAACTGCCGTACTAAATATACTTTTTCAGTTTTTTTTTTTTTAATTTTTATTATTTTTATCAGGAGCGGCAAAATTTTATTAGGTAACTCAAAAGTTACTCTTGAACCCAAAAATACCTTCTCGGTTCGATTAGAGACGGATCATCTATGTTAGATTAAGGAGTTGATCACAAAGAACTACCGGTTTTACATTTACAGCCTGCAGAATCTAAAACTTGAGTTTCATTCCACAGAGATATAGCCCAACAATCTGGGTTTATTAGCATGTTTTTCGTATTTTGTAGTTTTAGCGTGAGATTGCACGTTGACAGGTTGGGGAAGATGGAACCTGGAACCTGGAACAATTGAAGCAATATGATAGATCGTGGAACCTTCTGCATCAGACACGCACACGCCACAATTATCGCTGCCAGAGCTACTACTCTCTTCTAAATTAAATTATATGTCACTGCCACACACTGTTATAGCTTATTCTGGGTGGATATCCATTTTCCTTTTGGCCTATATGTCTGATCCACTAACATCAACAACAACTTACTTAAAAGTAGGTTATGGCATCGTATTCTCGATCCGGGCTCATAATCATAAAAAAGCAAAACATAAGAAAATTCTAATTATATGCTTATCAAAAAAAAGATCTCATCACATTAAATTTGGAAGATGGAAGTAAAGAAAATTGAGAAAGTTGGAACAAAAAAGAAAACAGAAATGGAAACCCATATTTTTATTATTCATTGCACGAGTTCATGGACCGGTGACCAACAAACACATGGAACATTATGTTTTACTGAGGAATATTTAATTGCGTGCAATTTTCTTTTTTCTTTTCTTTTTTTTCTTTGACACCAGAGCCTCTTCCGTCGATCTGTTCAAGGATCAAAAAAATAGTGAAAGACTCATGAATTTAAGTGTACCATATTTTACTTAATTATCAGAGCTTAGTGGGAAGGAGTTCGTGACCTTCATGGGAAGTGGCGGCTGATGGGAAATAATTCTAAGCCCTGAGCTGCCCCCCGGATTGGCCAACTGTCCCTATATATTAGGGGATGACCTTAATCGGAAGAGTTAGTCACCTTAGTCGGAAGTGGCGACCGATGATGGGAAATAAATAGAGCTTGGAGCTGCCCCTACGTCAGTGAATGCATCAGGCTGGTCTAATTAGAATCGACATCTGCGAGCTGATGCCCGTAATTGGCCAACTGTCTCTGCTTAATTATTGCAGCTAATAAGACATTCGCTTACCTAGGTACCCACATTTGGTCTTGGCATCGAAGAGACCTCGTGAACGAGGTAAAGAGGCTAAAAATGTGAAAAAACAGGTCTGATATCGATGAGACTTTCGTCACAATTCTTACACCCCATTGAAGAATAAGACAAATGAGATGCGATCAGTTACACGCTTGGTAAATGTAAACCGCCCTTCCCAAAAGATTAATCTTTGATTTATTAGAAATGCGGTCAGGGTCTCAAGCACAAAAAAGTGGCCTTTTCCGGGACAAAAACAAAACTGACGATGTGGAAATCGCGTGCATTGGCTCGGGAGCGTTACTTGTAATGGCGTATCACGAACTTCCCCTTCCCTTCTTGAAGTTGTCAATTAGCTCGGAACGATACCGCAGCTTGAAACTCTCGGTACTGCGACGACTCCATATTATGGTCGCGCAAGAACTCACGACGAATCTCAAAGGGGGCAAATTTCCATCTCTCTCTCTCTCTCTTTTTATTTTTTTTATGTTTTTACTTTTGCCCGCGTCTACCACCGCCGTGCCGTCTAGCTTGAATTGGGAAAGTTTGTAAATATTATGAGCCATTTCGAGGTTTTATATTTTGATCATACAGGATTGCCGTACTATTAACATGACCTCTTTTATTAGCACGCGACACGATAAAATTGAATGGAACAGGCGAAACCCATGTACTAGGCCCCATTAGTGCTGGGCCGACGATGAAATTGAACGATCGAAGCACGAGAGGAAAAACCAGATTGTGATACCATGTCAAAACGCTCAAAAACTCTTCCCGAGAGCATGTTGGCCGGGAAATCATCATATACGGTGGAGGAAGCGTATAAATTCTCAAGCATATATGTATACATATGGATCAGTAGTACGTAGGATATTTTAGAATGTGCTGTCTGAGAACAGGAACCGGTACATCATCCCTTATTCCATTTGTCCTCCTCCCTTCCCCATAAATAATGTTACCAGGAGAAACCATTTGAGCACACTCCATTTCCCAGCAACACACAACATAATAGACGTCATCTAGGACACACCTCTCTGCCACCACCCTCTTTTTCCTTTTTGTTCTCTAAGCACTTTTGAGAGCAAAGAACTAATGGTGAAGTTCTCTAAGCAGTTTGAGGCTCAGCTTGTGCCTGAATGGAAAGAGGCCTTTGTTGATTATTGGCAACTCAAGAAAGACCTCAAGAAGTTCCATCTTCTTAATACCAGTAACACTAACCCCGCCAAGCACCAATATAGCTCTTTTTATAATGGCTTCCTTTCCTCTCTCAAGAAGTTCTCTCCATTTGGACCCCAGCATAGAGACCATGGAGCCATCCAAGTGCTCTCTCTATCCCTCTAAATAATGAAGCCTGTGCATTTATGCATAGTTCCATAGCTTTCAATTTTCAATTGATGTCTAAGTTATCAGATTCATAGCTTAAATGCAAAATTTTTTGTGTCAAACAGGTTCACAGGAAACTGACATCTTCGGCTAGCAATGGTGACATGTACGAGACCGAACTGCTCGAGCAATTCGTGGATACTGATGCAGCCATAGAGTTCTTTTCTTGCTTGGACACGCAGCTCAACAAGGTGAATCAATTTTACGAGAACAAGGAGAAAGAGTTCTTGGATAGAGGGGAGTCCTGGAAGAGACAAATGCAGATTCTCATTGAGCTCAAAGATGTGCTCAGGCAAAAGTGCAAAGGAGGTTCTGCTGAAGACTCCAAAGAGGATGCTTCTGTGACATGCACAGTCTCCAGTGGTACAAAAAATGATTGCCAAAGTTGATATATTTATAGAATTCAGATACCATTTATCTAAAGAGAAAAAAAAAAAAAAAAGAAAGAAAGAAAGTTAACCATCTTTAACGTGTGTGCTGTTGGCCTATCTTTGCTGGTTACAGAGGAGGATTCTGTGAGGGACAGAACAGAACAAGAGCAGATGCAAGAAAACGTTACAAATGACTCGGAGAAAAACGATGCACTAGACCCCTCGAGATCAGAGGAGATTGGAAAATCAATGAGCATTAGAAGAGGGGATAGCAGATTGAGGAGCCTCTCCGGTAGCGTTTTCAGTTGCCAAGGCAAGAACTTGAGGATTCACATTCCTCTAACAACACCTTCTCGTACCTTTTCAGCAATTAGTTACCTGTTCTGGGAAGATTTAGTCAGCCAGTCCTCAAGGAAATGCAACCCTGAAGGGGGCAAGCTGCACATCAACAAAAAAAAGCTGCATCATGCAGAGAAGATGATAAAAGGAGCTTTGATTGAGCTCTACAAAGGCCTGGGTTATCTCAAAACTTACAGGTATCATGTTTGAAGTCCGATTGAAAATTCATTGCTGGATTTAATTTGGAGAAAAAAATAAGGTTACTTTTCTACATTTGATATGACTTTCTGTGATTTGCAGGAACCTGAACATGCTTGCTTTTATAAAAATTTTGAAGAAGTTTGACAAAGTAAGACAATAGGTGACTTCTTTCCATTTGCAATGTTTTTCCAGAGTCTCTTGGAACATTTCATTTTGGTCCCCATATCTAATGAGAATGACATTTTGGCGGTTGCTTCATCAGGTTAATGGAAAACAAGTCCTGCCCATATATCTAAAAGTTGTTGAAAGCTCATATTTCAACTGTTCAGACAAGGTAAATGATTAAATCCGAAAATCCACCATGTAAATATTCGGTGCTTATTATTCATAGGTTTTTTCATTCTGTGATGATGACTCTTTAGATGTTTCCCACTAGCTGTATCTTTAGTCTGATTGTTTTCCAACAATCTCAAGTGGCCAACGATCCTGTAGTTCACGCCTTAACCACAGATGCCCTTAGATCTATGAATGTCGAACATGGATTTGCTTGTCGGTTGCACTAATTTTCTGTGAACAAGTTATTTCAGAAATCAGTAAAATTTGCTTAAATAGTGTAAGAAAATGATGGGTGACATGAATCTTCTGTCTAAAATTTTTTTCTCAGATCAGTAAAATTTGCCTGTCCGTTACATTTTATTTCTGTGTACAAGTTATTTTTGTAAGGCCAGTAAAATTTGCTTATTAGTGTAAGAAAATGACAGGTAACCAATTTAGCAGATGAAGTTGAGGAGCTTTTCATGAAACATTTCGCTGAAGAAGACCGAAGAAAGGCAATGAAATATCTTAAACCAAATCAACGTAAAGAATCACATGCTGTAACCTTCTTCATTGGTGAGTTCCTGCTCAAACAATTGAACTAGCTAGCCCGTAATTAACACACAATACTAATTTGATATCATTACCATTTCTAATCGATCAGTTTTGGTGGAGAATGGAGAGATTTGTTGCTATTCACTTTGTGGCAAAATTTAAGTCTTAAAGAAACAAAAGCATGAACCTAATAGACCACTAGGCTTTTCAAATGAAGGGCAGTGCCTGGTTCACTTTATCTGGGTGGATGATAAAGCAAAGGTCCCATGCCACACCATTAGCATGCTTGAAACAAGAAAAAAAAAGAAACAGAGAGAGAGACCCCTACAGAGGTTTAACATTAAAAATTTCTGAAATCACCTAACGACGGGTGCATCGACACTTTTCTACAAGTGAATTGCCTGTGGTCAACATCTATATCAGACAACACGAGATTTGATTAAAAAAATTCTAAGTAATCCTTTCGTAAGCATTGCTATTCGGACGGTATCCATTATAATTAGGCTCCTCTCCTCTGCTCATAGATATCGAATAATTGCCTAGACATGATTCTCATATTAATCTAATAATCTTTTTATCTTCAGGGCTGTTCACTGGTTGTTTTGTTGCCCTCCTTGCTGGATATGTTATAATGGCTCATATCATGGGGATGTACAGAGGACAGCCAGACACACTCTACATGGAAACTGCCTACCCCGTGCTGAGGCAAGTTGCCTTTGGTTTACTGTTTGACATAATCCTTGAAATTCTCTCGTGAGTGGCAGCTTACAGTGGGGAATTCTGTTGTTTGCAGCATGTTCAGTCTGCTATTCCTGCATTTCTTCCTGTATGGCTGCAACATTGTCATGTGGAAGAGGGCAAGGATAAATTACAGCTTTATCTTTGAGCTGGCTCCAACCAAGGAGCTTAAGTACCGAGATGTCTTCTTGATCTGCACTACAGCAATGACTGCTATAGTTGGAGTCATGTTCATTCATTTGTCACTTCTTACAAAAGGGTACTCATACTCCCAAGTTCAAGCCATCCCCGGCCTTCTGTTGATGGTAATTTATTGAAAAAAATGTTGAAGAATTACAATAGCCTTTCTTCTTTCAAATTGGAACTAATTCTTGATTAGTCGTTAGCTCATAGATATTACTAGTGTATTCTGCAGATCTTCTTGGCATTGCTTGTGTGTCCCTTCAACATTTGCTATCGATCAAGTCGTTATCGTTTCCTTTGTGTTATTAGAAACACCATTTTGTCGCCTCTCTACAAGGTAACAAACCGAGACATGGTATTTCAACAGATGATTTCCATATGCTAAGGCTCCAATGGTGTTTCAATATTGGTTTCTGCTTTATTGTAACCAAATCACCAACTTAACACTTGAAACAATTGGACTATGTAGGTTGTCATGCTGGACTTCTTCATGGCTGATCAACTTTGTAGCCAGGTAGGTTTGACTGGTAATTAAGGCTCATTTTGAAGAATATTTTAATACCTGAATCATTACATGAATGATTCACTGACAGCAGCCATCATTAAATAGGTGCCAATGCTAAGGGACCTTGAGTATGTGGCATGCTATTACATAACTGGAAGCTACAAAACTCAGAACTATGGCTACTGCATGAGGACAACGCACTGTCTTGATCTTGCATATGCAGTGTCCTTCCTACCCTACTACTGGAGGGCAATGCAGGTATAGCCTCAAATACTGCTCCAGTCCCTCGACCATGTGTTTCAGAGTTTGCAGTATTATTCAATAATAGTTTGCTCTTTCCCCAGAATAAATAAAATTTATCTGATGGAGTTGCGTACTTAATTGGGTGTGCAGTGCGCAAGGCGATGGTTCGATGAAGGAGAGATAAGCCACCTTGTCAATCTAGGCAAATATGCATCGGCAATGTTAGCAGCAGGAGCCAAATTGGCTTATGAGAAAGAAAAAGGTGTCGGTTGGCTGTGTCTTCTTGTGGTTGTCTCAAGTGGTGCGACAATGTACCAATTGTATTGGGACTTTGTAAAGGATTGGGGTTTGCTCCAAATGAATTCCAAGAATCCCTGGCTGAGGAACGAATTAATGCTTCGTCAAAAGTCCGTTTACTACTTCTCCATGGTATAGATTACGTGTCCTTCGGTCAGCCACACTTCCGTTAGAACAAATTATAGTTTCTTTTACGTCACGGTGAATTTAGGTGCCATCAAGCTAAGCTGTCAGAAGTCACTAACCGGCTATCCATTTTCTACGTATTGGCTCCTACCAAGTCATTCTGATGTCTGATTAGACAATCCACTTACCTGTTATTTCCTGTAGATCAAGATGAGATGTTAGAAACAGGACAATGAATATATTCTTAAGATAACCACAGATAAAATCGTTTAGAATTGACATAAGATTCCTACCAATAACTTCAGGTTAATAATAGACAGACAAGTGATGGAGAACTAGTTGTCTAAAATTCAGTCCATGACGTAGATGCAGTTTTTGATTGAATTTTAATTTACAGCTAGAGTTCATCTCAACTTGAAAAGCAACTTCTAGACAAAAATTGATTTTTCCTTGCAGGTGCTGAACCTTATTCTCAGGCTTGCTTGGTTACAAACAGTTCTACATTCGAGATTTGAGCATGTTGATTACAGAGTAACAGGGCTATTTTTAGCTGCCCTTGAAATCATTAGAAGAGGACAGTGGAATTTTTACAGGTAAACTGTCTGTCATTTACTCTCTTGTTTCAGACCATAAATATGGATTATGTAAATGAAACATGCAAAAGTGAATGAGATGATTATCTATAATCCATCTGATGAGAATAGTTCCAATGGCCCAGGTTGGAGAATGAGCATCTGAATAATGCTGGCAAGTTCAGAGCGGTTAAGACAGTGCCACTTCCTTTTCATGAAGTGGATGAGGAGGACTGAAGCTCAATGGCAGCAGTTTCTCACAGAATTCAAATCCGGACAATAGACATTTTTTTAGCCAAAAACTTTTCCGATTGGAACCTTGTGATCCTTGTGCAAGTTGGCGTAACAAGTCATCAACATGAAGATAGCTGTTGTTCCTTGTATATTGGAGAAAAAGGGAGGTTTATACTTGTACACAGAATTTTCTTGAAGGGAAAGAAAATGATGCATGGCGCAGATGCCAGTTATTGCCTTCTTGCGAATATTAAATATTCTTGCTGCTCAATTGCATTCCATCTCGGTTCAAGAATGTTTTGATAAACCAAAAACTGAAATAAGAGCATCAGGCACAACTAGACCTGATAGATTAGGCCTGATTGGGGCATATTCCGTACCACATGATGACGTTGATATTCAAACCGATCGATGCATTTCCTGTAGACAAGCTCTTGCCAGTTCTGAAAAACCATCACAGAACTGAAACTTGAACAAAGGAAGTTATCTCATGTACCATTTGTGCTCGAACCAGTGGCGATAAGAAATCACCAGGCATTTCCAGATATATTACTCAAAAGAATCAACACAATACACCCAGTCAAGGAGAAAACAAAGAAGCATACTATTTGAAAAATGAAAAAGGACCCAGAGATAATGCCGTATCTTTGATTGCAAAAGCAGGCATATTACATCAAAAAGCACTGCTGCACTGCCATGAGAAAGAATTCATCTAGACACTTTTAGGATTTGTTACTGCAAGAACTCAAGAACTATTACTGTTACAGGTAAACCAGCCCAAGATTTCTCCTTGGTATGGCTGGTCACGTACAAATGAAACCCTTTAAATCTATCTGAAGTCGACAATCCAATGGAAACTAACAATGCCATCACTTAGGATGTGAGGTTCTTTCCATTCCCACTAAGTTCCAGCACAGGGAGTATCATCCAGGGAACAAAACAAGAAGTAGGCAAAGAACTCTAAATGAAGAACGAGGAAACATCCACCAGCCCGAATCAATAATCAATTCTTAATCACCTAAATGGCAGGTCGTATTGTATGAACACATTAATATTAACGCCCTTTGAACATCACACTTCACAATGATCGGAGCTTCAACAATGGCTACGCTGAGTCGTGGCAGTTTCTCTCCCGCCATTATTGCTCTCGCCAATCCCTCGATTAAGGCTCACGAACCCACCATTTTTCTTAACCCATTTGTAACACAAACACTTTTTTTTTCTTTACACCCACCAGGTCGCTCGCTCAAAACTCCCTCGGGTTTTGCTCTTTTTCCTAATTTCTCTCTTTAAAGTTCTCAAAGGCTGAGAGTCTCTCAAACCAAAGCACTACCAGCAAAACGCATTTTCCAGCCACTGGCGGCTTTGGGGCTGGTGGATAGCAATTCTGAGACATACCCAGAAGGGAATCCCAGTGCTTCGGATGTCGGTAACTTTGGCCCTTCTTTGTGATATTTTGACGTTGGTCTTTGGTAGTGAAGATAACCACTGAGTAACATACCCGGAAGCCTTCATGTCACCATCTATGAGTAAGGCAGTATGGCCTAAAAATTCACATTAAACATGACATGATGTTGCGTCTAACAATCCAAATGGTTGATCTTAAATAAAGGAGAAACTTTGTCTCTGGCTATAAGATTTGAATGAACCATAGTTATTTAAGGTGGCACTTTGGCAAAAGGCGGGCATAGGCATTAGCAAGTGAAGTGAACATGACATGGGCGTAAAGAGGAACTGAGGTGGGTTGTGTTATTCAGTGAAAATGCACTTCTGAAAGTTAGTAGGACTAAAGAGGTGCTTTGTGATTCCACCAGTTGACCATTTTGGCTATTCTTTTGATCTTTTCCTTCTACATTTTCTGAAGTCTTGCAAGTCCAATTGACAGGGTTCAACCATTGACAGGGTTCAACCATTGACATAAAGCTGCCAGGGAGGAGTTTGTTTGTGCAGTTTACATATAATGAATGTGGCGAAAGAATGCAGAGGCTCGTCAACCGATTGGCCTATGAACGGGGGCTTGAGTATGCACAGGTGCTTGTCGGCCGAATCTTGTAATGCATGTCATAATTTGGGATCAAATCTTTCAAATGCTGCATGCAACCTGAACCTGAAGTATATTCTTGTTGGACAATGCATCGATTTTGATCATAATTCATTTGTGACTATTCACAGACATTTTGGTTAAATTTTTAAGTTCTACTCGAACGCAAGGTTGGGCTGCATCTTCCCTCGAGACACATTGTTGACTGCATTTTATCTCTTGGTTAATGTTTGGAAGGATGCATTTCGTTGCCTCTGCTTTGGAGTTGTTTGTGCTCTTATCATATGTTTGAAGCAATGTTAAATGTTCTTCTGATTAACGAGTGGTGCTTCTCATCAGTGTGCAGGGCGTGAGCGGTACCACAGATTAGCTGATAATCTGGGTCTTGTAACCGAGCAGGACTTGCAAGAGGAAATGAGCGCAGAACAAAATAGAGATTGAGCTTGATAAGTATCAATTTAGTATTTACACAGCATTCATTTTTTTGGATATCAGAAATACTTGTTGTAAACCAAAATTCACCTTTAGTACATACCCATTTGCGGGATAAAAAGAAAAAATTATCAAAATGGCGACCATTTCAGTCTGGCTTTCTACATTCCTAGAACTGGTCTTATTTTGTGCATACAATATAATCTCTCCTTTAAATGTAAGAATAAACTCGAGGACCAGAACACAAGACTACTTGCTAGAAGTATTGGCCTGCAAAGACCAGCAGAAAGGCAGCGGCCAAGGCAGTGCTTGCCCACACTCTGGATCTTCCCTGTTGCTTTATATTTCCTCCATTCTGCAAACCAGAAAAAAAAAAAAAAAAACAGGAAACGATTATTCCGCAGAATTTAACCTGACGAGTGTCTTGATGCAATTTAAATATTTGTTCATACAACTCTTGAGGGCATACCCTAGTTGGAGATGGTGCGGGGGCAATGTCCTCAGACTCTGTCACTGTGGGTGGGGATGGGGGGCTTGGCGGGATTGGTGCCACGGCTGGTGCATGATGATGTCTCTTGTGCTTATGCCTTCTTCTCTTATGGTGCTTACCTGGAGCCGGTGCAGGTGAAGGCACCAATACAGGTGTTGGAGCCGGTGGTGGAGTGTTTGGGGCCGGTGCTGGTGCCGGTGGTGCCTTTGCTGGTGATGGCACTGGCGCTTCCTTAGATGGTGCAGGTGCCGGTGTTCCTTTTGCGGGAGCTGGCGCCGGAGGTGCCTGAACTGGAGCAGGGGCCACTTGCGGTGGTGGTAAAGCAGGTGGTGGTGTAGCTGGGGGTGGTGGCAGGGCTGGTGGTTTTGCCGGAGCTGCAATAGGAGGGGTTTGAGGAGGTGGAACTATTGGGCTGGCAGCTGGGGCTGTTTTAGGAGATGGTGGTGATATGGGAGTGGTAGCAGGCGCGGTGGATGTTGATGGCAGTGCAGTGGCTGTAGGTGGAGCTACCGTAGGCAAAGTTGATGGCGATGCTGCTGGTGCCTGGCCATTGGTAATGATTAAGGGAAAGCTGAGGAGAGCCAAGAAGAAAGACCAAAACAGCGAAGCCATTTTCTGGTGAAGAGAAGCAAAAGAAAAGATTTATTGGTAATATAGGGTCGGAGGGAATAGGAACTTTACGTGTAAAAAAAACAAAAATGTTGGGTGGAATGCCGGAGGGAGAAATGTAGTCTTCGTGCGAGAGCTACATTCCTTCTAATGAAACATGGTTAGTGGGCCCCTGAGTAAGTATGGAATCGACTTTTGTCACTAGGAGATCTTGCCGAAGAAAGATCTACTTCTAGAGATAGCTGACGTCTCAACTATTAATGTTGGTCTCGTTCTCAATTTCAGTGTTATCATTTATTTGCGGATATGGCACCAGCTTGCCTTGTGATGCACAGGTGACAAAAAGAAAAGCCGGTAATGAACGATGGATAGAAGGGTTCTAGTCACGAGGGGGTACTTTGAACAATTGTGCAATTTTCTTCTTCTTCAAATCGGTAAATGGTACTAGCGAATATGCGCTTTGACCTTTTCTTTCAATGTTACTGAATGCTTGACATCATTTTATTTAGCCAATAAACCTTTGGTCCATTTTCCTTTCACTGACTCCAATGGGACCGCTTGTTTACCATTATGGTCACAATATAATCCTACCGTCGGAGGATTTCTTGTGGCAATCTTTCGGCACGATCAATGAATTTCCTGTGGCAATTATGGCAACGCTAACAAACCTTTCACCAACCGTCCGCGGATCATGACATTAATTCTAACACAGCCTGGACATGGGTACATAGTCCCTGTCAAGAGTATCAGGGGAGTGAAGCAAGGTCAGGAAACCCTTTTGGCTACTTCTCAATTTGACTTAGCGTGAACGCCTTTCTTCTTCCGGACAGCAGATGCTCTTAATATTTTCTGCAAGCAATGCATGCTTTCCGCCTCTTGGAACATGGGAGTAGAACCTTACTACACGATTGTCGAGTGTTCAACTCCATAGCCCACAGGCATGGTTAAAAAGTTCCTAACGCTAAACTTTGCTGCGCAATGCCAAGTAATATTGGTCAATCTACGCCCATATTTCTGCGACAAAAAGCAATTTTCAGAAAGCATTGCCTATCAAACAGGGCTCTGCCTGTTCAAGGCAAACAAACACCACTCTTTGCTGATGTAGTGATAAAACCAAAAACAGACTACATGAACTAACGTTGTCTCTGTCCCGGTTTATGACAATTGCTGCTGGGAAAATTTACCGTCCACCAGAGGAACCAACATTGCGCTTACACTTTCAGATCACTCAAAAACTTCGGTAATACAATTCATGCCTGATTTAACCGAGTGTCATTACTATAAAAACAACTATTTGCATTTTAGTTTTGAATACTTTACAAACAGAACATGACGTGGAAAATATCATGCAGCTTGTTGAGGACCTTTGATGGACGATTTGCGGTGGGAAGACATGAGGGTTCTGGAGATGGATCTTCATTCTTGTCTTTTTTCCTCCTCCTAAGTTGGAAGAATTGTTGCATTGCTTCAGCACACTCGGATTCCAATATTCCTCGTCGGATTCTCATCTTTGGATGGAATGGATGGACTGGAGGAGCCGGCTTGTCTGTCAATTCCGAGCCATTTCTGCCTTCTCCCCCGTTTGGAAAAAGCCTGAAATTTTTTTATTTCTATACATCAGCAATTTGGGAATTTCAAGCTTCAGCAAATGGTCTAATGCTACCAGATAACAAGAACAACAATTCACACAAATTCAAGAATCAAATACCTCAATCAATCTACTTTGCAAATAGAGTTGAGAACTTTGGAGGGGGGGTGGGGGGATATGTAAGCTAAAAGAAGAGGAAATAAGGGCAGGGAAAAACACATGTTGTGATGGAGAATGATTCCTACATCATGGTGCCATAAGATATATGCCATTGAACAGAGGAACCAAAACAAAAATGAAAAGATAAAAACAGCCCTACAAAGAAAAGAATAAGATAGTATACACCAGTCAAATGTCCAATTGTGGATAACAACAGACTTCTGATTGGCCCCGATATGGAACTTGTGCTGGTAACTAGAAACATAAAGAACATGGTTTCACTCGTCAATGAAAAGAAGCTCACATTACTAGACCACTTTTTGATTTTAAACTTATCTTTGAATAAGATGTCAGCTGCTTACCTAATCCAGCTTCCATCAGCTCCAAGAAGCTTATTAGGAGCCCCCCACACAAGAGTGTCGATTCTTGCTTGAAGTATTGCACCAGCACACATTGGACATGGTTCAAGTGTTACATAAAGTGTGGTGTCCTGAAATCCACAAATTGATACATAAAACAACAGGTCTATAAAAAGGCGGCATTAACCAGAATCTCTAAGTTGCACAATTTAGGATAAAAATAATCTAGCAAATGGATTTAAGGCCAATCCTAGTATGATTTCTATCACAATCAACATTAAAAAAATTAACAGTGGACAAAATGATAGCTAAACCATTAATGTTTACATGTTATAAAAACTCTGTGGAACAATTTAACTGAAAGGCCATTATTCTCCTAATACCAAATTATATTCGTCGAGTAACCTAATTCATCCTCTATTTATTGGAAACAGAAATGAGGCAAAATCTACTCTTTTATCCATTTGATGGCTTTAAAACTCTAGAATGTGGCCACTGATGAGAAACACCATTATATGATGAAGTAACTAGATTGGACATGATCATAATACTACATAGTCCAGGGGATCAAATAAAGACCATCAATTTTATTTAGTCAACTCACTATGCCTTGTAATCATAATTATCAAACAAAAGCTGTTTATTAGAAATGAGACTTTTAAGAGCACAAGAAGATATCAAACCGTACACAAGGCATTAAGTAACATGCAAACATGCAGACATAGCACAATTGTCCACATTTTAGCAATTATAGCATTCCGTAAAATTAATTGGTTACTTCTTCAACACTTCTTACATTCTTGTAGGTGTAATTGAGGTGAGGATTTTGTTTGTGTAAATAGCTGGGCATGATTAATACCTATGCTCCAGCTTATGGGGACTGTTAAGAATAGTGGGCCTTTATTTTATGTAAACATATTCTATATGTAACCCTTGTTTCAGTGTATATATGAACACATAGACCTAACACAGTAAGTGCAAGTCTTCCCAAAATATCTTCTCTGTTTCTGTCTATCTCAACAATTCTGCTGCGAAATTTATCAACTTACACATATAAAATGCATATAGATGTTTCCCTAGCCATCACTATCAAAATAGTTATTCAGCCCTTATTCATCTTCAATCAGC
The DNA here is from genome assembly GCA_019804595.1 of Bruguiera parviflora. NCBI lineage: Eukaryota > Viridiplantae > Streptophyta > Magnoliopsida > Malpighiales > Rhizophoraceae > Bruguiera > Bruguiera parviflora. Next base: position 7,167,430 of record CM034059.1, read on the forward strand.
AGTAACTCTAATTTTTAACATGTTTGAGAGAGGGAAGGGGTTCTCCACTTGAGGCTTTCCAGGTGTTGAAGGCTACTAGCTTAGCCACTGGTTCTTTCCACAACAGGTAACCATAAAAGACAATTTTCATCTCATGATGCAAAAAGGAAGAAAAAAAAAAGGTATGCCATTAATCAAGTTTGTGATCTCGGAGCTCTAAACAATAATGAGATGTCAAGTTGAAAATTCTATCTGACACCAAGCATGTCATTCTTTTTGTCTCACTTTTCTCACATTTTGAAAGCTAATTTGTGATAAGCATCACTTTTTAATTTGTTTTCTCTGTTATGGATCAGGCTACCAATTAATAGACCAATATTGCTGATCATTATTGAGTGAGTGAGAGTGACTGCATTAATTACTGTCACCTCGTTCAATCAATTTTTTTTTCCCCTTTTTGTTCAATTTTCTCTTTTTATCAGCCCTGATGCAGATTCTTATAGATAGAAGATATACCGAAAGCCTCCATGATCGAAGCTGGTTCGAAGCCTCCCGTATGCAAATCATTTCTGCATGTGCTGTTGAGTCCCGTAGCTCCTCCACCCTGGAATGTTATCTCCATATAAGAATGTTGTTGGACATAAAACTTCATTGAGAAAATGCTTAAACAACTTACAGATTGTAGCCACGAGCAATAATTTTCCCATGTTGCACTAGTACAGCTCCCACAGGCACCTCCCAAGTATCAGCAGCCTTCTTGGCTTCTAGCAGTGCTTCTCTCATAAACATTTCATCAATTTTTCTCTGCTCACTTTCACGTATATATGCTTCCTCCCATTCATCAAATCTGTCTTTTGGTACTTGCATGTTCCGCTGAAGCATCCTTCTTTTCAACACCCAATCCTTCCCCTCTGTCTCAGATACTTCAGGTAGCTTTCCCATCACAGGTTGCTCTGGTGGCTCATTCAGGCCTTTACCAGAAACATTAGTCTCACCCACACCAGCACTTACTTTTCTAGTGGGACTGCTCATGCCACCAGAATGCGATGGTACTAACGATGATTCCTTTCCTTCCATGCTAGATGAAAAAACTTCAAAACCCTTTCCATCTCGACTGAAACTACGGCATTCATCACCCTCCGGTGAGGAAATGCCTTTAGATGTGGAGCCACCTTTTAGTCTAATTGGAGGAGATGGTGTATCTGATTGAAGCACTCTTCTGCCTTTGGTTGCCACTATATCAGATGCTTCTTCCTGGCCTTGACTGGAGGTTTGGATCAGTTGCACCTGAGAAGAAGAGGTCTCTTCTCTTGACATTCTCCTTCTTTCCCCCTTTTCACTCTTGTCAATGGTCTCATCAGGGTCATGGCCAGAAAAGTATGCCTCACTACCAACAGATTCATTTGAGGAGCTCTTTCTGCCTGACTTTCCAGTTGATTTAGGAGTTTCAGCATGTGACCCCCAACGTAACCGAACTATATTGGCAATGATACTCCATAAGGACCTGCCTGTTCTCCTAACAACAAGATTCTCAATCGCTGTACTGCTCTCTGGTGCTTCTTTCTCTGGAGGCTCAACAGAAGGGTCCGTCACATCCCAAATTTCATCTGAAGGACCCTTTACTACAGAACCCTCGGACAATTGCCGTGAGTCCTGATCTTTCAATTGAGTCCTGTCAGAAGCAAATTGACCAGAATTCTTTCCCCCATGCTTTTCACCTTCATATACCAACCCTGAGACCAAAACTGTCTTCTCCTCTTGGATATTAGAGGTTAGAACTTCATGTCTTGCTTTCTCAACAAACTCCCCAACAACACGTGCAGATGATTCTGCCAAACGATGTGCTGAACCAAGAGCATCTTGAGATGCAGGAAGGTTCAGAGGCTCGTAGAATGTCTCACCCTTCCCATCTCTGCCATATGTTTCATTCAAACAAGCTGGGGTTCTCCCTCCCGAGGTTGTATAGAAGGCACTGGAGCCACTTTCAGAAGTTTCCATAGAGACCTCTTCACTTGCGATCTCCATAGTTTGATCAACAATCAAGGAACCTCTATCCACAATCTGAGCTGAGGGAGTTAACATTATTGGCTGTAAGCTTCTTGGATCCTTCTCCTCCATCAGTCGCTTCCTCTCTTGGGATTCCCAGTTCAAGGAAGCTTGAGAGCTGGAGGCCTGGCGTGAGGTTCTTTCATGGGATTTTGATACTTTGGCAACTCTAGAAGCCTCATTGCCTGATTTGAACTGAGTGAGGCTTTCATCAGTTTGTCTTGTCCCCTGAAAGGGTTTGACAACAGATGTCAATGTACTCCCTTGATCAATAATTCTGTTTTCAAAAGTTGATTGGGAATCGGTAACTGTTTTAATATCTGTAGCATGAAGCACCGATACATTCGTGACATTCACTGATACGTTCGAAACATCTTGAGATCCTCTTCTGGATTGGATTCTTTGAAGTGCATTGTGATCTGAGCTGAACTGTTGCTCTGTTGTTTCTGCACCTAAACTAGAAACAATACTTTTACTGCCATCCTGCTTCTTGCTTCTAGTTTCCAACTGCAGAATGGATGTCCCTCTGCCATCCTCTTCATGGATCTTCATTCCAGAATCTGAATGCCTCTGAAAGTTAGAAACTCCTTCCATGTCGAAATTTCCAAGTTCTGATAATTCAACAAGCTGCTGGGTGTTTCTTCCCAGATTTTCTTTTCTGGAACTTTCATCATAAATCTTCCAATGGTGACCCCTTCTTTCCTGAATCAAATTTGCATCCACCATCACATTTTCTTCTCTATCGCTGAATTGCTTTTGACTTTTGGAAGTTGTTTCCACATTTATGCCACAGAGCTCCTGTATATTGCTGGCTTCCTGGTAACTTCTTCTGAATTTAGTCCGTTCTTGGACTTGGTTATCCCTTTGACTAGACTTATTGCTCCTTCCTTTCTCCAAATTAACTTCCAAAGTTGCTCTCTTTTCCTTGTTGTTAATTTTCTTAACATAGTTGGATCCCTTGTTGTAATCTCTTTCATCGGTCCCTGCAATCCTCAAATGCTTAGGTGAGGATTCATTTCTGGACCATGTTTCCTCAACCTCAGTAAGTTTTTTCTCAGATTTCTTTCTCATTTCCCACTCAAAACCAGTGCTCGTTGCAGTTGTTCTTTGTCCCAAAATCTCTCCCTGTCCCTCTGCATCTTCTCTATGCCTCTGAAACTCTTCAACCACTTGTCCCTCAGGTCTAGCCTCTCCACCCATTAACTTTCTCCTAGATCCACTTGATGATTCTTCCATGACTTCACCATGCTCATCATGAGCTCCATTGTCACTTTCAAAGTCCTCCATAGAAGAAAGAGAGTAATAAGATGAAAAGCTAGAACTTGCTCTCCTTTCCCTATGATTCTCACCACTTGAAACAGCCGCTGCTTTTTCGATTTCGTCACACTTCTGACCCTGCTCCATCCTTCTACTTTCTTCATTCCTTGAATCAACGCTGACAGACGCGAATTCACACTTAGAACTACTCCCCAACAAACCCAATCTAACATTTTTCTTCTTTCCCTCTTGACAATCACCAGCATAATTCTCCCTCTCCTTTATTTCCACTCTCTCAGACAAACACTCATTTCTCCTTCTATCACATATATATTCCTCACTAACTTCCTCACTCAACAAGCTGAGTAAAGCCTCCACATCATTGACCCCACTCACAGACTGGCTCTCTCGCAAATTTATATCCCCAAATTTTCCCTTCCTACTTTTTTCAATTCTTTTCCTGCCACTACTCTCTCCATACGAGTAAGAAACATCATAACCACTGTGATCCGGCCCATAAGCCGGGACCCGGCAATAGTACTTGCCCCTGCCACCAAAGATCAGCCTTTTACAAGGCCACCACTGAATAAGATTGGATTGCCTCAACCCATATAACGAGCTGGGGCTAGCGTGCAATCTATGGGTGGCAAATGAAGAGGGCGCACAACAACGCGAGCAACAGCAACAACAAGAAGAACAAAATTGAGCAGGGGATGAAAAGACAGGGTTTTTCTCAAATCTCTCGTTGAACAGGTTAGAGCAGTCGTGGAAGGAAAATGAAAGAGACCCTTTAGTTCTAAGCGACAACACGGCCGAGCTAATGTAAGTATGGTGCATATATTCCATTCATACGCCAGATACCCCAATAAACATTTGAAAAAAACAAAAGAAAAAAGAAGAGAAGGAAAGAAAAGAATAAAAAGGCCCTACCTTTATGGGTTTTTGGAGCCGAAACTTGAAAGTGCTGCAGAATTCAAGCTCAACACTGCCGAATGAAAGATGAATGCGCGTGGTCTGCTCTTCCCGTTGGACGCCGGGGGCCACTAGTTTCGACTCGGCCGAGTAGACTCGCTGGGATGTCATAAGTGGGTCGAGTACAAATTGTTGTAGACAGGGGGCCCACACGATCCAACCAAAGCCCACCATGCCCTTATTGAGAAGTGGGTGGGCTCCATAGATGGTTTGTGGGCTTGAGTTGGGCCGCAGTCAAGAGTCCATTTCGTTGGATTGGGCTAAAATGTAAGCCATCGGAGACTTCTCAATATTACAATTTGAGCTCAAAATATAATTATTAGTCCCAGATTACTATACTTTATGCCCATCTGGAGAAAATTTTTTCCGAGATGCAAATGCCGACCCACATCAAAAAGCATGACCCCCCGTCTTTCTCTTCTTCTTCTTCTTTTTTTTATTTATTAAAAAAATTATTTTTTATATTAAACAAAAAATAAGTTCCCTTCCATAAGTGGGGAGATTTTATTAAGAACCTGAAATATTACACCACACACCCCCCCCCGCGGGGAGGTCCAATTAAGAACACAACTAAAAAGAAAACAAAACGAATGCCCATTTTAATAAAAGTATCAAATGAGATTATTTTGGTCGATGCGCCTGAAGAGCATTTTTTTTTTTTTGTTTTAACTCTGTGTTCGTAGCCCAGCCAAAGCATGGCCCACATTTGAGCCGGTCCGTTAGCGAGTCTTTTTCCGGTCTCGCGCGCCCCGCAGTGCCGTCCCAACCGCGGCGAGTGCATTATGGGACACACTTGTCCTAAATAATGTCATATCGAAGGTGGGTGGCTGGCCGGCCGGGCGTGTTTTTTCTTTTCCTTACTTTTCTTTTCTCTTCTTTTAATTACTGGGGTTAAAAATTATATATCCATAGAGGTTGAAACTACACACTGTTCAACCCCCCCCCCCCCCCAAAACAAGGAGACATTTTCCCATGACACCAGGGGCCCTCTAATGAAACTACACCGTTCTCTTCTCTAATTATCTCACAACAAGAAGACAATCCAAAGACCAATGCCATTAATTTCATTTTCTATTTAATACTCTAAAACTTTTAGAATTTTCACGCATTCCACCGATAAAAATGAAGTCTCAATAATATATATATATATATATATATATATATAGGGTAGGAGGTGGTCCAATTATTATTTCGACGTGGCCGAACCAACTTCGCGATTACAATCTTCATACCGACGTGGGTTGATTACGTGCGAAGGACTTCGGATTGCACGTTGATTGCATCAGTCTCCGCGTTCCCATTGGCTCGCTCTCCGCAACTAATGCAAGCTTTCATTCGATACTCGACAGTACACTCTCTCTCTCTCTCTCTCTCTCTCCCGTTGTTCTGCTTTATTAGGGACAGGGACTGCGTCTGGACCCGGGCATGACTTCGATTTCTGTCCTTTTTTACGATAAAATGAAGGTCTTGTTTAAAACATTAATTTAAAAAAAAAACAAAGGAGAGAGAGAGAGGGAGAGAGAGAGAGAGTACGATGCCCGTTAATAATATTTATAAAAAAAAAATTAATTTCAAGCTTTCTTTAATATACACTACTTCACTTGACCTCAAATTTTTATTTTTAAAATTTAAATCTCAGTCTTAATAATAAATATACAATTTGTAAAATATAATTAATAATTTAACGAAATTTAAATAATAATAATAAATAAATAAATAAATAAAAAGAAAGACACGAGTAAAAATATAAAATATAATTTTGGCGCAAGAGATGGGTGCGTCGGTCAATGGCAACAATGCCGTTGCGTCCCCGCGCTCGACCCACCTGCCAAGTAAAGTGCCAGCCCTCGACTTATTTAATTAGGCCGTTCAGATATTCACGCGCCGCGCCGCCAACCCATCCGCGTCACTTGCCTGCTTTTTTGTTTTTGTTTTTTCTTCTTTCTTTCTTTTTAAATTGATCTATGAATTTATTAAAATAATAATAATAATTATTATTATAAAAAAAAAGCCATTTTTGATGGAAAATCGAGAAACAAACGAATAAAAAATAAGAAATAAAAAGGGTTTTTGGCGGGGGGGGGGAGTTGCAGTGTAGTGCCGCCGTGCCAGGCAATTAAAAAATAGTGATAATTACGGGACCGGCATACCCGCCGGCCAAGTTGTAGTTGTAGGAACCTTCCCTATTTTGTAAGGTTCCAACACCTTCCACCCACAATTGTCTGTCTTCTCATTTACATGTTTCATCCATTTATAAAATTTACCGTCTTCTATTATGACTGTGTTTTGTTTGTTTTTTTTTTTGGGGGGGGGCGAGGGGGAGGAGATTTGTGATTACGATTTAAAAAGTCACATATCACGGTGTAAAAACAGTATTCATGTAAAATCATGAAACAAAACTCCAAAAAGGGAAAAGAAGAAAAAGGAAAAACAGAGAGAACGAATTAAAACAAAAAAAAAAGGAAAGAAAAAGAAAGAAAGAAAGAAAGAAAGAGACCCATTAAAATTGAACTAATCTTATCAAGATAAACATTCTCATATTTGAGAAATTCTCACGTAATTGGTAGTTGAAATACTGAGTTGTCCATAAAAGACAACCAAATTTACGATTATTTAAACAAATTTACTAAATATTATAATTGCTATATTTGTAAAATATTTTTATATACCGGTTAAAAACCAATTAATTTTGCAGAGGCAGAAATTTACGGTGCCTTCCTTTCTTTCCTTCTTTTTGGATAAACCAGATTCTGAGTCCGTCCTTGTACATCTCGATCCATTCCAAAGCTCGATGGTCGAAGCGACCAGCTTCCGCCCATTTTTCCCTCTTCTTTCATCATCTTCTTCTCCATCTTGGGTGGGGTTTTTTTTTTTTTTTTTTTTGTTGCGGTGTTTTTGTCTTCATTTGGAATTCGATAATGGGTGTCGTCGTCGTCGTTGTTTCATGGAAGCTCGTCATGTTCTCTCGTACCCCTTTTTAAGGCGTCTTAAAGACGACACTTCTTAAACCAAAGGGGGTGTGTATGTATGTGTGTCTGCAGTCTCCCTTGACCTTTTCTCATTGTCGCGTCTCTGCAGTTTTAAGGCGTAGATTACACTTTTTCTTGCCTGGTTGCTTTGTGCAAGCGCAATTTCCCGTTTCCTGTCGTCCCTCTGTTTGTGTGTGTGCGTGTTTTTTTTTTTTAGTCCTTTTGATCTCTCATTGTCTGATCCTGTGGTACTTCACACTCCGTGTCTGTCCTTTTAATGGGTGGGTAGTTCTTCGAATCTTGACCCTTTGGCTTCAAATTTTACCAGGGGTTTTGCTATTATTTTTCATGGCGAAACATTCTTTCCGCATCCACCTAAAAAAGGCAGCTTGATATTACTGGGGCGGGTAATTCTGGGTTTCGCTTTGAGCAAAGGAGCATTCCCCTCTTAAAGAAGTCATTTTTTGGATTCTCTCTGGTATTTTGTAGGAGTTAAATACAGAGGAGTTCTTCTTTTGGGGTGGGGAGGGGTAATTTTTGCAAGTTCTTCCTCCCCCAAAAGAAGCTGCATTTTCTCCTGTACACCATTCGGCTCACAAAAAAGAAAGCAGAGTTCTTGTATCAGTAATGGGAGTTCTTAAATATTTTGTTTCATTTTTCATCTGGGCTTCCTAGGTGATAGTTGTTTTCTTATTCTTCTTTTGTGGAAGTTTGGTTCTTGTTTGAGGGTTCCTGTCTGTTGTGTAATTACCTGGATACCAGAATAAGAGATAATGGCTGGTAGTAGAAATAGAAGGAGAAGACTGCATTTGAGCAAGATCTACTCATTTAGATGTGGGAAGGCGTCCTTCAAGGATGACCATTCGCATATAGGGGGACCCGGATTTTCAAGGGTAGTTTTCTGCAATGAACCGGAAGGGTCTGAGGTTGCCATTAGAAATTACAGTGACAATTATGTCAAGAGTACCAAATATACTCTTACTTCTTTCTTGCCTAAATCATTGTTTGAGCAGTTCAGGAGAGTGGCCAACTTTTTTTTCTTGGTCACTGGCATCCTGTCCTTCACTCCTCTTGCACCATACACTGCTGTCAGTGCTATCGTCCCTCTGATTATTGTTATTGCAGCCACCATGGTGAAGGAAGGCGTAGAAGACTGGCGGAGACAGCAGCAGGTATGGTTGATCACTTGCTAGTTGAGTTCTAATTGGTCTATTGCCATTTGCTTTTTTTTTTTTTTTTTCCTCTTCACTTTGTTTTTGGGTTTTGGTTTCTTAGTTTCAAATTACTGTATGAACAACGAAGCTTGGAATTAACTTGGTTCTTTTTTTATTAGGGTTTTCTTTTTGCTAACTTGCGATACTTGAAAAAACATCAACTATAGGATGGGATCATGGGACTGTGACGATTTGACCTTAACTCAGTTCACATGAGAAATTCTTGCAGTACTGTTGTAGGTTTGTCATTAGGATTTCAATTTTACTTTGAATGTTGTTAATGCTTCTATGTTCGCCTGTATGTTATTTGATGTGTGTTGTGGGAAGGGAGAGTTGTCATAGCTGATTTGGATGCCTTCTCAGGATACAGAGGTGAATAATAGAAAAGTTAAAGTGCATCAAAGTGATGGTATTTTCAAGCACAACGAATGGAAGAATCTGAGAGTGGGAGACATAGTGAAGGTGGAGAAGGATGAATTCTTTCCAGCAGACCTCCTCTTGCTGTCGTCTAGTTATGAGGACGGAACGTGCTATGTGGAGACCATGAACCTTGATGGAGAGACAAACTTGAAGCTGAAACAGGCAGTGGATGTGACCTCTATCCTATATGAGGACTCTAACTTCAACGATTTTAAGGCTATCATGAAATGTGAAGACCCAAATGCGGATCTATACTCCTTTGTTGGAACTTTGGAGTATGAGGAGAACCTCTATCCTCTCAGTCTTCAACAACTTCTCCTCAGAGACTCAAAACTAAGAAATACAGACCATATTTATGGGGTTGTAATCTTTACCGGCCATGATACAAAGGTTATTCAAAATTCTACTTCCCCGCCTTCTAAGAGAAGTAGAATTGAGAGGAAGATGGATCGGATTATCTACCTTATGTTTGGTATTGTTTTTTCAATGGCATTAATTGGGTCTATTTCCTTTGGTATTGCAACTGGGAATGACTTAGAAAACGGGAGGATGAAAAGGTGGTATCTGAGGCCCGATCATTCTACAGTTTATTTTGACCCCAGAAATAAGGTGGCTGCATCAGTTTTTCACTTTCTGTCTGCTCTAATGCTGTTTGGGTACTTCATACCAATCTCATTGTATGTATCCATAGAAATTGTGAAAGTTCTCCAGAGCCTTTTCATCAATCAAGATATTCACATGTATTATGAGGAAACTGACAAACCAGCACGTGCTCGTACCTCAAATTTGAATGAGGAACTTGGGCAAGTTGACACAATCCTTTCTGATAAGACTGGTACATTAACATGCAATTCTATGGAGTTCATTAAGTGTTCTGTAGCTGGGACTGTTTATGGTTGTGGTGTTACTGAAGTTGAGAGGGCTATGGAAAGAAGGAAAGGTTCTCCATTAGATCATGAAAAGGTAAATGGCTTGGATCGTGACATAGATCCTAGAGATACAAAACCAGCCATGAAAGGGTTTAATTTTAATGATGAAAGGATAATGGATGGAAATTGGATCCATGAGCCCCATGCTGCTGTCATTCAAAGCTTTTTTCGTTTGTTAGCAATCTGCCATACGGCCATCCCTGAAGTAGATGAAGCTACAGGCATGATTTCTTATGAAGCAGAGTCACCAGATGAAGCAGCCTTTGTGATTGCAGCAAGAGAAATTGGTTTTGAATTCTGCAAACGGACTCAAACAAGTGTTTCTGTGAATGAGTTGGATATGGTGCTTGGGAAGAAAGTTGAGAGGTGAGTCTTCTACAACATAGATTTAGGAAATAGGGATTCATATATAGTTGGGATTCACAAAGAAATATGTGTGTTCTTTATTCTTTCACTACCTATGGTTTGTATGGTGAGTCATTTATCTTGGTTTCTTGTTGCTCAACAGCTGTGTCTTGTTATCCTATTTTTCTGTCTTTTTGTGCACCAAGGTTTGGGGTTAGGGGTCAATGCATTTTTTGAATTTTAACCATAATCCAACAAGCAACTGAACTTAAGACATCTTCAAGGATCGGAATCATGCATTTCTGTCTTACAGCCATCACTCTAGTAGTTTAGATGTCCTATAATTACCAGTTGGAATAGTGGTCGATGTCTTTTCATTGAGATTCTTAAAATTCTCAACACAAGTATTTATATATCCAATGGTTTGATGTGCGTTCCAGTTAAAAGTAAACCAACATGGGGTAAATTCTGAACACATATTTATTTTATTGTGCAGGCTATACCAGCTTTTGAATGTTTTAGAGTTTAAGAGTGCAAGAAAGAGGATGTCTGTTATTGTAAGAAATGAGGAGGGGCAGCTGTTGCTCCTTTGTAAAGGTGCCGACAGGTTTGTAATAAACTGCATTGGTCTCCTCAGTTCTGAATTCAGCCACATTCAATTTCATGATTGTGTATTTCCCAATCCAGTGTCATGTTTGAAAGGCTTGCCAAGGATGGTGGAAAGTTTAAATCGGAGACCAGAGATCATGTGAATGAGTATGCTGATGCGGGCCTCAGGACACTGATACTCGCCTATCGTGAACTTAATGAAGAAGAGTACAAGGTTTTCAACAAAGAATTCAGTGATGCTAAGAATTCAGTTACTGCAGATCGGGAAATGTTGGTTGATGAAGTGACTGACAAGATCGAGAGGGATCTAATTCTTCTTGGTGCTACCGCTGTTGAGGACAAACTTCAAAATGGGGTCAGTTGGAAAAGCTTAAACCATAGTGAAAAAAATGGGGCTTTGTTGAGATTTAGAAATGATTTGTCTTCCCTTCTATCTACTAGGTTCCTAACTGCATAGATAAGCTTGCTCAAGCAGGAATTAAAATTTGGGTTTTGACTGGAGACAAAATGGAGACTGCCATCAATATTGGGTATGCTTTGTCATTACAAGCTTAAATTGAGCTTTCTAAGATGGATTTACAGTTCATTATCCCACACAGATGGATGTGCCCTAAACTAAAGTTTTCAATATGCAGTTTTGCTTGTAGTTTACTTAGACAAGGCATGAAGCAAATAATAATCAACTTGGAAAATGCGGAGATCCAAGCATTGGAGAAAGCCGGGGAAAAGGCTGCCATCACCAAGGTAAAGATTATCTTAAATCGTTGGTAATATCAATCTGTTCACATAATTTACTTGTTTTAAGGGAGAGTGTAGCATGTCCCTTCTTTATGGATCTGAAATATTTATTTTCCTTGGTGGAACCGAAAATAAATCTGAAATAAATGAACTGATGTGGGCAGTATTAACATGATTTGTTGATGCATTTGTTAAGGCATCAAAGGAAAGTGTTCTCTGGCAAATAATTGATGGAAAGGCTCAAATCGCTGGGTCAAGTGGAAATGCTGAGGCATTTGCTTTGATTATTGATGGGAAGTCCCTTACTCATGCTTTGGAGAATGACATGAAGAAAATGTTTCTAGAGCTTTCTACTGGTTGTGCATCTGTCATTTGCTGCCGTTCCTCACCCAAACAGAAGGCACTGGTGTGTTATTATTTTTTCCTTTGATTTTTCTCTTCAATAGGTGCAGACTCATTTCTCTTAAATTTTTTAGCTTGTTATTGAATCTCTAGGGATTCTCTGACCTTTGCTTTAAGGACTAATTGTTTAAGTCACAAACTTATATGTGCAGATCACAAGGCTAGTTAAAGCTGGAACCAGGAAAACAACATTAGCAATTGGTGATGGAGCCAATGATGTGGGCATGCTTCAAGAAGCAGATATTGGGGTTGGAATCAGTGGTGTTGAAGGAATGCAGGTATCTAAGCACGCTATATTTATTTCCTATATTGGGATATCTTTCTGTTTACTTATGATACTCATTGCTTTTGGACCCCACATTATGCTTCTTTTCAACTCAGGCTGTTATGTCAAGTGATATTGCAATTGCTCAGTTCCAATATTTGGAGCAATTGCTACTTGTACATGGACACTGGTGTTACTGTAGGATCTCATCAATGGTAAGCCCTCCATATTTTTGAATAGCAAGGTGGTTTAAGATTTTGATTTTGATTTGTATTATTTTCAATTATGCAAGGATTTGTCCCTTTTTATTATGAGTGTTCCTTACTATCATGAACCTATATTTTGATTCTTTTGTTGGCAGATATGCTACTTCTTCTACAAGAACATCACATTTGGTTTCTCTCTTTTCCTATATGAGGCATATACATCATTCTCTGCCCAACCTGCATACAATGACTGGTTTTTGTCCCTTTATAGTGTCTTCTTCACATCACTTCCAGTGATTGCCTTGGGAGTTTTTGACCAAGATGTTTCTCCCAGGTGTTCTATTAAGGTATGTGACCTATGCAATACTCAGTTATTACCATTTGGATAGCTACTGAAGGTCATTGCTCTATGCTGTAGTATCATGCTAATTAAATTTGAATTGAAGAGGAGCAATTTCTCCTTCCCTTGCATGTAAGGCAGTATACATACATCACAAGTAATCCTATCTGGTGACTCCCTAGTTACCTTGGATTGCATTCTCTTGCAAAACTTAGAACTCATCCCCATTTTGGAAAGTCTTGGACAGCACATTTATTATTGGTAATTGCTGCTGCACGAGTATCAACAGTGTGCAATGATCTTTGAGGATTACTTTGAGTCGCCATTATATCAAGAATCTGATATTGTAGCCATGGGGCTCCATAGTTTTACTTTCCAGTTTCCTCTTGTTCTGTCTTTCCTTATATATATGTGTATATATATATATATATATATATTTTTTTTTTTTTTTTCCGGGGTAATGCATGCTTTGAATACGGTGTAATTGGAGTGCACTATTCCTTGGCATTTTAAATGAACATTTTATCTACAAATACGTAAGAAGCCTTGAATGTTCTTGGCATAATATATTGTACATTACTACTGACACGGTGGTGATCGTAACTGCTGCCTGAAATAATTTAAGAGCTCCATTTTGATGTGTCTTTAGTCCATTGGCCAAATTTTGTGTTATGATCATTGAAGCCATTATCTCCTTTCATTTGACAGTTTCCTCAGTTATACCAAGAAGGGGTACAAAATGCACACTTCAGCTGGCGCAGAATAATTGGTTGGATGTTCAATGGGTTCTGCAGTGCAGTAATCATTTTCTTCTTTTCCACTAAAGCTATGGAGTACCAGGCCTTCAATCACGATGGGAAAACTGCTGGAAGGGACATCTTAGGGGCAACAATATATACTTGTGTTGTGTGGACTGTTAGCATACAGATGGCACTCACAATTAGTTACTTCACCGTTGTACAGCACATTTTGATCTGGGGTTCGATTGCCTTTTGGTACATTTTTATGTTGGCATATGGGGCTATGCCTTCCACCTTTTCTACCAATGCTTTCAAAGTCTTCATTGAAGCTCTTGCTCCAGCCCCTTTGTTCTGGCTCATCACACTGTTTGTGGTGCTCTCGGCACTAGTTCCGTACTTCTCTTTCTCGGCAATCCAAATGTGGTTCTTTCCCATGTACCATCAAATGATACAGTGGATGCAACATGAAGGTCGGTCGGAGGATCCTGAGTACTGCAATATGGTGCGGCAAAAGTCATTAGGGCCAACAACAGTAGGCTTCACAGCTCGCGCAGCAGCAAGAACTAATAGTTTAAATGATAGGAATCAGAATTACTCAAGATTTTAGCAGGTGATTCGGGGAAGACGTTCATCAACAACTTTTCGGCTGTGGATAATCTGTCCAGAGATGAGCTGCACCCGTTGTATATGACTAAACTGAAGTCAGGACTCTTGTTTACCCAGAATAGAAAGTATGCCTTATAGTTTAGGACTGTTGGATGACTCTTTGCAGAAGCATCATTCCGCTCTAGTATATGTCCAACAGGTAGAAATGGCCCCAGGAAAGTGAATTTTGGTTTTTGACCCTTTATTTACACAAATGGTGATTATAATCTGTCCTGTTGTATTTACAAATGAATTCTTGTAGACTTGGATTGTGATATCAAATGTGATGTACAAGAATGTAATTACTT